>JAUPFN010000002.1:38719844-39149844 GCA_036924255.1 Apodemia mormo
TGCTGAAAAGACTTATCGCTATAATATGTCTGAGGAAAATTACGATAATCTAATAGAGATAATGAAAAATTCAAAAAAACTATTTAAAAAAAAGAAAAGAGAAAGTTGGCAGAAGTTCTGTCACTCGATATCTCCAAACACTGCTCCATCTGAAGTTTGGTTAAACATCAAAAAGTTCCGATCAGCTTTTAATGACTCTCCATCATCTTTCATTAACCCCACAGTAGTTGACAATTTTCTTAATTATATAGCTCCTTTATCTGTCAATGAAAATATTAATATACAGGAAAATGACGACGAGACAACTTCAGATTTATCTTCACCATTTTCCTTAGATGAATTAAAAAATATATTAAATAACACTAAAGACACTGCTGCAGGTAATGATGGAATTGTTTATTCATTTATAAGCCACTTGGGAAATAGTTCTTTGTCATATTATTTAAATATCATAAATTCTATGATAGATTCTGGAAAAATACCACCATCTTGGAAAACGCAAATAATATTACCAATCTTAAAACCAAACAAAGATCCTTTTGAAGCATCATCCTATCGCCCTATCGCCTTATCATCTGTTCTGATCAAAATAATTGAACATCTCATTAAAAATCGTCTAGAGTGGTATTTAGAAAGTAATAAATTTTTGGCCAATAGTCAGTACGGTTTTAGGAAAGGTAAGAGTACGACAGATAATCTAAGTCTTCTAACTACAGATATTAGAATATCTTTTACATTAAATAAATCATTACTATCAGTTTTTCTTGATTTAACTTCAGCATACGATAGCGTCTTACTTCCAGTGTTACAAGAAAAGCTATCTAAATTAAAAATCCGAAGTAAATATATTAAATTCATCATAAACTCATTATATAATAGACCAATCAATCTTATAGTCGATGATGTAGTACATACACGACTGCTATCTAAAGGATTACCACAGGGATCCGTGCTAAGTCCCCTTCTATACAATGTTTACACCCATGACATTGAACATTTTCTAGACAGTAATGTAAATATTTTACAATATGCCGATGACCTTGTATTATACACAATTGACCAAAACATTGATTGTGCTAGTATGCTAATGAATTCAACCCTGAATAAATTACAGAAATGGCTAGACATAAATGGGCTTCAAATTTCTCCATCTAAAAGTACTACCGTACTATTTACAAGACAACGATCTCCACCCAGACCATCAATACTTTTTGGTAATAAATTTATACCTTATAAAGATGACACGAAATTCCTAGGTGTATTAGTTGATTCAAAACTCTCTGGAATCTTACATTGCAACTACATAGCTAATAAATGTGAAAAACTAATAAACATAATAAGATGCTTAGCAGGTATATGGTGGGGCGCTCATCCTTTTTATCTAAAACTTATTTATAATGCAATTATAAGAAGCATTCTTGATTATGGATCATTCACACTCGAACCTTGTAATAAATCTGGCCTTAAAAAACTTGACAAAATACAGTCAAAATGTTTGAGAATTATATGTGGCGCGATGAAATCTAGCCCAATCAATGCGTTACAAATTGAGTGTGTTGATCCACCCTTACATTAAAGACGCCAATTTATTGCTGATCAATACGTTTTTCGCTGTGTGCAATTCTTAAATCATCCTCTTATGGAAAAACTAAAATTTTTATCCGAGCTTATTGATATCTCCCCATACTGGACACATAAACCTATCCCATGCCTCGTAATTAGCTATAGAAAATATTTATCACTCTCAGCTCCTATTTTTCGTTCATCTGTTCTACCCATATTCACTTGCAACTATGAAGCACTTATTACAAAAACGCAAATTATTTTTAATCTAGGTATTCAAAAACGTGATCAAAATGCAAATGTTCTTTTCAACTCCATTATTAATGAAAATTTTTCAAATTTCCACCTTATTTTTTGTGATGCATCCAAACATAACAACAATAACCATGTTGGTGTAGGTATTTTCCATTTACAATACAAAATCACACAAAAAGTAAAACTTCCACCTGAAACTTCCATATTTTCGGGGGAATGCCTTGGAGTATTTAAAGCTGTAGAATATGTATTACTATTTAAACTGTCGAAAGCAATAATATTTACAGATTCACTAAGCACTTTACAAGCACTTGACAACTCATCACTCAAAAAAATGCAACACCCGCTGATTTATGATATTAAGAAGTTGCTAAGCAGGTGTCGTAAAAGACAATATGACGTATATTTATGCTGGATACCAGGTCATAGTGGTATTTATGGCAATTGTAAGGCTGACGAACTTGCAAATGATGCAATTCTAAATGGCGACGTTTTTCCTTACTTGATTTACAGCCCCGATTTAAAATCATTTTCAAGACAATCACTCTTTGCATCCTGGCAAGAGACATGGAATCACAATAGCAAACAAAAGGGCTCTTATTACTTTAATATTCAACCAACAATACCACAAAAACCTTGGTTTTTTACTATAAAATTTGATAGAAAAAGTTCTAGTATAATAACAAGATTAAGACTAGGACACACAAGTACTCCTTATCATCTCGCTAAATTGAAAATTTTAGAACATCCAAATTGCGCATGTGGAGAGGATGTGGCGGATGCTAACCATATTTTCTTCTCATGCACTAAATTTGATCATTCCTCATTATTTCAATCTATAATTGCATTAAAAATTCCGTTGCCTGTATCTATACCTTCTCTTTTATTTTATAAAAGTTATAAAATTTACAAACTACTATCTATCTTTGTTTTAAATAATAATATATCAATCTAATTGTTACAGTAATATAGTGTATATATTATTTAAAAATTGTATATAATTAATTTGATTTTAATATATATTTGTTAATATTGATCTAACTTTACTGAATAGTATAAAAAAAATTCGTGTTTAGGTTTTTCTTACTTACAAAAAGTTTTCCCGGTCTGTTTTGTCGTTGGCATTGATGTTTACAAACGTTTGCCATTAACAAAGAAAAAAAAAAAATATAGCTGATACTTTTAAGTTAAAGTGTGTTAAAGCATAAAGTCCTCTTTTTGCTTACTGCTATAAGTTTTTTCAGTTGTAAAATGGTAAAAATTGTAGCGTAAAGTGCTATAATAGTGAAGCGTATGCTGGTTGCGGAATTTCATTGTTTAAGTAAGTTTTTTATTTACAAGTTTCTTAAGTAGGGTAGCAATAATAACACAAAATTTCGGACATGTGAATACAAAGAAATTACAATTCAATCTAACATTTCATTTATACGTCCCTAAGGAATGTCATCATAATCAAATAAGAACCTACTTTACGTAATTTTGATATTTAACACTAAAATCATTGTGTTGTAGTAACTAAATACATTACCTACATACTTTTTGGGAATAACTGTTAACTAGTAGTAGATACCTAACCTCTTGTTCATTATTTTCTTGCAGGTTCCCAAGAAATGAGATTCTTCGGCAACGGTGGATTGAAATTGTTCCATTTAAGGAAAAAAAAATTCATATTACAGAGTAATTTGCAGCCGTCATTTTAAATCCGAGGATTTAATAATCCATAACATAAGATCAACACTGAAACCGGATGCTATTCCATCTATATTCCCTGTTGTAAGCTTAATCATTTAGTCTTATTTAAGATATTTTTTAATTAAACATACAAACGTAATATAGGGTCATTGCGTCGGTAACGCGACCGCCTCTAATATGCGACCACTTGAGGGCCTAGGTTTCTTAATTAAAGATAATAGCATTTTTTCATGAGAAAACAATGAACAGTAAGCATTGAATATTCAATGAATAATTATGTAACAAGAAAATCATAAATTTAAACCTATCTGCTAAACCCAAATCTAGAAAATAGTGCCCGAGTTCGGGTGATGACTTAATGGTGTGTTTATGTGTCGCGTAGTGCAATAAAAATACCACACCGGGTGGCGAACAAACTTACCTTTTGTTACCTTATACTAATGTTACACTCAAACAAGAAGCGTTATTATTTCAATTATAGAACATTGTTTGTTGGAAAGTTGTAGTGATATCATTTTTTAATATGAAAATATTATAAATAAACTAATAGCTAATGAGTCTAGTTACGAGTTCAGCAAATCACTGTTTGTAAATAATGAACTTCGATAGTGCCTATAAAGGATAATTTGAATAAAAATGTTTTGATGTCTATGCGTGGGCGTCCGTATAAACATATGAGTATAAACATGTTATAGGATAATTAGCTCAATATTTAAGTACCTAATTGTTTTACATATTTGGTATTAAAATCGACTACTGAACACTCTCCTTTAGTATTGACGGTTTTTATCAACCAATTTCAATATAATTTACAAATGTGAAACGGAAAAACTACTTGTTATTAGTCTAGATGATTAGTGTTTAAAATGAATATTTGTTTTTTATATTATAAGACAGCAAAAAAGTTGACGGCTCTCCTGATGGAAAGAGAAACTATCGCGTTTAGACATCAAAGATATAAATGGTGCGTTCCCATCCGTGTGGCGGGTTTGCAATGCCACATGCACAAGTCTGCCAGCTACCTTACCCTCCAAACGGGAGCACGACAATGACAACTTGGTGGTAGATTTCTGCATTATCTCGCCCGAGTCTGGTACCACCGCCTTATTTATTCCTGCCGCAATAGCGTAACTGCTTGTCAAAAAGTTTACTTAACTCTTGACAAGAAATAATTTCACTACCATCGTGACTACTAGGTGGTTCCGCAACATCTCACACTGGTATTTGGCACCACCGCCTTACCTATTCGCGCCGCAATAGAGTCAATGCTTGTCATCGTCGTGATCCGGTTTGGATTGTAAGGTAGCCGGTAAACTTATGCATGTGGCCTTAGACCTCGTCAAAACATAGCAACGCACCATTAACATCTTTGGTGTTTATAGGCATTGGTTGTCTTTTTCCATCAGGAGACCCATCTGCTTGTTTGCTATCTTATAATATAAAATTGACATTATTGCTGCAGGAATAGCTTCTGCAATGGTAGCAAATACCCGGGCGAGACGTTGCGGAACTCTACCACCAAGTAGTCACGATGGTAGTGACACTTATAGCCAATAAGTCGCCTTTTACGACCTGCCTGGCAGAACGGCAGTTGGCCTATTCTTCAAAGGAGCCGGGGACCAACACGGGGAAATCTATCTGCTCAACCGATTTACAGATTTTTAACTTTCCACTACGTACTATGTAGATGGTAGATAAGGAAGTTACTGATTTTGCCCTGATTTTCGAGTTTTCACCGGATCTCCATGTTTTGAAGTCATTGAACCTTTTCCGACTATTTTCAAGATAACTTTAGTATGTCTGTATGTATGTATGTACATATGTGTGTATGTATGTGTATACAACTTTTGAAAGGCCTGACCGAGCGAAACGCGGTTGATGGCATTCGATTAGATTCCGCTCAACTTAGACTTTCTGAAAATTTGAACCAAGACGGCGCAGCTGATTTTGAGAAATTTTGAAATAATCCCAAAAAAATGTTTGACAGAACAGTATTTTTTAAATATAACTTCCAGATTAATGCACCGATTGAGTACAGAAACTAATCAGCTCTATTCATCAAAAAACTACGTTTAATGCATAAATTGCATCAAAATCGGTTTATCCGTTTGAGAGTAATCGTTGACAAAAAAGTTTGAAGAGTGTTTTTTCGACATAACTTCGAAACTTTTCATACAATCATTTTTTGGTATTCTACGATGTTTTAGTACTAAAAAAACTACATCGAATGCTTTTTCAAAAATCATATTACATGCATATTAAAATTACGTTGTTTTTAGCAAATTTACTTAATGCTTTTGAAATAACTTTTAGGCTAATTCATCGATTGATTAAAAAATCTTATCAGCTTTGGAGCTCAAAAATTGCGCTTACGAATGTAATTCAACGCAATTTTTGATCAAAATCGGTCATCATTTTGAAAAAATATACATCTTTTTTAACACTGAATAACTATAATTTTTAAAAAAACTAGATTTTTAAACTCTTCGAACTCAAAACTATGCTTATTCATATTTTTTTCTTTGAGTTGGTTAAATAAGGTGTGTTACATACATAGCAATCCTAATATTTAGTATGATTCGGTATATATAATATTATTATCATAGGTAGTTTTAGGTTAGTTATTTCCTGTTAATTAAAAAATTTACAAGTTTCTTTTATAATTACGTCAGTTTCATCGATAGGTGTGCTACCAATAGGTTTTTGAGTTTGAGGTATAATTAGTTACGATATTACGTATTGTCATAGGAAGTTTAGTTAAGTATTACGTTTTTTACTTAAATTTTGATAATAAAAACATCGTATATAAGTAACTAAGATGAATATGTAAATATTATTTTTTATAGAATACTAGCTGTTGCCAGCGACTTCGTCCGCGCGGACTTCGTTTACTCCGCACAGCACCACCCCTGTAGGTGATAGCGTGATAATATTTAGCATATATGTTGACCCGACCTGTTAGTAATATTTATGCAAAAGAGGTAAATCCATGCAGTACTTTTTGAGTTTACCCCGGACATACATACAGACAAACAGACAAACAGACAAATAGACAAACAGACAAACAGATAAACAGACATACAGACATACAGACATATAGACAGACAAAAATTCTAAAAACTATATTTTTGGCTTTGATATCGACTGTAGATCATGCCCCAAGTATTCCTTTAAAAAAATATTCAATGTATAGTTTTGACTTTCCTATGATTTTATTATATGTATAGACTAGCGGCCCGCCCTACTATGTAGAGATTTTTAATTGAGTAGCTAATAAAGGTCTTATAAGTTCTAAAGTAAATATGCGTGAGCGAAGCCGCGGTTAACGGCTAGTATAGCCAATAAATTACTCAAACATAATTCAGTAGTTTTATTTTCGTCTAATCTTTGTCAACAAGAATTTGATGATTTTATTGTTGTGTATAAAAAAACACTGTGAGAATATTAAAAATAAAAAAAAACGCTGTGAGAACTTATTGAATACATTCTCAAAGATGGGAGATTTTAGTACTTAGACATTTTGGAAATTAGACTTTTAGAGAGTTGACATTTTAGTAGTGGTCCTTTTTGGGATTTTTAACTTACCGCTACGTAGTACGTAGTGTACGTAGATAGGAAGTTACTGAATTTACCTCGATTTTCGAAAATCGAGTTTTCACCGCATCTCCACGTTTTGAGGTCCTAGGAATCTTTTCCGACTATTTTCGCGATGACGTCAGTATACCTGTATGTATGTGTGTGTGTGTGTGTGTATGTAATGCATAAATTGCGTCAAAATTGGTTTATCCGTTTAGGAGAAAGCGTTGACAAAAATTTTAAAGAAATGTTTTTTTCGACATAACTTGGTATTCTACGATATTTTGGTACTAAAAAAATTACGTCAGATGAGATTTTAAGAATCAAAATCGAATCTAATTTTCAAAAGTTGCAGCTTTTCAAATACTAAAATTACGTCATTTTTAGCAAATTTACTTTATATTTTTAAAATAATTTTCAGGCTAATACACCGATGGACTTAAAAATCTTATCAGCTTTTCTCCTTTAAAAACTGCGTCAAATACCGTTTATTGGATCAAAATCGGTCAATTTGTTTAGGATTTATTAATGATGAAAATATTTGAAACAATGTTTTTTTGACATTGCTACGAAATTTTTCAACCTATCGATTATTTAGCTAAAGCAATATTTTAGATCTTAAAAATTGAGTTGGATGTCATTCGAAAGATCAAATTCAATCAGCGTTTCCAAAATATACAACTTTTCAAAAATCAATATACTGCTATTTTAACAAAATATTTGTTTGAACTGAAAAAATCTATGTTTATAGTTTTTACTCTTTTGAGCTTAAAATACCTTAATTTAGCGGGAAGTTTCAGGGATGGCCTGTTGGGTCAACCACTTACACATTCTTTTTTTATTATAAGATTGCAAACTAGCAGATGTGTCTCCTAAAGGAAATAGTCAACCATCGCCTATTGACACCAAAGAGGTTAATGGTGTGTCGCTATCTAGTGGTGAAGTCTAAGGCCACATGCATAAGCTTACCAGCTACCTTATCCTCTTAACCGGAACATGACAGTGGACAAGCACTGACGCCATTGCGACAAGAATAGGTAAGGCGGTGGTACCAGGCCAGGGCTAGAAAATGCAACACTCTACCACCTAGTAGCCACAATGGTGGTGACTTACATAGCCAATCGGTAGCCTTTTACGACCTTTCTGGCAGAACAGCGGTTGGTCTATTCTTCTAAGGAGCACGAGACCAACATGGAGAAAAATGGACCATTTTAGGAAATGGGCATTTTGAAACTGTTGTATATTTTGGGAATTGGACATTTTGAACTTGAACGTTGGAACCGGAACCGAAGACTTTATCCAGGACCTTGTCAGTAGACTGGCATTAAGACTTTGCAATATCTCTCACCGTATCCTCTAGGTTTTATTGATCTTCAGTATCGCTGGACTGCTTCACTCGAACAAATTTTAAAGCAATGTAATGTAATTGTCGTCGTTCCGTAATTAATGTATACATTTTCTAGAAAGGTATTTTGATCTTTTACCTTTATGTATAATGCTCAATTTGGCAGAAAGATCACACATGCAAAGATTTTTTTACCACACTTTTTACCCGCGAAACAGCTCAGTATGAAAACAAATCTAGCTATTTATTTCAGTTACATATCAAGTAAAATTTTTCCAACTTTTATTATTTTTAATAATCCTATTTTACGCTCTCATGTACACACAAACACATTAAGATGGGCCGCAGCTGGTCAGGGTGCTTCGTAAAAATTCGCCTAGATCACTTTGATACATTTTATATAAACTCTCGAACACTATACCGGGGCAAAGTGGGGCAGATTTGCAGAGCGGAATTGAGCGCACACAATTTTCTCCGTGTTTTAAGTACGCATTTACAAAATCAGAAATGATGGATGAAGAACGATTAAAGGTCACAAAGAACTAGCCTTAACGTGCAGTTCGGCAGTTAACTGTACACAAAACTAGTCAATGTGTTGCGGCCCGGCACGTTACTAATATGCTAGAATTTATAGTTGCAATCCGGCCCCCTCCACCTCACCACAGCCTGTCGTAATAATACGATATCATTAGACAAATCACACGAATTGATCTAACCCTAAAGTTAGCTAATTATGGGTGTTAGTCAAAACAATATATTATGAATGTGCATTTTCCTTCGTCAATAAGAGCGATAACAGACATTGTTAACCTACACGACTTTCAAAAGTTGATAGCCGTGGGTGCTATCCAGGATTTATCGTAGCTGTCCATATCAGTTCTATTCCGCTTTTTTAGAATGAAATTGTCCTGTCGCACAAATATGTATGGACACCCTAGTAGAAAGAGACACACTCCACTCATGTCGTGGTACTCTTCGGAACGATTTTGAAGTACATGTGGACCTTCCAGGTAGAATATAACTTCCTTGCATAATATATACTACTACCGCAGATTATACCACAGATCAGATAATTTAAGCTAGCTAGGTTATACTTTTTATTATATAAAGTATGGCTCGCATGAGAAATGCATTTGCCACTGACAAGGGTCTAAAGAAATGGAAGGAAATTTTAAGGAAAGAAATTGCGATTAACATTGGAAAAGAAATATATATAGGATTAGTAGGAAAAATTTAAAATACATTTGCAAACACTATGTACAATACCTACAGAATATTCGAATAGACTAATAACTAGGTATTATATTTTACAATAGGTAGGTAGGTACCTAGTCTATTGTAGGTACCCCACTATACTTACCATCAGTGTTACCAGATGAAAATTAAAAACTACCGTGTGTGGAAATTGCCGTGTGTTAGGACAAAATACCTTAGAATTATTTTAAAATTATGTTGTATGTACATACAACATGTATTGTACCGTGTCAATATAAATAAAACATTTTATTTTTGTATTTTTTATTATTAAAGATTAATGTTTAATCATCTAAAAGCTGTACATCTAGGTCGTGAATTGAGCTAATCATTTTGTTGATAATTTTTTTTGATGGGGTAAAATCACCACAATTACCACTTCAACGAATACTTTGCTGAGTCAGAATGTTCCTCTTTATAGTTTTGGTAATCAATTTATTCCTTTTCTTCATTTTGATATCATTTGCTTGGCTGAACAGTCTTTCACATGCAGCATTGGAGTGGTGTAAAGATAAAATTATTTAGCATAAAAGTAGGCAGAAATTTAAATAGGTTGTTTTCTACATGTATTGCAAGTTTAGTCTACGTTGAGATATGCGTTTCGTTCCATGTATTTTAATAATTTGACATTTAAATTCGACTATTATTTTCACGGTAATTAATATTTAAAAATAACGTAGAAAATTACACGGTAATAGATCATTACCGTAGAACGTATTTTGTTTAAAAATACCGTGCATCCACGGCAATTACCGTGCATCTGGTAACACTGCTTACAATAGATAATCTGTTATAATAAAATCGTAGGAAAGTCAATGTATGTCCGGGGTAAACTCAAAAAGTACTGCATCGATTTACATCAAATTTTGCACGAACGTTACACAGGTCGGGTCAACATATAGGCTACTCAAAGTTCCATCCTCATCACCTCGAAGGAAATCCACGACCGAGCGATTCTCTAGGCACTTCTTACCACGCACTACTCCTCTGTGGAATCAATTACCGGCGGGGGTGTTTCCGAACGGGTACGACTTAGGCACCTTCAAGAAAAGAGCATACTCCTTCTTAAAAAGCCGGCAACGCAGCTGCAAGATCTCTGGTGATGTGGCTGTCCATGGGCGGCGGTAATCACTTACCATCAGGTGAGCCTCCTGCTCGTTTGCCCCTTTTTTAAAAAAAATCATATTATCACGCTATCACCTACGGGGGAGGAGCTATGCGGAGTAAACAAAGCAGCAGCAGCAGCAGCTAGTATAAATATATAAATTTAATATTTACTAAGGAAAAATAATGTTATAACTTTAAATTATTATCTTCAATGAATGTATAAATTGGTCTGTAGACCTGGAGAAGGTTTGAAGCAAGAAGTGGGAAATGGAGTGTTTAGGGATAATAGATGTTTAAAAAAACCATGTATAATCATACTGTTCACATAGAATATCATTGGTTCAAATGAAAAGAATAGATAATTAATTCCACCTATATCTTTTTTATTTTATGCCGAATCGACAAGTTTTTTTTCCTAACTCCCATCGATTTCGCTAAGAATGTTCTACCCCTCGAAAGATATTTTTTAATTCAAAAGTTACGAAATTTAAAAAAAAAACGCCTTTTTTAAAAAATGCTAGAATTTTTTCAATAATTTAGGTCCGTTTAGGACCGTATTTTTTTCTAAAAATTTTTGTTTTTGAGTAAAGTTTTCAGAAAAAATATGCAAATGTTCAGAAGCCCGGATGTACAAAATATTATAGTTTTTTTTAAAAAAAGTTATTTTTTCAAAGTTCGACCGTTTTTTTTTTTCTCCAAAAACTTATAATTCTGCAATGATCCCCGCAAATTTCCAGTTGTACCCACAATCGGTTCTAATTTTTTTGAATAACTTTTTTTCAAACTTTACTTATTTTATATAAACTTTCTTATGAAATTTGTTTGATTTTTTCGTGAAACCTCTTAAGTTGAAAAATAAAATTTTATTTTAGAATTTTAAGTGGTTATTGTCCCAAAAATCGTTATTTTTATCAAAAGAGTAAAAAAAACAGAAGACCGATTCATACTCTCAAATAAATTCATCGTCTCTTTTTAACATCTTTAAATAAATAAAAAACATTTTTTGTATGTGTTCAAATCGTATTATTTTATGTTAAATATTTCACTTGATTCTAATACTCAATATTTTCATCTATTTTTTTTTATTCTTCTTACTCGATGATTGCCTTTTTTTCTTTATTATACTGTGATTTAAATAATTTTCTGAAGAAGAAAACATCTTAAATTACACCATAAAATCTTCTAACGACGAAATTTTTTGGATTTTTGTGTCGCTGGACTCCCATTCGAACAATTGTTTGGATATTATTATTTGCTGTTCAGGTGGTAACTGCAGACTTGCTCACGAGGCCTTTTTTTTAAATTTTACCGCCGACTCAGTTATAAGGCCGTTTTCCGTGAGCTATTGCGAAAAAAATCCATTCGACGATTACACCAAACACTTGATGATAATGCTATAAATTACTGAAATGCTTGTAGTTTTTATATTGTTGAGGTGCGCCATCCGAAAAGAAAAATATATTGGCGACTGTAGGCCACAGAAAATTAGTAAAATTGATAATAATCTCAGACTAAACATGGACAGCAATAGAATCATGTTTCAGGCAATCAGAAATGATAACCACACTTTGATGAGTAAGTTAATCAACTACCTTATAATAAATATCTCATATGGAATTCTTCTCTGGGTGAATTCCGCTGAAATAAATACTATATTTGCATTACAAAAAAGGTCTATAAGGACAATTTACAATCTAAGTCCAAGGACCTCCTTGAGAAAAAAATTCAAAGAAATCAATATTTTAACTGTAATTTCTCAGTATATATTCGAAATCTTGATGCACGTTCGTAAAAATATTTGCTTATTTAAAAAGAATAGTGATATTCACTCCCTAAATACAAGAAACAAAACAATCTTGCTGTGCATTTGTCTCGTCGCCATAGAATAAGCAACTCTTTTATGGGGTAAAGTATACGTTTCTACAATAAGCTGCCTGATGCCATTAGAGATTTACCAATTAACAAATTCAAAAAATGTGTTAAAACAAAACTGTGTAAAAAAAGGTTACTATAAAATATCTGAATACTTTGATGACAGGAAAGCATGGAATTAACTGCTCTTTATATCGGCAATCCTTATTATTAATGTAACAATTAGATACTAATTAAATATTATGTAATATTTTATTTAAAAAACTAGCTGTTGCCAGCGACTTCGTCCGCGCCGACTTCGTTTTCTCCGCACAGCACCTGGGCGCTAGGTGATAGCGTGATAATATGTAGCCTATATGTTGACCCGACCTGTTAGTAATATTCATGTAAAAATTGAAGTAAATCCATGCAGTACTTTTTGAGTTTGCCCCGGACATACATACAGACAAACAGACAAACAGACAAAAATTCTAAAAACTATATTTTTGGCTTTGATATCGATTGTAGATCACGCCCCAAGTATTCTTTTAAAAAATATTCAATGTACAGTTTTGACTTTCTTACGATTTTATTATATGTATAGATGTTATGAAAAAAGACAAGCCCGCTGAGTTTCTTCCGCCGGATCTTCTCAGTGTATGGCCGCGTTTCCGATCCGGTAGTAGTTTAAAAAAATGTTGACACGTCAAAATAACTTGAAAAAAGTTTTATTGAATAAAGTACTTCTGATTCCTGATTTCTAAATAACGACTGTATGAACTATTGCTTGTTCCAGTGGAATCCCGGTGCAGCATCTTGAACAACCAATGCATAATATTCAGCAAAGTCAATATTTACTATAAGGTCGTTCTCAGTAATTTTAACTCTCTCAAATAAGCCGCTTGCTCTTTTACAATGAAATTATGTGGTAATAAAGCAACCAATTTTTCACAGAAGACATAAAAAATCCAAAGTATTTTTAATGGTTGTTTCAAATGTTACTTTCGGAGTAGACACCCAACCTATAGTTTGTAATTTACTTGGACGATAATCACATAAAATTCTTAAGTAAAATTTTATTTTTCAACTTTATGGTTTAAAAGCTCACGACACAAAACCTAGTCCCATAAGACTACTGGATGGTAGATATATACATAGATTCGTCGTTAATTGGAGAATATGAAATGGCTATGCTAGAATGCGAAAAACTGGGTGGCGCTATTAAAAAAAAATAAAAAATGAATGAAAAAAAAAAATTAGTACGATAAGACCACCAAATTTCGGTTATTCCTCAAAATAGGGGAGGGGTAGGACGATACGAAAATGCGGTGATGCATGTCCCCATGACTGGCCTTATCAGTGGCAGCAGCATTATAAGTGACACCTTGTACCTAGGTATCTAGCACTATCGGATTACTGAATGAACCAAAGCTCATCTGAAAGATCATCAATTTCTGTGTAAGAAAAATCTTTGCTGCGTCTTCGAAATAGTGGATGAGGGGGTTGCTGAAGCGATTGAAGGTATCCCACTGCATAGCTGAAATCGACGTTTCTACTCGTTTTTGTCAGCAATCGTCCGGTTTCTTGCGATTGGTAGTGATTGAATACCCATGCCACGGTGAAATACGAATAATTTTACTGATCGCTGATTGTTTAGACGAATGAAATCGTATATTGTATGTAATATTATTCGATTTTTCAACCGTTTTCATTAGGTTGGTTTAATTTTATGTACTATTTAGGGATATAGTGGGATATGGGATATGGTTCTGAAATCAACAAGAAACACTTATAGTTTCATATGACCGTCCATCCGTCAGTCCGTTCGTCCGTCCGCAGCTTAACTCAGAGATTCTTAGTACTAGAAAAAAGCTGTTTCCATTAGATTGTTTTAATTTTATGTACTACTTAGGGATTTATAGGGTTCTGAAAAAACTAAAACCCTTATAGACGAATATGACCGTTCATCCGTCAGTCCGTTTGTCCGTCTGCAGCTTAGCTTAGAGATTCTTAGTTCTAGGAAGCTGTAATTTGGCATTTATATCTATACATATTAGTCATGCCATCAAAATGGTAAAAAAATAATCTTAAAACATATATTTTTAGGGTACCCTCTACAAGTAAAGTTTTCTCGCAAACGTCGTAGTGTAAGGTATTGTTGTATGAGGTTCTTATAAATATTGCGGATTTTCACGACGATTTTTCAATTATGGGATCCCTTTGTAAGATATTAAGTTTTGAAATGCTAACTTTTGTTAGATTCGAGTGTCTTCCACCCCACCTCTGAAACCAGAACTCATCACTCGCCTTTTGGCGGGAATGGCGTCTCAGGCGACTCGTTGGAAAAAATCTTTTTTTTCTATAACTAAGCCATATTTTATCATTCTGTAAACGACTGTGTATCAATTGACATATTTTTGTCTATTAGGGATCAAAATGAAGTAATAGACAAAGTAGTTTTTATATTTACAAACAAATATAATAAAAATCACTCGAAAAATAATGAATATATAAATGACTTTATTTTTGGCTATCGCGATATATTTCTTACAACAAATTATCCAAACATAACAAATAAATGGCTTTTCTAATAAAACAGTACCTACATGAGAGAAATTCACCGTCAAACAAGACAAAATTCAATTTTATACCACTAAAAAACCGCTAGCACACACACACGGTCCGGTCGAACGAACTAAAGTGGATGGTACAAAATAAATAACAATAGTAGACTTCGATTTACGAATTTGACATGACAGATACTGTATCATAGATTAAACGTCAAAGGCTTTTTCATACAACATTAGTCTTTATGAATAGAAATTTAAAGTTTAAATTCAAATGCAAGCGGGGTAAAATTTTGCTTTGAGAGTGATAGGGCAACCAATTATCATACATAATGTCTAATATTTGCCTCTTTGAGAGTCGAGTGGATGGAGTGCTAAATTTGCATAGGTGGATTTTCGCATTGCAGCATAGCCATTTCATATTCTCCAATTAACGACGAATCTTACTATGTATATACCATCCGGTAGTCTAATGGGACTATCGAATGGGCTCCCGTACTAATAGCACCCAATAGCTTCTGACCAAGGAAGTTACTACCTATAAGTTCCTTGCTTCTGACATAGACATAATTTCTGATGTCAATTGACATTTAGCTGGTCTCTTGTTGTTGTCACTTGTCAGTGTCATCTAAAGAAAAACAAAATTTAATTTAAAGGTTACCTATTTGCTTATAGAATTAGCTAAATAAATTATTTTATTATTTAGCTTGCGAAATCTAAATCAGTTATAGGATAGGCGTTTATTTACTCTATTAAATTGAATTATATATTATAATATATGTTCGCTTATAATATATGAGTATATGCTGTGAAAAAGCAAATTTGCGCAGAATACCTAGTATATTTTTTTATACTTTTTAGATGGGCGATAGATATGTCTGGCGAATAGTATTTCGGAATTTCATTAATTCATTAAAACCACGACAGATTAGAGGAAATCATATTGGTATGTATTAATACATAAAAATAATTAACAGAAAATGTAGTACGTTGTGACGAACTAAACATAACCAACATTTTATAAAGCTTAGGTAAATACAAGCTAGGCATGAAATTATTGTTATATTAGATTTGCTAAATATAACAAATAAACTAATAATCGAGGGGAAACGAGAATAGGCATGCTCTGTCTGCTCAGACATGTAGAAAGCATGGTAAATGAAAAGGTGACAAAAAATTTTTATACAATGTGAATGTGGAAGGTTATAGGTACTTGTGTAGACCAAGACTCATATACCATGATCAGATTAATCAGATGCTGTCTGAAGGTGGTGTCAAGAGTCTTTACAACGGGTGTTTTTGTATGAAGATAGTAAAGAATGTGGAGGAAGTAAGAAAAGTCTGCAAGGATTGTGACATATTGCACTGGGTGTTCTCTGCTTCCTCTATAAGAGATCTGGCATTAAGATATGTATATACACATAATATAAAAAATACACCCAACCCAGAGAAACCAAATATCCATGCTCATTGCTCACACTTCTAGCTGCTCAACAAGGAAGATAGTTGAAAATGCATTTTAAATTTAATTTTTTGTAGAATTTTTTATTTATTTAACCTTGCAATACTTGTATTAAGGTTATTCACTTTCAATAATATATCATGATACCAATGTCAAATGTCAAACACAGATGACAAATACTAAATTTGTAATTTTACATACTAAGTATGAATTACCAGGTACTATTTTTGACATGGTCATAAATCGATAAATGCCGACTGCACAAATGAATAAGCGTGACTCATTATTACATTCCGCCTGAGTCGAGTGTCCAAGCAAGAGTGTAGAACAAGCGAAAGAGATGCACAATCTTGTTTTCTTGTGACATTATTGCATAAAGTTATTGCCCACAAACTGAATTTACAGACAAACAATTTTTCATTCATAGTTATAGTAATATTTTCTATTGGTAGTTTTAGCCATATTTTTCATTTGTAGCTTTATTGATATTTTTATTGATATACCAAAAATAATTTGTACCCGTATTTGAATTTAAATAGTAAAATTTAGTATTTTGAAAATAATGTCAGACAAGCATTAATAATAATTTTAGGATATAATTTTGGCAAAAATTGACATTGTCACTTGACAGTAAATGCAAATTGCAAGCAATATGTCACAATTCTCTCACCATAGTAAAATCTCACAAATCGTTGCCAGCAAGTTGAAATAGGTGAGTGGTAAGCAAGTAATATCTTGTGGTATTCCTCAAGGCAGTATAATTGGCTTCACCTTATTTCTGTTATATATTAATGATATATGAAAGCTTACACTCACACGGTGACAAATATTTGTTTCTGCTGACAACATGGCACTTTGTTTTCTGCTGATAGTTGGGACTCTGTATTTAGCTATGCTTAGCAAGGTTTAAATGTAATCTGCTCATGGCTGGATACTAATTCTGTGCTACATTATATACTTAGTTGTTTCTAAGACAATGTCAAAAACATCATATTGTTTTTGAAATTCTCTTAGAAATGTCTGAGTATGTAATATATATATGATCACAGTGTGATGTCATTTAAGACACCATGACAATCCAGAGGGTTTTTGCAGTAAACTTAAGTTTGAATTTTAAAAGGCAAAATTTTTATTATAAACTAGCTGTTGCCTGCAACTTTGTCCGTGCGGACTTCGTTTACTCCGCACTGCTCCTCCCCTGTGCGTGATAATATGTAGCTTATATGTTGACCCGACCTGTTAGTAATATTCATGCAAAATTTGAATTAAATCTATGCAGTACTTTTTGAGTTTACCCCGGAAATACATACAGACAAACAAATAGACAAAAATTCTATATAAATCGATATTGAAGCCAAAAACTATATTTTTGCTTTGATATCGATTGAAGATCACCCCCCAAGTATTCTTTAAAAAAATATTCAATGTACAATTTTAAAATTTCCTACAATTTTATTATATGTATAGATGTACAATATTAAAAAAAAATGTTTTTGTTTAATATACTTAATAAGGTAAAGTATTAAACAGTTTTTCAAATTAAGTCAGCTAGCTTATTATTAATAAAATTATGATAATTATAATCAAGTCTACTGTCCTAATACCAACCAGCCAAGGCGCATCCATCTTTGGAAATAAGTGAATAAATAATTTGGTTGATATATTATAATTTATATATTTGGTTAATCAATAGTTATTAAGACACAATTGTAATTATTTACCTGTAATTTTTGTTTTTGTGGTTTATTAAAAAATCTTAACTGAGGTGACAAACTTAATATAAACATACTAGCTATGATATCCCACTTCACTCGGGAGTTGATATGAGATTTCGTGGTAGTTGAAATATAACAAATGTAATTTAAGACTTCACTGAAATTGGAATTTTAATATAACAAATATTTTATTACTAGCTGTTGCCCATGACTTCGTCCGCGCAGACTTCGTTTACTCCGCACAGCTCCTCCCCCGTAGTGCTAGCGTGATAATATGGGGCCGTTCATAAAATACGTCACACTAAAATCAGCTTTTTTTGACCCGCTCCCCCCCATTGTCACACTGTGTCACACTTTTTGTGACCCCCCCTAGAAATATTTTGTCACAAAAACTAAGACCCCCCCCCCTGCTGAGTATGATAAATTCTAAATGATAGTACACAAATTCTGAAAATTAAAAATATTTATTTAGTTATTATAATAACATTACGCGCAGGGTACGTGGAAACGTTACTGTCTCAAGTATTGGAAAAACAAAGAAACCCGTTCTGACGGATCGCAACGCTGCTAGAGTCGCGCCACAGAGCTAGCGCTCATGTCAAAAAATAATAAACGGCGAACGTCACGTTGCCGTATACCCCCGTCCCCTCTTGTCACTTCTTGTCACACTCAGCCAGACCCCCCCCTCCCCTTGTATGCGAACGTATTTTATGAACGGCCCCTATGTAGCCTATATATTGATTCGACCTGTTAATAATATTCATGCCAAATTTGAAGTAAATCCATGCAGTACTTTTTGAGTTTACCCTGGACATACATGATTTTCCTACAATTTCATTATATATATATAGATAATTTGATTATCTTGTTACAGGCAAAGATTATATAGGTAATGTGTACTACGAAATTCCAGCTAATCCGAGTATTGGAAAAAGAAAAGCATCTAGGTGGTATGACCCACCAAAAGGATTAGATTTTCAGGATCCAATACCAGCTGAATGGGAGGCCTGGCTACGTATGAGAAGGTTATATTTTTTAACATCAAACTATTTTTTAAATAGCACAAAATAGCAAATTTATAGTAAAAGACAACAGTCTAAGCACTGAGGATCTTGTTGAGGCCAAAAGAGACCTGTTTTGGCAGATAATATTACATTAGAATAATATTGCTGGACAAATTAGATGAAATAATCTAACCCCAAAGTAAGCAAATTATATGCTTGTGATTTGACTGTCAACAATATTAAAATATAGAAATACATATATAAACACGGAAACCCAGAATAACAAAAAATGTATGCTCACCACTTAAATGCCTGTCTTTGTTGGGCATCGACCCAGAGTCCCATTGACTGTGTAGACAGAATCGCTAGCCACTCAACTAAAAATACAGATTTTAGGGAATAGATCTATTACCTTAAGAGTGCCGTTAGTTTTTCAAGTAAAAAGCTGATAAGATGTAGGAAATAGGAATTAATTAGTACATTATTCTGGAAGTTATTTAAAATTTGTTTTGTCGTGTTTTTTTTGAATTATAATATTAAATTTCTCAATAGGTATTGGTACACCAAACACCATACAGGTAAACCAAATTGATTCAAATCTCGAAGGAAATCATAAATTCATACAGACATACATATACTGTCCTCATAAAAATAGCTAGGAAAGCTCCCTAGAACCTCAGTATGTGAAGAGTTGATGAAAACTAGAATTTCGAAAATCGGAGTCAAAATAGTGATTTCCTTAAGTGAGAAGCTAAATATTCCATACAAATTGATAATGCGAAAGTTTGTATGTTTGGATGTTTGTTACGTAATCAGGCAAAATCACCTGCACCAATTTGAATGAAATTTGGTAGATGATGGAATAGCACAAAGGATATTTTTGTTTGAAAAAATAAGTCATGTTCTCATGAGATTCAGCAAAAACTTGAAAGGAGGTTTCAGGTTGCAGCTAGTAAGTTAAAATAAAAATTACTTATTTCAATATTCGTATAAAAGTAAAAAATAAGATATACATAGTATATGGGAACTAAAACATTGTTACTTAACTAACTAAACTAAAAAAAAACAGTAGCAGTCGTGGGACTGCCGATAGAAGTGAAAACGGAACTATTGAGAGTAATTAAAACTATATGCAAAACATAGCTATAGATATACTATTATCATTAGCATGTCGGTGACGCGAACCGAGGATTTTACCCTCTACCAAAACGCTCAACGCGCCTAAAGAAGTTTTCACTTCAAAAAAATTATTTTTATAAATTATCAGGGCTCAAACAAGACAAAGCCTTGGTCTTGAGAAACAATGAATGAAAATGAATTGTAGACTACTAAAACCTATATCTAATAATCGTGCCGCCGCCATTCTGCCAGGCAGATTGTAACAGGTGACTCATTGGTTATACGTGTCACTACTGTTCTGACTACAAGGTGGTAGAGTTCCATAACGTCAATGCTGGTCATTCTCGTGTTTCGGTTTGGAAGATAAGGTAGCTGGTAGACTGATGCATGTGGTATTGCCATCTCGCCACAAGGATAGCAACGCACCATTAACATCTTTGGTGACTGTAGGCGATGGTTTCTCTTTCCATCAAGAGTGTCATCTGCTTGTTTGCTTTCTTATGATATAAAGAATCCTCTCTGCTAGAAACTTGTAGTTTTTTTTTTTTTTGTAGCATTAAGGTCTAGTCTAGTTCTGGGTTAAAGGCAATGTTACGAACCTAATGTCTCTTTGTTTATCTATATTATCCCTGGAAAAATAAAACTAACAGGAGTTATCCAAAGACTTTCCAGAAGCCCTCATATCGTAATATTTATCAAACAAGCATATTTCTAAATCCAACCAACTATCTTACTTGAGACTATGATGGCTTAGTAAATGATGTTTAAATAAGGCTTTTGTTATATTTTGTAGAGATGACCCACCAACAGAAGAAGAAATATCGAAAAATCTAGCAATAGCCGAGATGAAAAAAATTAATGCAGCAAAAATTGAAGCTGAAAGGTTAGCAGAAGGAGGATCTCTACCTACTCCATCTGTTAGAGGTCCACAGTCTTTTCCAAAATATGCAGACCTGCATGGGGGTGATCCGGAAAATAAATATAAAAAATAATTAGAAAGGATGTATAGCCTATTAACAAATAATATTTATTTAGATAAGATTTTAAGTTGTACATATTAGCTAGAAAAATATATTTTTTAATTTACTAACTTGTTTTAAATGACATTTATGGCTAGAATATTTGCTTAAGAATGATCAGGTCTGGAACTGGAAGAGGATATTTAAAGGGAAAATATGAAAAACTTAACATTGGACAAATTACACAATAACACCTAACCCTAAAATCAACAAATTATGTGCTTCTAATATGACCTATTATGGATGTTAGTCAACAATAGAAATACGTAATATGTATATAAGTAATGAAAAATGCTTAATAAACCACCTATTCCAGTTATACGATAATCTTCTAGGTGGTAGAGTTCTGCATTGTCTCGCCCGTGTCATCGTCTCGCACGCATCCCTCCCACCGGTATTTTACCGGTGCGATATTATGCGTTGAAATGTTTTTTGAAATGTTTTTGTAAGGATTTTGAATATGTGATGTGTACGATTTGTGAGAACTGCGTCTGGATACTTTCGTTACGTACCTTGACCCTTATTCGCCAGTACCTTTCAGGAAGATCTATTTTTCAGAAGGAGTCCACACATATACAGGAAATCGGCGGCTTAATATCTATAGCGATTCAAACAATCTACAAACGCTACCAGAAAAAACAAAAAATGGAAAAATGAAATCACTACATAGTATAAAATTCGCTTTCTCTGTCTGTCCCTATGCCCCTTTGTCCCTATGTATGCTTAATTCTTTAAAACTACGCAACGGATTATAATGCGGTTTTTTTTAAAGATAGAGTGATTAAAGAGGAAGGTTTATATGTATAATAACATTCAATATAGAGTAAAGAAATACTATAATTTTTGAGAATTATAAGGTGATGTCGTAAATAATTACATTTTTTACAAAAAATTACAAACGTAGGCTGAATCCTATGAGATTTATCAAAATAATGAAGTAAGTATTTGTACACCTTGAAAAGGTCTGCAGAAAACTCCGCGATGGTATATGTCTTATCTCTTATGGATAACCTACAATAGCATTTTTTTCTCATTTATTTTTACGAGAAATAATGGCTTATTTTCGAAGCAATACAGCATTAATCCTTATCCAATCAAGTACCTTAAATACATAGTTGATTTAGAATAGATCAATATGACCGTTTAGAGCATGTAATTTAAATAAATATTTTCGAAGATATTACAGATTTAAAATGCAGGGGCATAGCGGAAATGTTTGTATTTTCTAATGACTAATGACTAGAAAGCTGTACACATCTATATACATATAATAAAATCGTAGGAAAGTCAATGTATGTCCGGGGTAAACTCAAAAAGTACTTTATCGATTGACTTCAAATTTTGCAAGAATATTACTAACAAGTCGGGTCAACATATAGGCTACATATTATCACGCTATCACCTACGGAGGAGGATCTGTGCGGAGTAAACGAAGTCCGCGCGGACGAAGTCGCGAGCAACAGCTAGTTGTATATAAAGACATTCTGTAATATATATAAATTGTAAAAATAAAATAAATAGGTAATAATGTAAAAAGTAAATAAGTAAAAATGTAGTATATGAATTTAGATATTCCAAAGATAGCAGGAAATCTTCATGGTATAAGAAAAGAGAAATTATTATACTCCAAATTTAACGCGTGCGGGTCACGGGCAATAAAGTAATGAATCAATCAAAACTACTGGATCGATTTTAATCATTTTTAACTTCCCGCTACGTGTGTAGACGTTTTGAGGTCCTAGGAATCTTTTCCGACTATCTTCACGATGACGTCAGTATGTATGTGTGTGTGTGCGTGTCTGCGTGCGTACGTGCGTACGTGCGTGCGTGCGTGCGTGCGTGCGTGTGTGCGTGCGTACGCACGTTCATTGTCGTTTCTAAAATTAAAATCGAAGCTAATTTTCAAAAGTTACAGTTTTTCAAATATTAAAATTACGTTGTTTTTAGCAAATTTACTTAATATTTTTGAAATAACTTTTACGCTAATACACCGATTGACTTAAAAATCTTATCAGCTTTTCTCCTTTTAAAACTGCGTCAAATACCATTAATTGGATCAAAATCGGTCAATTTGCTTAGGATTTATTAAAGACGATATTTTTGGAAATTTTTTTATTGACATTGCTTTGAAATTTTTCAACCTATCGATTATTTAGATAAATCAATATTTTAGATTTCAAAAATTGAGTTGAATGTCATTTGATAGATCAAATTCAATCGTTTCCAAAATATACAGTTTTTCAAAAATCAATATACTGCCATTTTAACAAAATAGATGTTTGAACTGAAAAAATCTATGCTTATAGTTTTTAAACTTCTGAGCTTAAAATACCTTAATTTAGCGGGAAGTTTCAGGGATTGCCTGTAGGGTCAACCGTTTACACATTTTTTCACTGAGTGACATAGGCTATATATTTTATACCCGCGCGAAGCCTATCAATAATAAATCCTGATTCGCGATATCACAATTATTTATCTTGTACACACTATACACAAGTTTCAACGCAATGCAAATGGACTTCGGTCCCCAGGCAGTTTACCTGGCTGTGAAGATACTCCTCCTTTCCATGTCCTTCCGTGATGTCAACTTTCACAGTGATGAGCTCATTCCGATGTGATGTCCAATTTTATTGTTCGTTGGTCGGTGCCACATATCTGAACCAGAGAGCTATGGCGATAGCCCTCAAAAATGCCGCAAGTGTCAAGGTTTAACAATTATTTGACCGTAATTTATGGTTATAATCATGAAGTAGTAATTAGTATTCATGTGGTTTGTGGTTATAATCTTAAGACTTTAAATTACGTATTTATTTTACACCAGTATTAATTTTACAACAGTGTATTAAGTTGTTTACTCTTTGTTGATAGATATGCCTAATATAGAAGATCCTTCACTTTACTGGTAGGTATTTGACGGCTAAGTTACTATTAGTAAATTAATATGAGGCTTACAACTAGATGAGGCCGATAATCAAGGCAGTTAAAATCCAAACTGGCAAAGTTATTAAATATCATAAAATAGGAAACAAGTAAATGGTGGATAGTCTATACTCCAAAACTCTTAATGGTGTTTTGTCGCCCGTGTGGATGGGACATTAAATCCCACGCTAACTTACTGTTCAAATTGATGCACGATTATGACAAGCTTTGAAGCTCATTCTTCCTGCTGCAATAAGTAGGAAAAATAAGGCGGTGGTATTGAATTTGGGTGAAACGTTGAAAAAGTATACTAGCTAGTAGTCACGATAGTAGTGATACGAGTTGGACACTCGTTCGCCATTTACGAGTTGCCTTGTAGGCAGGCAAATAGTATATTCTCAAAGCGAAAAAGCATAAAACTTAAAACAAGTTTTTTTGCGGTTAAGTTTGAAGAAGTTATAAGTTTACAATAAGCTTCCAAATTGCTTGCACCGCCAAGACTCCTCTCCATAATCAGTCAAAACGTCGTATTAAACCTTGGTCTCACAGGAGACAGCAAATTTAAACGTTTGCCAGTTTGCCTATCCAAGTAACAAAAAAAATATACTCTACAACTAAACAGCAGCGCCAGAGTCGAAGCAAACCACAGACTAGTGGAGATCTACGTGAAGCGAGCTGAGTCTATCATTACGGTACTTGTAGGTATTCTGTGTTATTAGTAGGTTAAGCTGGTGCCCTTCAGACTAGAGCCATGGGCGTACCGTGGGGGGAGGGGCTGTGAGGAGCAGCTGCCCCCCCTGGAATTTGTTTACCTCTACTAACTCTACTGTTGAAAATAAAAATATATTAAGGACAACATTTGACTCTAACAAAAATTAGCAATTTAAAACTTAATCGAAAACATGTTTTCATAAACCAATTCGAGTATGTCTTAAAAAAACTATCCCAAACAACGGGCTATGTGAGAAAAAAATTAACATCACCTATTTACATGTACCTATGGTACCCTGAAAAAAATTTTTTTTTCAAGATTTAATGTAACTACTTTGATGCCGTGACTAATATGTATATTCTTGCCAAATTGCAGCTTTTTAACCGACTTCAAAAAAGGAGGAGGTTCTCAATTCGACCGGTATATTTTTTTTTATGTATGTACACCGATATCTCCGAGGTTTCTGAACCGATTTACGTGATTCTTTTTTTGTTTGATGCGAAACAGCTTCGAAGAGGTCTCATAAAAATTTGTTTCAGGTAGGCCCAGTAGTTTTTATTTTATGAGCATTTTTTATTTATTTTACCTATGCCGATGACTGAAATCAAATCTCGCAAGTAAATTTGATCCACTTCCCGGTTACCGATTGAGCTGAAATTTTGTATACGTATGTAAATTGGATGACAATGAAAATTTATTATGAGATAGACCTGATCTGATGATGGAATCGGAAGGCGACAACAGGAACTCAGTAATTAAATGGTTAAACTCGTTTAATGACAAGACTCTATCGACTTTGGGCTCGTTTCATTCATGTTGACGAGCACTTTGGTACTTGGTGGTAACTAGGATCTTCCAGAGTCCGATGATGAAGCCAGAAGGTGGCCATAGGAGGTCAGTAATTAAATGACAGACCTCTATCGAGTTTGGGCTCGTTTGATCGGTGTCGACGAGCACTTTGGTGCTTGGTGGTAACTAGGATCCTCCAGGGTCTGATGTTGAAGCCAGAAGGTGACCATAGGAGCTCAGTACTTAAATTACACAACTCTATCGAGTTTGGGCTCGTCTGATTCATGTTGACGAGCACTTTGGTACTTGGTGGTAACTAGGATCCTGCAGGGTCCGATGACGAAGCCAGAAGGTGTCCATAGGAGCTCAGTAATTAAATGACACAACTCTATCGAGTTTGGGCTCGTTTGATTGATGTTGACGAGCACTTTGGTGCTTGGTGGTAACTAGGATCCTGCGGGGTCCGATGATGAAACCAGAAGGTGGTCATAGGAGCTCAGTAATTAAATGACACAACTCTTTCGAATTTAGGCTCATTTGATTGATGTTGACGAGCACTTTGGTGCTTGGTGGTAACTAGGATCCTGCAGGGTCTGATGACGAAGCCAGAAGGTGTCCATAGGAGCTCAGTACTAAAATTACACAACTCTATCGAGTTTGGGCTCGTTTAATTGGTGTTGACGAGCACTTTGGTGCTTGGTGGTAACTAGTTATAAAAGGAACTACTCTTGACACAAAAGTCTTTGTTCTACGTCTGTCAATTCGGTCAGTTCAGGAGATAGACATAAGTTCCATGTTGTTCCAGGTCTGAGAAGGAATTTTTCTCTTTTTATGGTAGTCGAGCAACGGTAGCTCCTCCGGAAGGGAATCAACGTGACTTGTTTTGGATATAATAATTTCTTACAGATTGTACATGGTACTTCAGCATATTGACGTATGGTTGTTATAAAATTACGCTCAGTCATTGAACGAAGCCTTTGTGACGTCTGACGCGCTGCCGCTAGCCGGTTCTCACGTTGCTGAGCAGACTCGGTTGCTGTACAGTGTCGTAGCTCTCTGCTCGGCGGACTCCTTAGCTAAATGCTCCTTAATGAGACCAATTCTATGAGCTTTCTGCTCGGCAGATTCGTTCGCTAGACGCTCATTGTTGAGACAAAGTCTCTTAGCTCTCCGCTCAAAAGACTCATTCGCTTTACGCTCTTGGGTCTTACCGAGTTTAGAATTATACTGTACAAAAACTTGTTGACGTTAGCGTAATTTCATGTATGCTTTCATGGCCAACAAACGTTTTTCATGATCTTTAATAGTCTCATAAGAACATGATATTGTGTTTCGAATAGCATTTTTATGGAGACGACTACCTTACGAAGGCGCGCAGCATCTATTGTAGGTGTACCCGTTAATAATTGACAATACAACAATACACTAAAAAGTATTAAATAAAAATAACTACGTTAAAAAAAACCGACTTCAAAAACTAAAATGTAAAAAATAATAAAGATTCAATATTCATTAAATACTACCTGTTATTTATATGTGCTATTTACTAATAGGTTTGAAGTCGGTGCCAAGCCTTAAACAAATATTAATATTTTAATCACTACTCCTACTTTAAAGATTAAAATGCGTAAATATACCTAATAAAGAGCAACTAAATGTTAATATTATAAGCAGCTTCAATCAATACGAAGAATAATAAAAAAAAATTTATTCAACAGAATTCCTAAACTAAATGATCATGTGAATTAATGTAGATTTATCAATTAAGCTAAAACGCATCAAAATTTTTAATTTAAAATTTACACCACATAATGGTAGAATATGTTGGTAGCTTAATTTATTTTTAACAACTTCAACACCCATATTCTTGCAAATAAATATTTTCTTTCTTTCTTTTATAAATTTATGTATTCAAGACGTCCGCGTCCGTCAACGACGTCTGACCGCGCGTGCGTGCCGAATTGGCTTGGCACCGACTTCAAACCTATTAGTAAATAGCACATATAAATAACAGGTAGTATTTAATGAATATTAAATCTTTATTATTTTTTACATTTTAGTTTTTGAAGTCGGTTTTTTTAACGTAGTTATTTTTATTAGTACTAAGGATCTCTGAAGGATGGAAGGACGGACGGACGGACATAGCGAAATTATAAGGGTTCCTAGTTTACTTTGGAACCCTAAAAATTAACATCTCCACTTTACATTTAGAGGATTACCTTAAAAAATATTTTTCAAGATTTTATGTTAGGTACCACTTTGCTGCCGTTACTAATGTAACTAATAATATGTATTGTATACATATTCATGCCAAATTAAAGCTTACTAGTACTAAGGATCTCTGCGCTAGAATGACTAGGCGGACGGATGGACTGACGGGCGGACATAGCGAAACTATAAAAGGTTCCTAGTTTATTTCGGAACCCTAAAAAGATTGGCTTGAGTTTGTACATAAATCTATTAACTTCTTGCAAAGTAGGTATCTACTGCTCTTGTGACTTAACACTAGTATGTTATATATATAAAAATCAATCCCTATTTTCCTTGGTCACGAGATCACGCCTGAATGGCTGGACCAATTTCGGTAGTTTTTTTTATTGTGTTTGTAATTGTAAGGAGAAGGTTCTTATAAAAGAAAAAAATAAGAAAATTGCGCAGAAAAATAGAAAATTTAAGAATACTTAACCACCATATAAAGTTTAATGCCATTTTGGCTGCGTGGAAGGACAATCCCGTAGACTTATATAAATTACGTGTCACATTGTTTGTCCGCTATGGATTCCTAATATGAATGACAAAACGTTTGCCGGGTCAGCTAGTTTTATATATAATTCCTGGGTGTGTGCGTGTGCTTGTGCGTGGGCGTAGGTGTGGGCGTGGGCGTGTTAGTGTGAGTGTACGTGTGCTTGGCGTGTGGCGTGTGCGGGTGTGTGTGTATGTAAACTTCTCCTAAACGGTGCACTGATTTTGATGAATTTTGATGTGTGTGTTCAGGTGAATCCGAGAGTGACATTCCGATCAGATTCGGATAGTATCCTATATAACACTTATCAATGCGTATCTATACCTATATAGAGAGCAGTTTTTATAAAGCGATCGAGAGAGATACTTGAAACGACCAGTGTGACGCGAGAAGTGTTTTTATAGTGATTCGGAGTAGTCGGTTAAGTTTAGTGTTAGTACAGTTAGTGTGTATAGTGTATTTACGTATTACATTGTGTTGTTTATGTTGTATTGTAACTACTCGGTTTTATAATAAGTGGCGTTTTCTTGCAAGTTATGAACCCGAAGCACGTAACATTATTTTAGAGACAGACCCATTGATATAAAAAACCCAAGATGCACAATCGCGAACAAAACTGACACTCAAAACTGTCGCTAATTTCACATAAGTAGTTAAAGGTATGGCAAAAACATACGTTTTTGCATATCCCACCTTAAGCGCAAGATTTATACCTAGTTGTTTTTCCACAGCAATGTACAAAAAGTAATAAAATTGACAGTGACGCGATTCTATTTGAAATGAGCGCACAATTTCAAATTGTGATTTCACTTAATATTGCATTTCAATATTATAATCATTTCAATAATAACACAAAAGAGGCATTTTGTGTCTCATTTCTGAGACGTTCCTTCATATCGCATAAAGAACAATGCCAATATTGCAGTTTGGGAATTTTCCTAAAGTCAGTGGGCTTGTTGGTCGGGGGCCGGGGCTATCAAAGTAAATCGTGTGACGAAATACAACAAGTGTTTACACTTTGATGTAAGAGTTTACAATCTTGTTATCAAAATCATTTAAGTTCAAAGGGTATTTATAGAATTGTTTTGACATTTGACTCTGTCGTAAACATCAAACATTTGTTTTTCATTTCATTGCTAATTATAAACGCGAATATTTGTGTAAATTTTTGGATTTATGTACCTCGTGTACATCCTGTGCGTATCCGGGTCCCTTTCTGAACAGTAGATCAACCGTTCTACTGCTAAGCATCTCGTAAAAGGCCAGAGAAGGTTAAAACATGTTACTAATACTCAATACTCACTAAGCGGTAGAGTTTTGTCACTTCTACAACGGTTCGACCATCGACATGGTAATACCTCTCGACCGGATCTGATACTACCGCCTTACCTATTCCTGCCTCATTAGCGTCAGTGCTTGTCGCTGTCAAGATCCGGTTTGGAGAGTTAGGTAGCCGGTATACTTATCCGTGTCACATGTTGCATTTCAACGCTGCCGCAGATAGCAAAGCATCATTAACACCTTTGGTGCCTATACAGGTGATCTCTAACAGCTGTCCTACGAATAATAATAAAAAATAAGAATGGGAAAAATAAAGTCATAACTAACCACCTTGTCGAAATTTGGTAAATGTGAGGTTACACCATTGATATTAAAAACCCAAGATGCACATTTAATGTCTCAAAAACGTACTCTAAAAATAAGCGCACAATTTAGAATTGTGCGCTCATTTCAAATAGAAACCGTCGATCGCGTCACTGTCAGTTTTATTACTTTTCGTACATTGCTTTGTAAAAACCACTATAAATCTTGCGCTTTTGGTTGGATATGCAAAAACATATGTTTTTGCCATATCTATAACTATTTATGCGAAATTAGGGACAGTTTTGAGTGTCATTTTTGTTCGGGACTGTGCATCTTGAGCTTTTTATATCAATCTCCTGTGTGCCAACTGCCAAACTTGCATGAAACTTAATAGACATGTAAACCTAGATAGATCTATCTAATGGGTGATTCTTCAAAAATGTGTTCTCCGTGTAATTTCCATGGTATTTTTGAAATCGCTTAATTAAAGTAAATTACACAAACATTTTAAAAGTTTATGCAAATTTAAAGAACATATGGAAATTCGACACGTAGTGAATCTATTCTTTTCCTAAAAATATATTGAACATTTGCGGTCCATGTAAATTACATTATAGCCCACAGAAATGACCCATCAGGTAAAATTTTGCTAAATACCGTATCAGATATGAAAATAAGATTAGATAAAAAAACACAATATTAGGCAATTTTTTTTCAGCAACTCTTTTTTTTTGAATTTCACCTCTCCGCTAAACTTAGATACAGCAAAACAAATTAGTGATAAAGTGCGTGTGCTACAAATGTGTGAAATGTGTACATTTCCTATTTATTACCTTTTGCTTTACTAAGCCATGCAATTGAAAGTGGGTGAAAAACTTAGTGTTCGTATTTTCATAAAAATCATTACAATTGTAGCGACGATGTAATCATATTGGTACATAAGTAAGTAGTCAAGTAACGAAGAATTGCAGGATTAGCGTAAAATATGAATGTATGCTCAACTGAGCAGTTAACTAGCCTAGCTTAGGCATGGTACTACACTTTACGTTGAATACTTTCCTTAACATCAAAACATTAATAGTAGACTCATTTTCGGTACTTTGAGCACGATAATAAGACGCTTTAAATGATAATAAGCTTCGGTTTAACAAATTTAAATAAAAAAGGTAGATTAAACTAAACTTCTGTAGACTTTCTGATTCACCTTGATTCACCGGTTTGTCGGTTGACGAGGTAAGTGGTGATCCTAATCGCCGCATTTACCGATATGTTAACGATTAACGACTATTTCTAACGATAACCAGGACCGACAGTTTTACGTGCTCATCCAAGGCACGAGAATGGTAATACACCATTCCGCCTGACTTTGGGCAGCTACTGAGATTTAAGATTTTCGAGGAAACCCCGAAAAAATTTGAATAACGCCTTTGCTCGACCTGGGGATCGAACCTAGCACTATGAGCAGTCTAAATGATAAGTTTTGGTTTAACAGATTTAAATTTAAAAAAATAACTGACAAACAATATTTTTCACTTAATCTGGTGATTGCATGAATTACAGTACAAACTTTGAATATTTCATTTTAATTATTGCAAACAAAATGAAATAAAGTAATTTCCATGGGTTTTATATAACTTCCATGGAAATCACACCATGGAAATCACCAAAAAGCATATATTTTGAAATTTCTCTTATTGGCTATCTACACTTGGGAGTTAGGTATAAGACCGCAATACCCGTTTACTAAAAATAGTACGATTACATTCCAAAAATGTGATATGGGAATTCTTAGAAATTGAGAAACAAAAATTGAAAAATTGAGGAACTTACTCTTGCACCGAAAGGGATTGGATTGGATTGGAACCGAATTGGATTTAGGGCTACGAATACCTGATCAATAAGCTGCAGCATAAAAGCAGAATCAGAAAAACTAATTCCGATACCTCTAGACCTCGCCAGTTCAGAATAGTACCCGTCGCAATAAGCGAAGTTAAAATTTTGCCAAGCGTGTGACATACTTACTTACACTCATAAAATAAAAACTTTCACTGCAATTGGATTAGAAGTTTGGCCAGGATATAAAATGATTTGTATTTTTAAATTTTGTCTATAAATCTGATTAAAAGCGTTAGTGAATTAAAAAATATCTGCGATTGATCAGAAGACGGAGCGCGTGTTACGCGTGTAAAACGTGCAAAATTAACCGGATTTGAGGTGTTGAGGGTAAATAACTCTTATATACATGATTATTACATAACGAAATCTATATGACACGATGCATATAGAATGTATAAACATGTTATAGTAGATTTATATAAACATTATTTGTTTATATAGGAGATAAGAATCTGTTACGCTCAAAAATTGTACTCTGAAGAATAACCCTAATAATAAGTAGGTAGGTATATAGGATTAATAAAGAGTTCATACAGAAGCTGTGAAGTACAACATTTATGTTTTATGGTAGGAGCACATAATATGTGCTCCTACCATATTATGGTCTGGTATTCAAAACTTGGTTAAGTGCGTGTCAGGCCACGCGCAGTGTAGAGTTCCAAAGTTGCCCATCACAATAATGCGGACTAAGAAGAGAACTGTTATTGTTTCATTGTATCAACATTTAACGCCAATGATGGATATATTATCCGCAACACAGGTTCACGGTTCAAAATTTCTCGAAGCACAGTTTATAAGTTGGTCAACTATTTCTCAAAAACTTGTACCTAAAGCCTTGATAGTTTTCATTTCAACTTCATTATATTATATGCTGCTAGTTGCACCCAGCACCGTAGAGCCCACTAAATTATAACATTTTTTGGTGAATCCCGCGGAAACAACTCATTTTTCCGGGATAAAAAGTAGCCTATGTGCTATTCTATAGCAAAACTATAAGGTTTCTTAGTTTACTTTGGAACCGAAGAAAATGCGGAACTCTATCACCTAGTAGTCACGATGTTAGTGACACGCATAGCTAATCGTTTACCTTTTGCAAACTGCCTGGTAGAATGGCAGATGGTTTATTCTTCAAAGGGAGCCCGGACCCACACGGAGAAAATTCAAATGATAAGTGATTTCTACCGGAAGTCAGGAGCTCTACAGAATAGCGCCGGCCTTGGCCTTTGATAAATGTAGAGCAATATGGTCATCCAGTGCCTTTTGGTTGACGCTTTCACCATTTGCAAACAACACAGGTAACTATAATGCGTCTGCCCGCACAAAGTCCAGCGTTTTTCTAGAGGCGCTATCATCTATTATTATTCGAGCTGAATTGTTGTTTGATTTGTTATTTTAGCCAGCTAGCACTTAGAACATTGACAATCTACAATAGACTAATACCGCCTTATTCCAAAACGAGGTCTAAATATAGTATCGACCTTAATACCAGTTTTGTTACTAGTACTAGATGAAACGTTATTATAAAATCGGGTTTAGCGCTATTCCGAGTATCTTCTATGGTTCTAAAGATAAACCTCCGCGACCCCTAGTTTAACTTTAATACTAAACTCAAAACGTCAAACTTCAAAGTTGACATTAACGTCGTATTTGTTGTGAAATAATTGTTTGTAATTAAAATAATTAAAAATGGACATAAACGTAATTGATATAAAGGATTTAGAAGATTTAGAAGTATCGGAAACATACCAGAAGCTTAATAGACCCCAAAGTCGAGTGAATCCGTTTCACTTAAATGAAGGAGACTTTCGAAAAAAATATAGATTCACAAAAACGTTTGCCAGCAAAATAGTGGATTTATTGCGAGAGTATTTAGTTCATGACCCTCGGGGACAGGCTCTCAGTCCTGAGTTGCAAGTGGTTTGCGCATTACGCAACTGGGCTCGTCATGAGGTAAGTGTATAAACTTGATAATCTACATTACAAGCAATGCCAATATATTTCAATTTCTGGAAAACTTACTGAAATATTATTATTGTTTCTATAGATTCAAGACGATACTGCCGACTTACATGGTGTATCCCAGCCGACCATTAGCAAAACTTGTAAGAAAATAGCAGGGCTTTTAGCTGGATTGTCCCATGGATTTATAAAGATGCCAGCTACTTTAAATCAGCAAGAAGAAGCAATGAGAAAGTTTCGCCGTATAGCTAATTTTTGAAAGTTATAGGTGCTATAGACTGCACTGACTGACTGATTACGGTAAAAAAGTAATGCTAGATTTTATAACAAAACCTAATCGTACCTACTTGAGGCACTCAGGTTCTTGTGCTTCAATAATAAATAAAAACAGACTAGCCATGGAAATACAGAAATATTAAGTAACTTGAAGTGCCGTTGTAAATATATTATTGAAATGTTTACTTTCGTATTTATTATAAACATTCGGATTAAATTACACGCGTCGCACACTTTTTTTTTTTTGCTTTTTTTTAAGTTTATTTCGTTGTACGCTAACTCGATACGTGTACACATGTAGGTATATAGTGGAAATAAAAACAAAATTCATATAATTTCAAAGTTTTCAGATTTAAGATAATTTTCATAGCAAAATTGTACTTATATTTTATTTGTCACTTTTGAACTCATAAATCACTTTTAATAAACAATTTGTTTTCTTTTCATATAAGTATGTTTGTTGTAACGGAACGTTGCATGTTACGCCGAGTGAATGAATGAATGGTTTAGAGTCATTTTAGCTTATGATCTGTGGATACAGGTTCATCCAAGGTCTATCTTCGGTATTAGCTAGTCCTCAGTTAGACTCGTTTTTGTAATAAGAATGAATTTTAGTACTGAATCTAACTTTAATGCCGTAACAAGCCTAGACTTCTTAATCTTGGTTTAAACCCAGATCTAGGCCTGTTTTTGTAATAAGGCGGATAATGTTTGATTTCTTGTACCAAATTAAATCTGTCAATAATCTGAAGCGCAGGGAAAAGAAACACAGTGTTCCGATCGGCTAATTTAAAGTTGGTATTTTGTCGCGCGTCTTTACAACTCGCTGGATCGGTCGGTACTAATTTTTTCGGATTTTTATAAGATCTATTAGTCATATGTGATGACAGAACAATTAGTCTGGTATTAGGTCTCTAATATGTTTACTCAATGGCTTAGGCTTAAATGGCTCTTCTCGCTCTACCTCACGGCCGGTGGTTCGGGAAAAAAAATGAAATATATTAAACATAATATAATCAGCAAAAATTGATAAATTTGCCTGCACTCGACTACAGAACTACGGCCTAGTATTTAAAAGTTGGAAATCAAATTAATTACTTTTTTGAGTTCCATCAGTAACTCACCATGAGTTTGTTCCATTTGTTTCGCTGCTTTTTTACTTTCAGTAATACTGTCAGTTACATAAAATTGTTTGAAAAATTAGAAATAAAAATAATTACTTTTTCGAGCTACCGATTTCCGCCTAGTAACGTCTAAAATTGAGTTCGCCGCATCTAAATCTTTTATTTATTGTTTTAGGTTTGTCAATAAAACAATAATCATGCGAATCACACTCTTAACAAAATAATTGGTGCTTCATGAACTCATAGTCCGAGATGTGGCGCAACTCTCGGTAGCTCAATAATTTTGATTCGGCGTTTGTTTAAGCTTCTCAATGAAAATCCTTGTGAAACATGATCCCGAAAATTCCCCGATTAGGCTTACTAGTTTTCGGAATTACCGTGTAAGTATGTCTTTTTTTTAAATTTTCAATTAATTTTGGTATACATTAGTGGATTGCAAACAAGCGAAAACTCTTTTGATCGAAAGAGATAACTGTTGCCTATAGACACATGGGCGTTGTCAGGATTACTTCCAGGGGGTGCATAGCATCTACACATCATACCACTAAAAATAAAGAATATTACATATATTGTTATTATTTTATACGTATTTTGTTTCCTGCCAGGGGGGGGGGGGGGGTATACACAATAAAGATTTTAATCATGATTGATGTAATGTCACATTTATAAGTTTACAGGCTATCCTTCGTTAAAAAGGGATTATTATAGTAACAACGCTTTTACATTAGGTATACGTAAGGTGACGATAACAAACCTAGTCGAGACATTGCAGAATTTTGTGACTTGTAATAATCACGATAGATAGATTAAAGATCAAACGAAGACCAAAATATGTATAACTTAAATAATTTTGAGTACTGAAATTGTACTCGTCTTTTTATAGGCTTAAAATTCTTCACAGGTCCAATACAAACAAACAAACAGTTCAAAAATTTACATTTGACTCGTGAAGTGTTTGTTTACCCGGTTTTAGCAAAGTTTATAATTTCATTTTTTTTTAATTTTAGTTAACGGTGCGTTGCTATTCGTATGGTGGAATGGTAATACCAAATCAAGACACGACAATGCTTAGCACTGTCGCTATTGCGGCAGGAGTAAGTAAAATGGTAGTACCAAACCACGACCGAGACGTGACGTAACTTTACCTGACCTAGTATTCATGATGGTAGTGACACGTTTAGCCAATCTTTCGCCTTTTACCTATAGACTGTCTGATAGAAGGGCAATTGATTTATTTTCCTAAGGGCGCTAAACAAACAGAGGTTTATCCAGTGTGTACGAAAAAAAATGTTCGTCTGTTTCTGAATCCTAGTTTGGCGAATAAGTATTGTTACCTACTTATTAAAAGTTTTTTCCTCATCCGGTTAAGGTCATGTGAGATCTCACCAAATTAGGGGAGCTCTAGAAAGCGAGCGGCCGCATGCGTGCATGGTCATCGTTGCGGGTCACAAATAGTTCGTAGATAAGTGAAGAAAGTGCATAGGTACACATAATTCTGGAATTTGTTAATTTCGTTCCATAACTAAAATTTATTACACCAACTGCGAATTCTACAAATCTCTGTCTATAATAGATTTTTTTTAAATGCTGCATTGGGTATCAAGTGAAAAAACTTTTATCGCTTCAGAACGCAATTCTTTACAAAGTTAGGTTTTAGTATTTGAACTTTTTTTGATTTTTCAAATAAATCCTAAACATTTTGATTACAGTCGCGGACAGCGGCTCTTAGACTATATATCGTAAAGTACTTTTCCATGACTGTCATTCTGCATTGTTTCGCCTCTTAGTATAAAGCCATATAATAGAGTCACCAGAAAAATTGTGAACACAATTCACGTGTAGGTTCGGGCAGCAACATCTAATGAACTAAATCGTTGTTTATTGGAACGTCTGACGCAGCATCGTGGTCTATATTAAAAGACAAGGTCAGCTTAAAATACATTATCTTCACATTTTTAATCATATAATTTAGTATAATTATTTAACTAGGTAATTAAACATACTTATCGTCTGCTCTGATAAATTATATTAAATTATTTACTTGTATGATGAATTTATTACAAATTTCCCGGTGGAGGACAGATTTAACCGCATTTAAGCATTGTCTTTAACTGATAATAACTGGTATAGTTTACATTATTATGATGATAACTTGGTGTAGCTGAACTTTCCTGGACTAATCTTCATTTATTTAATTTATACGTACAATTAGCTCTTATCTGTGTTGTCGACTTAGTATATAATAAGGCGAAATCCTTTAGTATAACTATTAGTGTTTTGTGAGATACAGAGAACTGAATTTTTGTTTTTCAAACATAAAATTTAAAACAGGTACCCACAACCGTATCAGAAAAGTAATTACTTTTTGCACCTGATAACGCAATTTTGCTGAAAAATATTCCTTAATTTAAAAGAGCATTTTGTCTAATGTTTTATAATTCTAAACACTAAAATTAAAAAATTATTCAGTGTATTACTCGTCGTATAATTCAACAGTGGATCAATGTCGTATTTTTTTGTTTTTCAAGTTTAATTTAATGGGTTTTGAAAACAGGAAGCTCATTTTTTGCAGGGTTTTGTGGATATTTCTTCCTTTTTACGTATTTATTAAAGTTTTATTTAAATGAATAGGTACATAAAACGTAGAGTAAAGTAACTACATTTTTAAATAAAAAAAGTCGACGCGACTGTGCCTGTAAGGCGGCGACATAAGATTTTGTCTGTTTTTGATAAATCCCTTGGTTGAAAAATAAATAATATATTCCGAGTAATACCCAGAGAAGATGATTTATAGTACAATATATATAAATTTTATACCTAATGTTTTTGTACCTATGTTGTAAAATATTATACTCGTAATATTGGTTTTGAAGGAAAATACTGGCTATACTCATTACTCATAATATTTTTCTTAGAGTTTTGGAGATTTAGAGTTTTGGAGTAGGTGTAGCCATTACTAACAAAATACAAATTTTTTAGCTGAAGTTTTGGTACTTCGAGTTATAAATATTATAATATTGGTTTTGAAATTAAATACAGGCTACACTCATTTCTTATAATATTTTTAAAGGTGATAATTTTTCGGAGTTTTGGAGTATATATCCATTACAAAAAAAAATACAAATTTTGTAGCTAATGTTTTGGTAATAATATTAGTTAGTAAAAGTTATAAATTGGTTTTGAAATAAAATACGAGCTATACTCATTAGTCATTACTCATTTTTTGAGTTTTGAAGTAAAAAACGTAATTTTGTACTTACAAGTTTGGACTGATTCTTTTAGTATACTTGTTTATTGGTATGTAGGGCTACTTTTGAAAACCGATTTTAATTTTAAATGAATATTTAATGAATTTTGAAGTATTTCGTTTTCTGGACCACTATATTCAATTATTGGATTCGGCGACAGCGCCATACGGATTTCGAAATTTTTTGGAACTACTCATTATTGCTTTTATTCGTTATTTTGTTTAAAACGGTACTTAAAATTTCCACTTGTAGCACTAGCTCTTGATGTGTAACGATGACATCTATTTCCAATAATAAGGTCGTTACTATACTGAATCAATGTAGGCAATATTGGTTTCAACAGTGCCGTTTTTTGACGATATTCGAAACTTATTGTTTTTATTAATATTGGTTTAAGATTTATATTGTTTTCAATAGTAGGCCTGCTGATCTGACCTTAGAGTTATTTAGTTACTTTTATTTAAATTTTAAATAGCGTCCCATAACACAAGGAAAAATGAAAGGCAAATTATTGTATAAATGTTGTATGTATGTTGTATATATGTTTACGAAGTTAACGAATTGATTAATAGGTACCTACTTGAGTTCGATAAGTGTTTGAAATCGGACCGTCATTTACATCTATAAATAGCGTTCTGTAGCTTTTTTATTTATATCTAAACTAGGCAGGAATCTTTGATAATTTTTATAGGTATCACGTCTCCATGCTTTTAATATTTTTAAAGCCCAACCTAAAGAATAAGTAGATTATTTTCTCTTTTTTAAAAATTATTAGCCTTTTGTCAAAAGTTATTTAAAAAATTAGTAACGTGTACTAGTAAAAAGGGATAGGGTCAATATACTGTTAAAGTAAAAAACAATTTCTATAAACAAAGTAATCGATGTTTAGATTAAGATGTTTTTTTTTATAGAATGACAGCACAAAAGAACTTATCGTCAAAAGAAATTTTCGCATTGGAGGACCAGCACGGTTGTCGTAACTATGCGCCTGTACCTGTAGCTTTATGTCGAGGTGAAGGTTAGTTTCTGAAACTCATTATTTCGTAATGCAGTAAAATAATATAGTAAATAATAAAATAAAAAAATGATATTGACGCAACGTTACCAGAAAATTTCAAATCCATTATAATATTTTTTAATTTTTTTAAAAATTTTAGGTCCATTCGTATGGGATGTAGAGGGAAAAAAGTATTTTGATTTCTTGAGTGCATACTCTGCAGTAAACCAAGGTCATTGTCATCCGAGGATCATTAAAGCACTCAAGGAACAGGCAGACAAACTAACTCTAGTATCAAGGTACATAAATTGATAGTAGTTTTTTAAAAAACTCATTCTTCTAGGGATAGCCAACTTTGTCTCCAAGGCTAAATTTAAATATTTTTTGAAATTCGTTTTTTTTAAGTATTTTTTATTCAGAGATCGACTAGCTAGCTATTTTTAAAGTGTTCTAGCGACCTGATCCGTGTTTGCAAGGGTAGCATTTAGTACTATTACTATAAAAAGGCAAAAGCAAGTTAATTGCTATTCCAATTACTACCATTCGCCTGTTTATATATTACCGAAGAATTGATAACGAAAATATACCTACTGCTGTAGATTCTCTTTTCGCGGTAGGTTGAGTGCAACGAACGTATTTATCATTATTCACCAAATTGTGGCTGGCGAAACAGACGGTTTGCTTTTTTTAGGTAAGATAAGCTTTTATTAGCAATACCTTCAGCGGGACGAACATCAGGTATAGTTTTTTTTTTTGATATATTTAGATAGCAAACAATGGAAAGAAAGACTATCGCCTTTAGACATCAAAAATGATAATGTTCATGGCATTGCTGTCCGTATGGCGGGACGCAATGCCATTAGCATAAGTTTACCGGCTACCCTAACCTCTAAATCGGAACACGAGAAGCATTTACCGGTGGGAGGGATGCACTGTGCCGCACTCCCGGCTGCATGGGTACCACCATCTTGCTTGTTCCTCCCGTGAAACAGCTTTGCTGTGTTTCGAAGAGAAGGGCAAGATAAGCAGTGTAATTACTGGCACTAAGACTTAACACCTCATGTCTCAGGATAGGCAACAAATACCTAAATGAGTTAACTGGGCTAATTCCAGGTAAACTAGTTTATGTTCATTGGCGACGTCGACCACTTACCATCAGGTGGCACGTCTGTCAGTTTACCTATCCAACTAAAATAAAAAAAATTGACGCTATTACGGCAGGAACAGATAAGGTTCCATGTACCCAGGGTATATACTTCTACCGTCGAGACGTTATGGAACTTCACCACCTAGTGAAATAGTAGTAAAATAGTTGAGGTAGCTGTATTTATTTATTTATATTGTGTACCTAAGGTGTCATTAAATTAGTTAACAATAATGGAGACATTAATAAAAACGAATAATCTTGTAATGTCGAGGTCACGTTATCGTCTGAAGATTTGTGGTGTGTCGTTGAGATAAAACTTCGTGGTTGTGCTACGACGAACTAGGTGGCCACACATATTTCGTCGACAATAGGTTATCTCGCTTTAACTTGCGATGCGCACGGATACAAAGCGGGATGAATTTAGGCACAGTAGAAAATTAACGGAAGCTCAAAGATTCACTTTGCCGTAGGTAGTTCGATAATAATTTACTCACAATACCTATTAATAACATATGCGAACACTACCTAAATATAACGATTGAAATAGAACGAACAGCTGGTTGCGACGTTGTTTACTTATATTAATTACTAGCTGTTGCCCGCAACTTCGTCCCCGCGGAGTTAGTTTACTCCGCACGGTGATAGTGTGATAATATGTAGCCTTTATGTTGACCCAACTTGTTAGTAATATGCATGCAAAATTTGAAGTAAACCCATGCAGTACTTTTTGAGTTTACCCCGGACATACATACAGACAAACTGACAAAAATTCTAAAAACTATATTTTTGGCTTCGATATCGATTGTAGATCACGCCCCAAGTATTCTTTTAAAAAATATTCAATGTACAGTTTTGACATTCCTACGATTTCATTATATGTATTTAGATTAATAAAAGAAATTTTTATATACGGTGCGATACGGGTTAAATGAATGAAAACTAGGTACTCGATTCTCGTAACTTAAGACACTTCGTCACAACTGTGTCTTATTAATTGAATATTATCAAACGAATCGTAATATATCATTTCGTTACAGAGCATTCTACTCGGACCAGTTGGGTAAATTCGAGAAGTTTATGACTGAACTGCTAGGCTATGACCGCCTTCTGCCCATGAACACGGGCGTAGAGGGCGGAGAAAGCGCCTGTAAAATAGCGCGCAAGTGGGGCTACGACGTCAAGAAGATACCGAAAAACCAGGCTAAGGTATTTATAATTACAGTTCAGGTTATTATAGTGAGAAAATGATTCAGGGTTTTAAAATATGGCACGGTTTTACTGGGAGTATATAAGTTAGACATTTTTAAGCGAGAATGAATTGGCACTTACATACCTTAGTGTACTTCTATATTGGCCCTCATGTACACCAATTAAAAGCATATAGGACTCAACCCAAAAATGGATGACTGTCAGTTGCGATGACAACTGACGGTCATCCATTTTTGGGATCATATTTAATGTTGATTATCTATGACAATCTTTAAGGATCACACGAACCACGGAATACTTGTTCAAGTGAAAGTGCGACATTATCGTGGCATGTGTGTCACAACTTACTAGTAGGTAAGTATTTTATCAACCGACTTCCCAAAAAACATTTTTTTCAGATGGATTATATTTTTTTACATAACACGTACATAAATGTTCGGGCATGACTCATGCATACGTACATAGGCGGATTTGCAAAATTAATGTTTGCTTTTGCAAATCCGCCTATGTACGTATGCATGAGTCATGCCCCATGCATTTGGAATTATACTTCGCGTTTAGTCCCATTTGTAACTGTAGATCAGATTCAGGATTTCAGAGATACAGGAGCTTAGAACTCGGTTGTGTAGTTTTACAAAGTTTAAATTAACCTCATGGTATTTATTATAATCGAGTAGGAGAAAAAGCGTTTTTTGTATCATAAAATAGAAAACAAGCAGATGGCTCTCCTGATGGAAAAAAACCATCGCTTATAGACACCAAAGATGTTAATGATGCGTTGTTATCTGTGTGGCGGGATTGCAATGTCACATGCATAAGTCCGGATACCTCATAATCGGAACACGACAGCGACAGGCACTGATGCTATTGCGACAAGAATAGGTAAGGCGGCGGACCATATACCCGGATAAGACGTTGCAGAACTCTACCTCCTTGTAGTCACAATGGTAGTGGAATGTATAGCCAATCGGTTGCCCCTTCCGACCTGTCTGGCAGTTGGTCCATTCTTCAAAGGAGCTCGAATCAACACGGGGTATCCTCCAAATAATCTCTTTTATGAAAAAAAATTATAATAACATTATTTTGAATATCGAAGATTTACCTACTTCGATATTCAAAATAATGTTATAATATTTTTTTTATAATATGTGTTTATAGTAATATTGAGGCAATAAATTATTAATAGATATTTCATACACATCTATATATAAAAATCAATTGCTGTTCGTTAGTCTCGCTAAAACTTGAGAACGGTTGAATCGATTTGGCTAATTTTAGTTTTGAATTAATTGTTGAAGAGGGCAGGTTTAAAAGGTGAGAAAATATAGAAAAACAATAAGAGTAAGTTAAAAAGGCAGAACAACGTTTACCGGGTCAACTAGTCATAAATACATATTTACCAACATTTGTTTTGTGTTGATATAATTTTTACCTTAAGCTTAAAAAAATACAAAACTCGCTATACTTATTCATATGAAACCTATACGGTGACACAGACAGACCTATAAAAAAGAAATTAAAAAATATTAGAAATGTTGTATATTAAATTGACAATACCTTTATTAGAGTTAGGCGAAGACGATTGCAAAACAAATTTTATCACGGTGTACGTAGGTCACACTATAAGTTTTGCGTAACTTAAAAAAATAACACGTTAAAACCAAAATATTATGTTTATTGCTTTTCAACATAATCTACTTTACATTTTAAACATATTTTCATGCGATCGAACCATTTTTTAAAACAGGAGGACCACAGATCTGAAGGCACGTTTTCTACGTGCTGATTAAACGCTATCACTGCCTCTTCGGAGTTGGTAAAAGTAAAACCTCTCATCAAATCTTTGATTTTGGGGAAAATACAGAAATCACAGGGTGCTAGGTCGGGGCTATGCGCAGGATGAGTGATGAGATATACTTTTTCGGAAGCTAAAAATGACTTTGTTTTGTTGGCCGTGTGTGAAGAATGTTATCATGGTGTAGGAGAATGCGGCTTTTGGGTCGTCTTTCGCGGACTTTTTCTAACACCCGGGGTAAACAAATAGTAGATTACCACTCGGCATTAACACCCTTTTGATCTTCAAGTAGAATTGTTCAGATGGGACCCGTAGCTGAGAAAAAAAACGCGATCATTTTTTTACCAACTTTTCTCGCCTGTCTCACTTTTGTTGACTTGTTCTCATTTTCAAACACCCATTCACAAGATTGCTGTTTTTTTTCGGGTTCAAAACAATAATAAATCCACGTTTCGTCTCCTGTGACAATGTCATAAACAGCATTAGAATGTCCGTGGTCGTACTTTTTCCGCTCCGTTGTCAGTTCATGAGGGATCTAATGACAACAAAGTTTCATTTGTTGTTGTTTCAAAGTTGACAAAAAATTTGGCTCATACCAATCCCCAATAGTCCTCGAATTGTCTCATAGGTAATCCGGGGGTTTTCTTCAATTAACCGCTTAACAGTAGCCACATTATTTTCGTTGACGGCAGTTGAAGGTCGCCCTTCATGAAATATCGTCATGTAAAGAAACTCGACCTCTCTCAAATTCAGCAAACCATCGCCTCATGGTGCTCAAACAAGGTGTTTCTCTCCCAAAAGCATTTTTAAGACGAGCGGCACAGTCTTGCGGAGAAAGAGAACTTTTAAAATCATAAAAAATCATCGCTCTAAAATCTTTTCGACTTAATTCCATTGTCGTTGCCAAAGAGTACGTAATGTAGTGTTCATTGCGTACGTAGAACTTTGATGTGAGATAAAAAACAATTGATAAATCATTTCCCGTCAATTGTTTTTTTATTACTAAGAAGGTTGCAACGTTTTAAAAATATAACATTCGAAATTCAAATACTTCCGATTAGTTAGGTCAAAACTTTTAGTGCGCCCCATGTATTTCCACTTATTCTCTGTTCAATGACCTGATCGCACTATTTAATTTATTAACAACAAATTTTTAATTCTAGATAATCTTCGCTGAAGGTAACTTTTGGGGAAGGACGCTATCAGCCGTGTCATCTTCTTCAGACCCTACCTGCTCTGAAGGATTTGGACCATACATGCCGTGTTTTCATCTCATTCCCTACAATGACACAGCAGCTCTAGAGGTAAGCTAGTTGTTTTACTTTTAATTATAGAAGACGTCTAATTGTTTTATGGAGTTTATGAAACTTATGATAAATATACATACGTCATGTACAGGGGCGGATTGTATTTGTGGAGCCCTAGGCTAACATTAAAAAAAAGTGCGCTGGGTTTTTATTGACTAAATTAAATGATTTAAAAGCTTTATATTAAAGATGGACACGTGAGAAAATAGTAATTACACCTGCCAAAAACACGCAACTGTAAAACCCCGTTCCGTTCGATAGATAGATAGAACCCATGTGTGCACATAGGTGTCAGGGTTTTCATAATAACGTTTATTGTTTTCAACGAGGTCAGGGGCCTTTTGTACTCACGGGGCCTCGGACCCTGAACATGTGAAGATAATCTCTTCTTGTTTTGATAAAATTGATGTTAATACCCTTAATACTTTTTTTGCTATTCCTCCTTTGTTTTAAGCAACTCAGTTAAAGTCTCTACTATTTCTTATATATCTTCTACTCTTCCACCGTGCTCTCCATTTTATTTACAACCTGTCACTGGTGAGGAGGCCCAGAAACATATTTCTTCTATCTCCTCTCTGGCTATGGGCAGTGATAACATTTGTTCTAAAATGGTTGGATTACTTCTACCTGACATGCTTACTATTATTTCTCATATATTTATTTATCATTATCATCATGATATCAGCCATAGGACGTCTACTGCTGAACATAAGCCTCCTTTAATGACTCGCCAGGTTACCATTCATTAGAGGGTATGGACCATTACCCACCACGGTGGTCCAGTGCGGGTTGGTGGGGTACCAGGGCCTCTTTCTTTGCTCAGTTGGGAGCACCATGAGCAGGTGAGGTTGGCTTGAGTCCCGATGGATGGAATTTCGGACTCCTTACACCCTTGTCTTGTGTCTTTCCTTCAAATTGGAAATTAGGTCATATTATACCTCTACCCAAAGTACCAAATACTACTTCTTTGAATCAATATCAGCTTATTTCTGTTCTTCCATATTTGTCCAAAGTTCTAGAACATATTGTTTATAAGGAATTGATAGATCATATTTTAAGTAATAATGACGTGTATGTTTGAAGTGTGTCAATCCTAAGCTTAAGATGTAAATCATTCGTCAGTATTAAAATTGCTGTATTACGAACTACTGTCTTTGTTTTACGCTCCCTATATATTAAACTTTTGAACCCTTGTCAGTCTCACTTCCGTCCTGGTCACAGTATTACTACTGCTTTAATTTGTGTTGCTGATGACATACGTTTAGCCATGGATGGAGGGCAACTGACTTTCATTGTTTTCTTAGATTTTAGTAATGCCTTTAATTCCACTGATTATGACATTCTTCTAGAGATACTTAAAAACGTAGGTTCACTTGGTTGGTTTTGATCCTACCTTTTTGGTCGCTCTCAGAGGACGTGCCATACAGACTTGTATTCTGACTGGAACAGCTTTCTGACTGGGGTGCCTCAGGGTAGGATTCTGTCCCACTTCCTCTTTTCTTTTTTTATCGGCACTGTGTCTGCGGTAATATCTTCCAAATTTCATTTTTACGCTGATAATCTCCAGCTTTATCGTCACTGTAGCGTTGCGGACGTAACGACGAATACAGTAAATGAAATCAACTCAGGTCTCTGACGAATTCATTCCTGAGTACAACCCTTTGGTCTTTAAGTCAACCCTGCTAAATCTCAGGCTATGATTATTGGAAGTCGTTATAAGCGTAGTCTTTTAACCCATGTACCTGCCATCTTTTACGATAACACTCCTATTCAACTTTCACATACTGTAAAGGTCTTGTTTTTAACGCTGATGTTTCTTGGGAATCTGACGTTAGTAGCATTAGTAAAAAAGTCCACTATGCTCTTCATTCCCTTAAGTCATTCCAACATTTTCTACCCATAAAGAATAAAATATCGCTTATAATTTCTCTTATTCCCCCAATCATCGATTATGCTGACTCATGTTACCCAGATGCCACGGAGGAGTTATTAAATAAACTAGAACGATTATAAAATCTTTGTATTCGATATATCTTGCGCAAATCTCTATACAGAGCTCAACTTACATGGCTTCCAATATGTTTGCGAAGAAACACTCATGTTTTTTGTCACCTGTATAACATTCTATTCTATCCTTTAACACCACATTACTTAAAAGAACATTTTGAGTTTATTCATCCATCTAGTTCTCCATATCGTCCGTCAGTTTCCACCCTTTTACAGTCACTGCTATAAGACTCTGGAACTCGCTCCCTAATCATATCCGTAACAGTACTTCACTTTGCGCTTTTAAACAACAATTGAAACATTTACCGTACACCGTACAAGCGTTCTTTTCCAGGGTAGGGTAGGGATTTACGTACCTTTATTTACTTTGATTTTTTTATGTCTGAGATAGCAAATAACCCAAGCAGCAATCAAGCATGTTTAATACCCATAAAGCAGCTCATATAGAACTTAAAGTTCTATTGCAGCCGTACAATGGTGTAAAAAGATGCTTTTATCGGTATAAGAGACCTTTATGAGTTTATATACAGCCTAATGCTGTACAAGGGCTTTCTTAGAGTTCCGCGTAAGCTTTAGGCGTTATATCTGAATATTAATACACTACTGTACAGCTTTAAGCAATTTGTAACTCATTAGGCTGATTTTAATCCTTAAAGCTGTACATTAGCTGTATTTTGTTTAGCACGGGAATTTATTACAGCTTTAAGTGTTATTATAGTATCACTCAACGCTTGTTTCTGTAAAATGGGATATGCAATCACCGTTCTACAGCTAATATTTATGGCGTAATTGTAGACTGTTATGCAGCCAATGGTGTTAAAAAATCTGCATATACAGCTATAGTACAGCTCATAATGTTATACAATATCAAAAACAGATTAGTTACTTTTTATCATTTTCAAACACCTATTAAGAACATTTAGCTGCACAAGAGAGTATCTTAAGTATTATAGTTTCTTTATACACCGAATAACAGCCTTTGTACAGCCTATACCAGCTTGTACAGCTATTGTGCAGCCTATTTAACTCTTAGCTGTACAAGACATTTACAAGAGAGTATCTTTAGTGTTATAGTTTCTTTATACACCAAATAACAGCCATTGTACAGTTTATAACAGCTTGTATAGCTATTGTGCAGCCTATATAACGCAATAAGCTGTATAACTTGGGGCCCTTTTTGGTGTTATATCGGCTGTAGAAGCGCTTCTACAGCCTTTGTACGGCTTCGTATACAGCTTTAAGTTTAAAAATGAACCTAAATGCAGCCTATATACAGCTTAACGTGCTACTTGGGAAGTAGATGGGTCTCCTGATGGAAAGAGTCAACCATCGCTTATAGACACCAAAGATGTTAATGATGCGTTGATATGTTGTGGCGAGGTCTAATGCCACGTGCATAAGTTTACCGGCTTCCTTACCCTTCGAACCGGAACGCGACAGTGACTAGCACTAACGCTATTGTGGCAGGAACAGGTGAGTACCAGACCCGGTCGAGACAATGCAGAACTCTACCACATAGTAGCCACGATGGTAGTGATTCGAATATCGAATCGGTTGCCTTTTACGACCTGCCTGGCAAAACGGCAGTTGGCCTACTTTTCAAAGAAGCCCGCGACCAACACGGGGAAGATTGCTTGTTATCAATATTTGATGGGCAACTATCATAATAAATGTTTTGCGTGTATTTATTTTCGGAATACACACTCTTTGCATAGTGCCGCTAAATTATTCATAATTACACCATTAATTTGTGTTACATTGTAGTAGTATTTGTAGTCTGTTATTGTAGTACAGTAGCAAATACAATTAACATTAATATTATAAATAAAAAACAATTGTTCCCCCTCCCAACCGCATTTGCACAGTATTAGCAGATTTCAACCCTCTACTAAGATTTCGATTTTCGAGGATCACTCTGAAAATATCTTAATAACACTTTGGCCCAACTTGAGTACCAAATCTTTAACGAGTCGAAAGAGGCTTACCTACCTTCGAAGATTTAAATTACGAATCGAACCATTGTCCAGTAACATACGATCTTGGCTAAAATATTAATTTTGCATATATCATAATCTTAAGGTTTGGTATTATTTTGTAAAAAACATTTCAGAAAGCCTTGCAAGATCCAACAGTAGCCGCCTTCATGGTAGAACCTATCCAGGGGGAAGCTGGTGTGATTATTCCAGACCAAGGATATTTGAAGGAAGTCAGAGAACTCTGCACTAAGTATAATGTTCTATGGATTGCTGATGAAGTTCAAACTGGTTTAGGTAAGCCCAAAGATTTTTAGACTGTTCCCTATAAATCTAGACTTTTTATTTTTTATTCAAATAGTATAACCAAAAATAACTAGAGGACTCTGTTAATGGTTAAGAATGCAACTCTTAAAATTTTGCTGCTGCTTTATTATCTGGGCTTAAGCCATAAAGTCGTAACAAACAAACAAACAAACAAAAAATCAAATTTTTCCTCTTTATTCTGTTTTTGTTTAATGTGCAAGTACACGTGATTGCGCAAATAATAGACGAATATATTTACGCAATAAAGCGGATAATTTCTATTTAATATAAATATAAAATTTAACTCATAATTTATGTATATAAATTCTGGCTTCTAATACATACGAATGCCTTATACCAGGGGTCGGCTACCTGCGGCTCGCAAGCAACATGCGGTTCTTTGAATCTTCGTTAAGCTGCTGCATTTTTTAGTTCCACACACAGCTAACCTCTATTAGATATTTCTTGCGTAATTAAGTCAAAAGAGCGCTAATGTCGCGCAAGTGAATGTTATCAAATAATAGCGTGAAACAAAAATCTAACTTCAGAATTCTGAGCTAAAATTTCTGCCGGTCGCCAGTATACTTTATAGATACCTACTTATAAACTGCCCAATGCCGTCATTTAACTTAGTATATCATGACGCGGAGTCATGGTATAATTCTGACACTTTTTCCATAGATTCACTTAAAGATAGAAAGTGTGATTAAGTGTGTGAAAGAAAATTTTATTTACTCTGACTATCTAATTCAGATAATTGAGGGTATAGTTTTGCTGAACACACCCAATTATTTGCGTTAAGCCCTCGATACAATATTTTTACTATATTTTGGATTTAGTTATTTACTGATTTTGTTTATATTTGAAAAAAATATTACTTGTACTTAATTTGTAAAAAAATCTTTAAAATTGTTGTTTTTTTGTATTTTTCCATTTAAATATTTCAAAGCATATCTTGGGAGATACAGAAAATATAACGTCATTTCTTGACTGATAATTTAAAAAAGAAAAGGGTGGTAAAATCGAAACAAATACTTTTAAGAGGTGCGCAAAAGGTGTCACAGAAAAAAATTGTTTATGAGTGAGATTTTTATTTACTATTGAACAATATTTTAACCAACAAACAACCGTTTTTATGCTTAAAGCTCTAAGGAAGTTTCCCAATTAGTTAACAGAGTACAACGTGGGTATTATCCGACTTGAGTGATGGTTTGGTGGGGTGTTAGCTATGAAGGAGGGACTGAGCCATATTTTTGTGAAAAAGGTATCAAAACGTCAGCATAAGTGTATCATGATACCATTGTTGAGAAGGTAGTTAAGTCCCTTAACACGCTGTAATAATAATAAATGTTACTTGTAATAGACAAAATGTTTTTTCTTCGTAACATTATTTAGGGCGAGTAAACATATGTATCACTTCAATTTTTGATTCTTCCGACTCAAAACGTTGTTGACCCCTGCCTCGTATGCATACCCCAAGTACAGAATATAGAGATTAAGATTAAGTTATTCTATGCCTCAAGCCTCATTCCAGTTAGATACCTATGTTAATTAATTGCATTCTAAACTGATAACATATTAACTAAACATTTAAAATTCCTAGCTATTTTTTAAATGTTTCGTTAAAATGTTAAGATATTCTAATAAATTATAAACTTGTTTGACGTGGAATTTTCACTTGTGTTTGTTGTAAAATACGTGAAAAATAATCGATTATTTAAGATTTATTATAAATAAAAAGATTTACAGTAGTTAGGTTTTCTTTAGAATAGAATTTGAAGATGAGTTGCGTATAAATAAATGAATCTATACACGTGACTAGACGTGTTTCCTCAGAAGCAAGAATATCATTGCTCAGAAGTCAGAACACAGTTAAAGCAGAAAACAAATAGGTACAGAAAAGAAACTCATGTATGTACTTCACTTTTCATACCGACGCTCGGCGGTTGCGCTAGGGTTATCAACTTTGGCTTATACACAAAAAACTGGTAGGTAGTGGCGCTCGTATTGTTATGGACATCCGTACTCTTCCATGTTAATATTATAAATACGAAAGTAACTCTGTCTGTCTGTCTCTTCTTCACGCTTACACTCCTTAACCGATTTCGATGAGTACAAAGATAATTTGAAACTCGAGAAAGGACACAAGATAGTTTTTATCCCGAAAATCCCACGGGAACGGCAACTATATGGGTTTTATTTTAGAAAGTTTTACTTGTGCTCTTATTTGATTAGCCATTTTTATGGCCACGATTTTGAATCTCTTTATTTTAGATCGAAGCACATCTTAATAAAACGGTTTTATCACGTGATTGACAGATAACGCTCAGTGATACTGACCTAGTTGATAACCGTGGAACCTAGAAACATAATACTATATGTAGGTATACAAGAATTCTCTGGCCATAGTTTAGTCACAATAGTAGATTGCTATTATATTATCTGTGGTTTAGGGGGAAATATAAAAAGGAAAATTTGTTTGGGGACGAAGATACATAACCAGTTACACGATAAAGCAGTTGTGCCAAATTAGATTAACTATTTACTTAAAAATATCTCTCGGTTTGGTGATTGCCATCTATTCGGTTTATATGTAATACAAATCAAATTTTATTAAAATTATCATAGTGATACATCAAATAAACACATCTATATTATAAAAATAGATATGTAATAAATATCACTGGACAAATTACACGAATTGATCTAACCCCAAAGTAAGCAAATAAATAATTTGCTTTCTTTGAGGCTTGTAACACTGTCGTCAGTCAAAGATAGGCACTAATACATAGAAATATAAGTATAGATATGTACTCAAATATATTTAATAAACATCCAAACCTAGAACTACAAATATCTATGCTAATCATACAAATATTTGTCCCTGTTGGGAATCCAACCCGAGCCCCATTGCTGCTTTCACTAACCACTCGATCAACGGAGCGGTTAAAAATCATTAATCATCGGCAAGGGTTTAATTACGGGTTTTCCGTGTTTATCCTCGAAAGTATATTTATCGCAATAGCATTTCAATATCCGCCGCCAAATATCATCGCCGTATCAAGCGACATGTGGATAATAAAATCAGCGAATCGGCCATCTTCTTACAACCGACAACACATCGTGGTTTAACAGAATGTCTATTGATGTGGTCTATTCTATTGACTCATTTTAATTACCAATTAGCTCTATGTCTATACAGTGTCGGACTGGAAATATAGTCTAGGTGGCGTTTGCTAGCTTGGCCACGGGCCTAGCTTGATAGGCTTGCCGCAAACCAGGCGGTAGGTAGGTACTACAGGAGACTTGCGTAGACTAGATACAGCTCTTGCAACTTAACTACTGTAAATTAAATCAGACAGTCCGTTCATACAATTAGAGAAAATGAAATAGAAAGACTGGATAAACTGCCCTTATCCAATCTTGGATTCAGGGCCTGTATGGCATTTGGGAGCCACCCGGGCTATTCTGGCCGAGTCCGGCCCTGTGTATGTAGGTGAAGAATATTAATATAACACTTTACAACTTATTCCGAAGTCTTCGAAAGCAACAAAAGTATCAAAAGTATCAAGCAAGTTAATATTGTTGCAGGTCGCACTGGCAAGTTATTAGCAGTAGATCACGAAGGCGTTAGACCAGATATTCTGATCCTCGGCAAAGCGCTCAGTGGTGGTGTATTACCGGTTTCAGCGGTTCTTGCCAACAATAATGTTATGAATGTAAGTTCCTTTACTTAGTTAATTATTATTTAGATATTGTGGTCAGTAGTCTTTATAGAGCACGGGCACAGTGTGAATTGAAATATTAATGGTTAGGTATAATTTTTGAGTTATTCATTGCCATCTAACAATTGCGGCCTAGCGACATCTGTATCTCAAAGATTACATCGCACCACCGGAATATCGCTACGAGCCGGATATTGTACTTACTATTATAAATATTATACTAGGTATATAAGTAAATCAGTTGACATCCCCCCTCATCGAGTTTCCTAATTAAATTAATACTTACTATTGTATTTCCATTTCGGTTTTTGGTGTTTCAGTGATCTAGCGGTACCAGCTTCGATGTAGCCGCATGAGGTCCGTGTTTCGAATCCTGGGTTGGGCTAATTCTAGAAAACATTATATTTAACCTGAGACCGAATGCCAATAAGCTTTATATTTTCTTGATATGTCCATAAATTGGCCACCAGTCATATTATGAGATCTAATACCATTGGTTAATTATAGTTAATTATGCCTGCAACTTCGAAATATAAGCGTGATGGTATTTAACATAGCCAATAATACATTGCATTGAAAAATATTAATTTCGCTTATTTTTGCCCTTAATCAAAGCAGCGCCCTTACGATCTGTGCCGATTAGGGGAAACTGTGTACTACGAGGCAGTCAAGAGATATGATACGTATTTGTGATTTCCAGGTAATAACTCCCGGAACACACGGCTCCACGTACGGCGGGAACCCGCTCGCGTGCGCTGTTGCCACCGAAGCTATTAAGGTAGGTACTAATTTACGAGTTGACATCGTGCCAACTTAGATTGTGCTAATTAAACATTACAAATAGCGTTGGCAGCATCAATAATAACATTATCTCGACTTTTCCTTGAAACAATATTAGTGTAAATATGTTTATTTTAAGTCTATTTAAATGATGGTGGGTTTTATAAAATACAAGCTTTTATCCAAGACTTCCTCTGCGTGAAATTTAGTTTTATCAAAATATCTAATTTAATGATTATTAATTTCTAATTTAATGAGTACAACCCGAACCCAGGAGTTGTACTCCTGCCTAAGAGCCAAAACTTGAAACCGGTTTAATAAATACCGGCCAATAGAGGTTTCTAATTTTTTAAAGGTTTTCTTTACAAAACGCTCTTTATGTACTTACTTGTGCTAATTTAGTTTTGAAAATGTTAAGTCTGTTAAGAGCGACGTATTGCAACGACATCTGGTGGTGAGTTACCACAATCTATACATATAATAAAATCGTAGGAAAGTCAATGTATGTCCGGGGTAAACTCAAAAAGTAATGCATGGATTTACTCCAAATTTTGCATGAATATTACTAACAGGTCGGGTCAACATATAGGCTACATATTATCACGCTATCACCTACGGGGGAGGAGCTGTGTGGAGTAAATAAAGTCCGCGCGAACGAAGTCGCGGGCAACAGCTAGTGGACAATATATATCTTTATGTGTTATATCCCTATAATGATCGGCCAAATGGTGTTTAAATTTAGCGATGAATTTTTTTAAGAGAAGTTTTTATAGGCGGTGAGCCTGTGGTGCGGATATACGGTGTGTAAAGAAAACCCTGTCCGATCCGAAAAAGGCATATAGGTTGGTTAAAGGCGTAACTGAAAAAAATATTAAAATGACTTTATTTCTGAAAATAAAAAAGATATCGTTTTTTTAATATTCGTATTTTTACTTATATTTCCCTAGAGTTAAATGAAATATTTTAGAAATGACAACATCTTGTCGCTGCTTGTTTCATTGTTTCGCTTTGGCGGCTTTCGCACGAACACCGCGCGAAGGCGCGCTATTTGTATTTCGGCTGTTTACAAAAGAACTTTAAAATTCTATTATCAAAGAATGCCTCACACGCGGAATTCTTTGATAATAGAATTTACTTATTACTTAATGTATGTAAATACCATTTATGATTACTTTTTTTTATTAAGAAAACAAATCAATTAATATCCATAAAATAATTACACATATGTAACCGTATTACGGTACCAAATAACACCTTTAATTATCCGGCAGGGTTTTCTTTACACAATGTATATTTGTCATTGACGTTGAATAGCTTAAATGTTCGTAATATGAAAATATAAAAGCCTCTTCTCAATCCGCATTATTGTGATGGGCAACTTTGGAACCCTGCATTGCGCGTGGCCCGACACGCACTTTACTATTTTTTATTTAAGAATCTTCAGGATGTTAATATACTAGTCGACACTAGTTATTAAGCAATAAATTGTTAACCGATTCGTTGTGGCGCATATTTTCCAAAATTTTTAGTAGGGGTGGCGTGCAAATATTTCTTGACACGGTTGCCGTTTCAAACACCTAAGTTGATGACCACATAAGTTGATGACCGTGTCAGCCGCCATTTTAAAAGGTTCTAACCTGAACAAAAGTTTAGAGTAGAACTTTTTAGAATGCAATTTGAGGGAGATATAATCGATTTAAAAATGACACGACTCCCGCGTCATACTCCATACGTTAAAAACAATCATGACACAGCTGCCGTGTCATCCGCAACGAATCGGTGCGCGCAGATGCCATTTTATTGACGTCCACCGCTTTAAACACAGTGCCATTAACATACTGTTCAATGCGTACGTGACGTCATACAGGCGTTAAGTAGTCATGGTTCTAGAGTACTAGCATTTCGTGGAGGTAAATTAAATCAAGTAGCTAGACAAAAGCATGCATTGCATTAAATATGTCTATTATATCATTTGAAGGTATTATTAGAAGAAAAGTTATCTCAAAACGCGGAATATCTGTCTCACGTGTTACGCGAGGAGTTGGAGAAAATCCCTAAGTCGATGATCACAACTATTCGCGGCAGAGGGCTGATGTTCGCCATCGATATACATGAGAGTAAGTACTGTTAATTGTAACTATGGTCGCTTTAGCAGTGGCGTAGCGTGCCTTGGCGGGGCCCTAAATAACAATTTGTTTGGTCTTATGAAAGGCAGCGATTTCTCACAAAAGAAAAAAAATGTTTGTATGAAAGCAAAAGAAACATTTATTAGTCATAATTCTGTCACTTTTTCCAAAATTTTTACAAACAATTCAAATTAAATACACACTCTGCCTTTTTTTTGAACAAAAAGGAATTGCTTTATTTTACTTTTGCCGTTTGGAAAGATTTCATTAATTTTTGCACGTTGGGGGCCCACGTGGTCCCCGGGCCCCATATAATTGATACGGCAAATACGATGGTAGTTACGCCCCTGCGCTTTAGTCACCAACTAAAAAAAATCAAAAGTATAGTATCTTCACTCCCGTATCCCCGAAGAGGTAGGGAGAGATACATTAAGTGCACCCACGATTGTCCGAAGATACTTAGCCCCACAATGTGATAGGTGGCCAGCCTATCGTCAATCGGACATTTTTTTCCAATCCTGAGCAATGTCGTTTTTGTCAGAAAACTGAAAAAAACACATTTTTGAATTGCCCGACACGGGAATCGAACCCGGGATCTCATGTGGTCAACTTCGACACCGGACCATTAGACCACAGAAGCGATCAATGAATTAAAAAAACAATTCGCGCGATATTATGTATAGGTGTTAGCGTACCTACTTATTATAGAAGAAAGACTTAGTAGATAAGTACTAAATCAAAATACACAAAATAATTAGGTACAAAGTAGTGGAAGTGCCGCCATTTTAAGAAAAATCTTTTTGAAAAAGGTTTCTTGCAAAGTAAAATAAAAAGTCAAATAGTAATAGTAAGTTTTTTAGTTGTAAACATTAAGTAATTAAAAAAAAATATTGACAAAAAGATAGGAAATTTAATTATCTACAGTAAATGTCCATACCGTATCGGCCTGCGGCCTACGTGCATGGTCGCGCCCGCGGACAAAGAGTATATAATCACTACGTTTTACCCGCGGAGATAAGCCAAATTCTAAAACGGTTTTTCGCAAAATGGTGGTACCTTCACCGCAGATTATTAGTTACTACGAGGAGAGTGGATTGAAAAGTACTCGACCTAACACAGATCCGTTCAATTCTAAAAATCAAATCTACTCGCATTATTTAGTTCAGCCCAGAGTAGTTAATTTTGTGACGTTCGAAACGTGTGCAATCATTATTAACAAATTTTGTTGTGATTTTATAATTTTTTAACAAAGCAAAAAAAGAAAAAGACATACTGTCTGCAAATGGAGCAAATCTAGCAACGTGCCGTCATTAAGTACCTCCATAAAAAGGGGCTATCACCGAAAGTAATCCATGATGATATGGTCAGTACATTAGGGGATTCTGTTCTGTCTTATTTATCCGTCAAAAAATGGATAGCAGAATTCAAGCGTGCCAGAGAGAGTGTGAAAGATGAACCCCAATCTGGAAGGCCTTCGACGTCCTCTACTGACGAAAATATTAAAAAAGTACTTGATTTAATTATGGGAGACCGCAGATTAAAAATTAGAGAGATAGCCGAGATTATAGGCATCTCTTATCAATGAACTCAAAATATCATAGTCAACGAATTGGGTTTCCACAAAGAGTCTGCGTGGTGGGTTCCGCGACTGCTTTCAGTTGAACAAAAAAGGACGCGATTGACTATTTCACGTGACTATTTGGAGTTATTTGAAGCCGATGCAGATGATTTTTTGAATCGTTTTGGTACAATAGATGAAACATGGGTTCATTACTGTACGCCAGAAACAAAACAACAATCAAAAAGTGGAGAAGACTTGGTTCACCACCCCCCCAAAAAGGCTAATGCGCTTTTGTCGCCAAATGGGGTAATGGCTTCAGTATTCTGGGACTCGAAGGGTGTGATTATGATTGATTATCTTGAAAGGGGTCAGACTATAAACTCTGATTACAACTGTACCTTACTACGTCGTTTACGAGAAAAAATAAAAGAAAAACGTCCAGGAATGCTCAGAAGAAAAGTCCTATTTCATCAAGATAACGCCCGTGTTCACACGTCTGTGCAATCAATGGCTGAAATCCACAATTGTGGCTTTGAACTATTACGGCATCCGCCGAATTCACCTGATCAGGCATCGTAAGACTTCTTGCTGTTCCCTAACCTAAAAAAGCATTTGGGAGGTTAAAGATTTTCGACAAACGACGAAGTTAAAACAGCAGTAGACGCATATTTTGAATCTAAGGAAGAATCATTTTTTTCAACGGTTCAAATGCTTTGAATGGGAGATGGCAAAAGTGCATCGAACTTCATGGTGATTATGTAGAAAAATAAAAATATAACTGATTTAGTATGTGTTTATTTTCTTGGTTAGGCCGAATACTTTTCAATCCACTCTCGTACGTAACCTTCACCCCTTAATTTATAAGTATTTTGTGCATTTACATTCAGTAGGTCGTACTGATCCTATCTATAATAAAATAGCTCCTACAATTTAGTGCAATATATGTCGGTACAAGAGTAACGGGCTCCTTAATTGCCTGTCTAATGTCACTATGGCACTCAATATCGTTGTATAAACGTTGTTGCACTGGTTTTGTTGCGAACGTGACGTACCTGCTCTCTTTTATTTATTTTAGTAGGTTATTGGTTAATATAGCATTATACGTAGGTTACACTATAGGTTTTGCGTAACTTAAAAAAACAACATGTTATAACCAAAATATTATGTTTATTGCTTTTCAAAATAATCTACTTTACATTTAAAACATTTTTTCATGCGATCGAACCATTTTTTAAAACAGGAGGACCACAGATCTGAAGGCATGTTTTCTACGTGCTGATTGAACGCTATCACTGCCCCTTCGGAGTTGGTAAAAGTAAAACCTCTCATCAAATCTTTGATTTTGGGGAAAATACAGAAATCACAGGGTGCTAGATCGAGGCTATGCGCAGTATGAGTGACGAGATGTGCTTTTTCGGAAGCTAAAAATGACTTATCTATACTTATATATACTAGTTATCTTGGCGTAGGAGAATGCGGCTTTTGGGTCGTCTTTCGCGAACTTTTTCTAACACCCTAAGTACACAAATGATAGAATTCCACTCGGCATTAAATTCTTTTGATCTTCAAGTAGAATTGTACAGATGGGACCCGTAGCTGAGAAAAAAATCGCGATCATTTTTTTACCAACGTTTCTCGCCTGTCCCACTTTTGTTGGTCTGTTCTCATTTTCAAACACCCGTTTTTTTGGGTTCAAAACAATAAATCCACGTTTCGTCTCCTGTGACAATATCATAAACAGCACTAGAATGTCCGTGGTCGTACTTCAGTAGCATCTGTGAGCACCATTCCACGCGAGCCCGCTTCTGCTCCGCTGTCAGTTCATGAGGGATCCAACGACAACAAAGTTCCCGCACTTTCAATTCTTCATGTAAAATTACCTGAATTTGGCTCATACCAATCCCCAATAGTCCTCGAATTGTCTCATATGAAATTCGGGGTTTTCTTTAATTAACCGCTTTACAGTAGTCACATTATTTTCGTTGACGGCAGTTGAAGGTCGCCCTTCACGAAATTCGTCATACAAAGAAACTCGACCTCTCTCAAATACAGAAAACCATCGCCTCACGGTGCTCAAATAAGGTGCTTCTCTCCCAAATGCATTTTGAAGACGAGCGGCACAGTCTTGCGGAGAAACAGAACTTTTAAAATCATAAAAAATCATCGCTCCAAAATCTTTTCGACTTAATTCCATTTTCGTTGCGTACGTAGAACTTTGATGTGTGATAATAAAACAATTGACAAATCATTTCCCGCCAATTGATTTTTTTATTAGGTACTAAGAAGGTTGCAACGTTTTAAAAATATAAAATTCGAAATTCAAATAATACCGATTAGCTAGAAGTGAAAAACTTTTAGTGTGCCTCATGTACCTAACCGTCACCGAGTTAATTATTATTCGAAGATGCGTAGGAATAAATCTACCACTTCATAGTGCAATTGGTACTTGACAGAAATGCTTGCTTATTACTGGACCAACAGGGAATAATGTTTGTTTTAAATAGTAGGTATATTTTTCCGTATAAAATTAGGTGCCTGCCGTAGTCCTCTGCTGCTTATAGACATACATACCTTCACACCAGATACCACACACACACACTTTCAGGATAGGCAGTGACAACCAAGCGCTTCTTGTCTTGTTTCTGCCACACTCAATACTCTCTTTATACAAAACCTGGGTACCTGGGTGGTGGGTACAAGTTTCAAGATCATATTTTTAATAATTGTTTTAATCGTGTGAAGAATAATTGTGTCGTTTTCTATAGGTATTCCAGCTTACGACGTATGTCTGAAGCTAAAAGAAGCAGGTTTATTGGCCAAAACCACTCACGGTCAGACCATTCGCTTAGCCCCACCACTGGTCATCACCGAACAGCAATTGCGAGAAGGAGCGTCCATCATACAGAAAGTCTTACTTAGCTTCAAGAATTAGTTGTTGTTTTATTAAAACGATAATTATAATTTGACTGAATAGTATTATTTATAATAAAAATTTAAGAAATAATGCTAATCATTATTTTGTTGTGTTTGAAAAAACATGGCAGCATTTAATTGTATAAAAGTTATCCAGGCGCTGATCCAGGACTTGGTTTAGGAAGGGGGGAGGGGGGGGGGGGAAGTAATCTTAGTTCATACCACCTACTTACTCTTTAAGAAATTTGATAAATAACAAAAACTGTAAATGGTTGATCCAGCAGGCCATACCTGAACTTTACTACTAAGTAGGTAAGCTTTATTTTAAGGTCAAAAATCAAATAGATCAAAAATTTGGAGTCTGTAGAAAACGACACTGTTTTCATTTTCGAAAAGCTGTAACTTTTGAACGGGACGACCGATTTTGATTTTTTGCCTCAGTTTTCTGAGTTACAAAAATGTTGTCTTGTTTTGTTGATAATAAAATTGGTTGAAAACTTTTAAACTGTGTCGACACTTCTTTTTTTTTTAAAGTTTTTAACTGTAACATCCGATTCTCCGAATCTAAATAAATCAACGGATTTTGATAAAAAATATATCTATATATTTTTCGGTAACGGATATTTCAGGTTTTCTATTAAATATAAAATTTCTCGAAATCTATTAAGTTGAATAGATTAAAATTTTTCATCCCCGTTTGGTGGAATCTAATTGAATTTTGTTTACCATGTTTCAATCAGTTAAGCCGACAAAAGTTATATACTCACATAGTTACATAAAGACATACTGTCATAATCATATAAATAGATAGAACAGCTTCTTAGGCCCTAAGAACGTAGTCTAGTGTCTGGTGTCTGGCAATGCTGCTGGCAATCCATTACAACTGTCTTTTCAAGACATTCTCGATTTCAATTTTAACATGCCTATGGAAGTTGGATTAAGCCCAAGACGGCGATTTTCAGACGTGTTTTTATTTTAAGATGACTCTCCTGATCGAAAGAGAAACCATCGCATATGGTGAGATGGCAATGCCTCGTGCATAAGTCTATCGGCTGCCTTACCTTCCAAACCGGAACACGACTATTGACAAGCATTGACGCTATTGCGGTAGGAATAGGTATGATGGTGGTACCAAATACCAGGGCGAGACTTTGCAGAACTCTACCATCTAGTATCACCATATCAGTCACGATAGTAGTGACACGTATAGCTAATCAGTCGTCTCTTATAACCTGCCTGGCAGAACGGCAGTTGGTCTAATTTATTCTTAACACGTACACATAGAAGTGTTCGTAAGTGTAAATGTCAATGTCAATGGTCGTGTTCGTAAGGTCTTAAGAACGGCGAGAATACAGATTCTGTCAGGAGACACCTGTTCCCCTTTATTCTCAACCAGCAACCATCTCGCTGAGAGCATAATGGTGAAATTGAAGATGTAACCAAACCAAACATGGGAAGACTGAATATCGGCAATTAGCGACGCTCGAACATCGATTTATAAACTCTGCCGCCAACTCTCTTATGTAAAAAAACCTATAAGGTCACTGAAACATCGAGATCGCAAATTGAAATACCAAATAGAAGACCGCACGAAGATTTTTGCGGAACACCCGAAAGAGCAATTCCAAACGAACCCAATGACAGATGGAACGCACTTAAAACACATTGAAATCTTCTTGACGGAATATTTAGAGCCATCATTAAAACAGAATAAGATCCCACCATCTTCTTCCCAAACAAGTATATCAGTAGATTGCAACATCTAAAAAGTAGGCAATGGATGCAGAGCACATTGCCAACTGGGCTCTGCGCCAAATGTCACACCGCACCATTGTGGAATACCTAGATATGCGTTTTGGATGGAATTACGAGAGAAAACTTTCCGAAGGCCTGGAAAATTGGTAGTAAAAAAGCATACGGATGTGCCGTATGCTGTAAAAGCCTATTAAAATATTTCACTACCATTACGCTACAGACCCTTCACACTATTGAAATAAATGTATATAAAATATTCTAACGCCACATTAACGCAAACTTCACTCCGAGAAAAAACACTTAGGATTGAGAGCAACAAACATAGCACTACTTTACAACACATAAAAACGTACATCTGCCACAAAATGTAAAAGGGAATGTTCCATCGCCGTTTTCCTGGATATGAAGACCGCGTGTAGCAACGCTGGCCTGTTGTACAAATTAATGGTAAACAACATAGACATAATACGCGTCATCACATATTCCAGTATTTATATTATGCAACAGTATCGTTGACTAACACCCATAATATAAGCAAATAATTTGCTTACTTTGGGGTTAGATCAGTAAGTGTAATTTGTCCCGTGAATATTTATTATTAAAAAAACTTTCTCAAGAAACTCCTACAAGCGCGGGCATTCTACTGGGCAGTTGCCTCTCACCATTAGTCTATTCATGTTACACTAACGACGTTCCAGCGTCAGACAGCATTCACGCTTGTAGGGTGACGTGACGACTTGGGAAGTATTCCTAAAAACACAAGGATAAACCAACTTTCATGGAAAGAACCCAATGCCTATTTGACTAGTGAGAACGAAACCATGGGCACGGGGGCACAGCCCCTAAAGCATTTCCCAGTGTCCTTACAATAGCTTGCGAGAAGACTCGAGCTCAAACAACGAGATCTTTCTGCAGACGCATTGGTCACTAGAGGCTTTTCAAGGATTAATATAAATTCATGTGTCATATGAAATACATACAACTCAACCAAGTCAACTAGGCAATAGGATGAAATGCGGCTTCTCGGCCCACACCCCGCCTCAGGTACCGCGATCATCTTAGCACGGTTCGCAGTTGACGGTGCGGGTAAAACATGTGCTGGTGACGTCATATTTGACATAATATGCAGTTTGCCTGGTGAAGTTGTACTTGTTGCACCTTATCGGAAGGTTTTTTCCCGTTCCTTTTCTTGAAACCATTTCTGTGAGAATAAAGTCACAGTGGCACTTGAACTTCCCTTTAAGTTCTGTTTAAAAGAAATCTATACGAAGAATTAGTATATAAGTCAGACGATTTCAGTAATTGGAAGAATTTGGCGTAATTCAGGCGGGCAGCGGTCAAATGCAACTATTACTCCCCTTGGCTCTGGTTCTGAACTTATGAAATAAGATATTTGTTCCTATAAAACTCACGACTGTGACATGTACTGACGATGTTGGGGTGGGAAAAGTAAGATGACGATATCAAACTGGACGAGATGTTGCAGAACTCTACTTAGTAATACTACCTAGTATGCATCGTGTACGCGTCGCTACTATAGGTACTATAGGTATAGCTTCCATCTTAACTTAAAAGAACGCCAACAATTTACCTGCACAGTATTCAAATATGAAATAGTGGACGCAATTAGGGATGCAAACGATGAATCGATTTTTTCAAACATCGATATATCGTTCATAAACATCGATGTTGAAACCCCAAACATCGACGATACATCGTTCTTCATGATGTTTTATCATAGTACCATCTCTCCCCCACTTTCAAGTACCCCAACAAATTATTCAATACAAGTAATTTGTATAGTAAAACATCGACCAAAATCGGCATCGATGTATCGTTCATAAACTCCGATAATTTACTCTACAAAACATCGATGTCCTGATGTCGATATTTTTTATGCATCCCTAGACGCAATGGTGGTAAGAAGGGAAGGTCGCTTTGTCGCAGGAATTGGCGCGTGCGTTATTAGTTAGTTAGTCATCAGTTGCTTCGCGTGCCGAGTTGTGATTGGATCTGATTGTATCCATGCGCAGAACTCCTCCCTAACCACCCGCTCATCGTTCTTTTTACCTGACGCGAGCTGTAACACCAAACATGTGAGTTACTTACGAGCACATGAACGTCTTACTGTTACAAAAATAAAACGTAAGGTTACCAAATCGTATTGGAGGTTGACCCCCTTGAGCAGTGGTCTAGGTATAAGTTTATCAGGATTAGAGCCTATCATGACTGAATTTCAAATATGTGACCCCCCTGAACCGAAGGTTACGTTAAAGGTTACGTCCGCAAAAACAGACGGCTTGCTTAGCGTTTTGTGACAAAAAACCAGGATGTTTGTTTACTTCGATAGGTCGTTAAGAAAATAGCTAGGCGCCAAGCGCGCAGTGCGGCTGGTTGCAAACATTCTAGAACTTCCATTTTACTAAGCTACTCGTTAATTGGTTCGCTAGGCTCTAGGGGCTAAGCAAGCCGCCTGTATATGCGGACGTAGCCTAAAAGTGCGAGTTACACTTATTTTAAAGCATCTTCACGTCCTTATCCCCGAAGTGTTTGGCAGAAGTACAACAAGTGCACCCACAATTAGCCGAAGATACTTGGTCCCACAAATGTGATAGGTTTCAATCCTATCGCCAACTGGGCATTTTTCAATCCCGAGTAACTTTATCAGAAAACTGAAAAAAAAAACACTTTTTATGTGCCCGACCCGGGAATCGAACCCGGGACCTCATGTTGTCAATGCCAACGCTGGACCACTAGACCACAGAGGAGATACTTATTTTAAAACTTCTTATTGGTTTTCCTGTGATAAATAGATTAAAAGGGGAATTATCAAATTGGCTGTGTGTGTTTATTGACAGATACACACACGCGTGATCTTATAATCCTCTAAGGGAACCCTTTCTTTTTAACTTTCAAAATATGGAACCCTAAAAAAGCACAATGAAACAAACAAATACAGATTTTAAAACAGCCTGTTTATTTTAATATGTAACTATTGTTACAACTCACAACATGTTTGAATCACAGTTAGTTGAGGTAAATACTGTACTTAGTGTTTCTATTAAGTAGCACCCGGTTTATTAGCTAAGGTTTTAGTAATACTTTTGTATTTATTAATACTGTATAAGGTATAAATACTTAAAACTTATAGAAACAGCTGCTAGACTTCGAGTTTTTTATAATGAGCTCGAGGCATACAATAAAACAAATAGCCAAAAAAACTTAATTACCTTTTGAGTAAAAGGCATTGAAATATAATTTATACAGTCAGGCATTTGTAGAAATACATAAATGAAACAAATTAATGTAATTTGATAACTTTACAATACATAAGGCGTGTCTCCTGCTATTAAAAAAAACAGTAGCAGTCGTGGGACTGCCGATAGAAGTGAAAACGGAACTATTAAGTTGAGAGTAATTAAAACTATATGCAAAACATAGCTATAGATATACTATTATCATTAGCATGTCGGTGACGCGAACCGAGGATTTTACCCTCTACCAAAACGCTCAACGCGCCTAAAGAAGTTTTCACTTCAATAACAAAACAAACTAACAAAACATGTTAGCAAAACATTTCAGTCTACGACTTTTGTACGCGAACATCCAACATTCACTCGATAAAATGACTTCGGACGAAGAAGACGTACTCGATGTTTTAGTATTTTACGTACAACAAGAAGAAACCGATTTCGCGTTCGACCCTATTTACAGCGACGTACTTTTAACGTATTGTTTTTATTCCAATTCATATTAACAAACACAATAATCTATAGGTAGTTACAATACGAACATACACAAGAAATCAGTAAATACTGTAGTGATTCCTTACTTTTATGTTTATGTTTCTGTATTTTGAATTTGTCTTAAGGGAGTTATTTGGCTACTTACATTTTTTATGTATTCCCTTTGTACTTTGGTTATGTTTTACTTTCTATTTCATGCTGTATTAATGTTTTTATTCATAAACATTTTCCATTATTTTGATTTTCATAATTTTGAAATACATTGGGTCACGTCAAAATTATAAAAATCAAAATATTGGAAAATATTTATAAATAAAAACATTAATTAATACAGCATGAAATAAAAAGTAAAACATAACCAAAATACAAAGGGAATACATAAAAAATGTAAGTAGCCAAATAACTCTCGTAAGACAAATTCAAAATACAAAAACATAAACATAAAAGTAAGAAATCACTACAATACGAAATGCACGACCTCAATGTTCGCAAGCAACGATCATATGAAATTAGTAATTACCCCACCCCTGCAGGCGAACGCGGGGATGTTTTCCGTTTGTTTCGGATAACATGTTTGGATGTTTGATCTAAAAAAACACGCTCATATTTTGTTAGATAGATGTTTGATGTTAGGTGTTAGGAGAAAACAAAAAAAAAACAGTGCCACAGGAGACCCGGTTTATACTGTTCTAAAAACTATTTAAATAAAGAAAATTTTTTAAACAGCCCGGTGCGAGTCAGAGATAACCATTCGTTCGAGTTCGAGGTCGGCTTCAAGGCAACACGCCTATAAACACCGTGTGATATGGGACCATCCAATAATTACGTAAGCATTAAGAAGGGATTGGTCTTTGCTTTGGTTTTTTTTGATGACATGGGGATGGGGAGGTCTGCATGGTGGTGAATAAGGCCTGCAATCAAAATTTTTTACTTTTTCGGTCTTTTTTACAAAATTTAGTCTATTTTTGATTTGTGCACACATGGCAAATTTGCTTGCCTATGTTCTAAAGTGAAACGCATACTCAGGGATTTCCCAAATATGGATATTTGAGGAATCCCTTAAGAAGCAAATACATTCATTCAACTCAGCAAAAATCTAATGCCATCGAAGACTTGGATGCATGTAGACTGAGGACTGTTAATTTAACTTTATATACTAAAAAAGAACAAAACATATGAACGTTGAAGTTGCTTTAAGAGTAAATATTTCTCTAATAATAATAATTCTCATTAAGAGATACTTTAATTTAAAAACAATTAGTATTTATTGGCTAGAATTTAGATTTTTGTTCCACCAGGTTATATGAACACGAAATATATTGGAGCAATACGAAAAAAAACTACTGGACGGACTTTTTGTGCTAATTTAAGCTTGTAAACATTTTTATTATTGTTTATGATAGCATCATTATCCCTTTTCTTCCATATGTCAAAGATCTAGATCTTATAACCTATATATTTTATTTTTTTACTTATTTCATCAGAAAAATAGTACATCTTTTAGATTAAGTAAGATTAAATTAATTTAGATCTTAGTGTATTTTTATTTTGCCATTTTTGTGAGAAACATAATGGACTCATTACATACAATTATAAGTCCTAGATCTTTAATTATGCAGAAAGTACAGTTTTTAGAAAGTCATAATGCGTGCTTAGTCTAAGTCTTAGTTCGAAAATGCCTGAAAAATGATGGTGGCAATATCTACAATCAAGCGAAGCTGCAAAGCTAAGCAAGCAAATCGACAGTAAGTGTCGTTTGATTTTGATACTTGTCTTTGATAATTGTCGGCTAAGTGCTGGGGCCCTATTCACGTGACAAAACTTTAATCGATTCGAAGCGTCTAGGACACTTACATACTTATGTAACTATACTGTTATATGTAGCACGACGCGACGTTGTATCGTATTTATGTGTGCGAGACCCTTAATCACTTCGATTTTACTGAAGTATAGTTACATTAATAGAGAAATTGTTCGTTTGTAAGAGCGCTAAAATATAGCATTTTTAACAATTTGTGTAACTTTTATTTACTATTATGTTATATTTAATCATTAGTGATTATTAATTATACTAACAACACCACCATAGAAATTAAGTTTACAATAGTAAAAATCTTGTGGAAAAAAATAGCTGTAAGAATTAAATTCTGGTTACATTCTGTAAGGTTGCACTATAAGGCACTAATTTTAACATCACTTATAATTTATTGCTTCTTAATCTTTACTTGCTTTAGACTTGGACTTGACTTTGATAAAATAAATATTTAGCACTTTAAAGAAACAAGAAGAAATTAAAGGTTAACTTAAATAAAATAATGGCTAAGCACAGCAGTGTCTAATTCTTCTATGTATGCTTCGATTTCGAAGTTGAACGTGGGTTACTTCACTCACGTTCCACTTCGTACGTAGGTACTTACGTATATTGTAAGGTTTTCTTTGCTTAATTACAATGGATGAAGAAAGACCTTTATGAAGTTGAGGTATCTAAAATTTTAAGCCTCCGGTGAATTTCTTTAATTTGTTGTGCTGTTTTCTTTCTTTCAGAAGCTAAGAAATCACGAAAAGTTGCAAATGGAATGCTTTAACTGCCTTAATTTCTCCTTTACCTTATTTATAAGTATGGCGACGTATACCAGTTGTTTTATTCCTAATGAATTACATTCTTATGATTTTTACTATAAAGCCTTTCATGTGCTAAGATACAAACTATGCATAAATATTAAATCTAAATATTCCCAGCAGTTAAGAATGTACATGGATCTCCAAAGTGCAGAAAATCTTTAGCATATTACATTAGACATGTCATCAAAATTCTGAATCTAACACTCCGACTTGCGCTCGCATCGTGTCTGCTAACTTTGACAATATTATACTTTCTTCTAGGGTCATTTTAGGGCTCTCTAGTAAACCTGTAATTGAGAATTCATTTCATTAATAAACAGGGCGATTAAAATACAAAAAAGCTTTTATTAAAAGCGATCGTCTGATATAAATCAAATGTATAAGAGGCTTTAGGAGTATATGGCAATGCGATCCCGTCACACGGGTAGTAACGCACTATTAACATCTTTGGTGTTTATAGGCGGTGGTTTCTCTTTCCATCAGGAAAGCTGTCTGCTTGTTTGTTATCTTATGATACAAAAAAATAGTTCACAAAAATCATGCACATTCAGTTAGTAGTGCGTATTGAAAATGACAAAACAACTAAAATTGTTGGAGGTATATAAAAATAATTTTTGGCTTGGTAGATATTTGTTTTTATATTAAACAAGCAAATGGGTCTCCTGATGGGAAGAGTCAACCGTCGCCTATAGACACCAAAGGTGTTAATGGTGCGTTCCTATCCTGTGGAGAGGTCTAATGCCACATGCATAAGTTTACCGGCTACCTTACCCTCCAAACCGGAACACGGCAATGACAAGCACTGACGTTATTGCGGCGGGAATAGGTAAGGCGGTGGTACCAGACCCGGGCGAGACAATGCAGAACTCTACCACCTAGAAAAGGTACGAGTACCTAGGTAAGAGTAAACTTGCCGATTAAATTCTGTCGTGACCCGTAACCGAGATCCTTGCAGCAGGATCGTAACGTTTAGATGTACTTATATACCAAATATCATCTATATAAATGCGAATGTTTGGATGGATGGAGGGATGTTTGTTACTCAATCACGTAAAAACTACTAAACGGATGAAATTTGGCACATATGTAGATAATTTATTTATTTATTTATTTATTTATTTATACGCTTAAAATATCGTTACAGTATACCCAATATGATATTTTAAGGAAGATAAATAATAGTTTAAAAAAACTAAAAGCACGCTTTTTATAGAAAATCAAACTAAAAAATAGAAAATAAATTTTAATAAATTTAAATTAAGAATAGTGTTAAAAATTTCAATAAATATAAATTAATAATAGTGTGAATAAAAAAAAAAATATTTTATTTTAAAAAAAGCGTGGGGTGCATGGTGTCAATAGTTATAAATATTTTATTGACAGATATGAGTAGAGTGATTATCATTTTGATAATATCTTAAAAAGCACCCCACGCTTTCTTAAAATAAAATAATTTTTTTTTTATTCACACTATTATTAATTTATATTTATTGAAATTTTCAACACTATTCTTAATTTAAATTTATTAAAATTTATTTTCTATTTTTTGCTTTGATTTTCTATAAAAAGCGTGCTTTTAGTTTTTTTAAACTATTATTTATTTTTTACTTTTTAGTTTGGTTTATTCATAAAAGCGTGATTTTTTATTTTTTTAAAACTATTATTTGTTTTGTAAAATTAAAATTCTCCTTAGTATTCAAAAATTTGTCAATATTGGAGAAATCGGCTAAAGATAATTATTGGAAATTAAAATTAACATCAAGTCCTGTCTTATCGACTGTAGGAATAATTATAAAAAATTAAAATTAAGTTTCTTACCTTATCGACTATAGATGAAAATTATATAAAATAACAAAAATCATATTTTGCAAATTAAAAAATGGAATAATTTTATCAAACATACAAACATACAAAAGTACAAACGTACAAACATACAAACATATATATAGGTGAAGCTAATAAAAAGTTTGTAAAAATTATATGTCTCAATTTTAGAATCAAATTTGTAAATTACTTAAAAAATACTTTCTTTGAAAATTCGGGAAAATTGAAAAATCGGGAAAATTAAAGTTATAAATAAGAGAAAAAATCTATTAAACACTGCGTAGATCATTTAAAGATTAAAAAAATTCGATACAATCGAACGACAATCTGAAATTCGAAAATACGGTTATTTTGTAGCTTCTCTTTACATGCTATTTTTTAAAAATGTTGTCAATTTTTCAATTCTAAGATCATATTCCAGCTATGAAAATGCACTTGCAAGTCATTAACAATTGTGTTTAATAGATTTTTTTCCCATATTTATAACTGTAATTTTTCCGATTTTTTTTTTGTATTTTTAGATTTTTTTTTAATTTTTAGCGCGCGCATAAAAATTTCTAGTAGAAATTTATTTCGATGTCGATGGTTCATTATTCTACATCGACCATCAATGTTTCGATTCCAAAAAAAAATCGACCAAAAAAATCGATGTTTCCCGGAAAAAACATCGATAGTCGAAACATCGATGTATATCGCCCATCCCTATTCGACTGCCTTAGTTAACGATTAACAGGAAAAAAACAATTTATTTTGCGCATTATTAATACATTTTATCGTCCGTTCTCTGAATTGAGGTTATCGCTGTTTTCGTTACTAATAAGTTTATTAATATATTTTCCGTATTACATAGCTCTTTTAAATATTAAATAAGCAAAGGAAAGTTTTGAGTTTATGAAAACCCAAATAATTTAGTTTAGTTTTGATTCAAAATGATACTACTCCACTATCAGTAGAAAACAATAAAGCCCTTGAGTTTACAGAATGTTTTGCGTGACAAAAACAATTTTTTTTTAATTATCAATTTTTTGGGTTCCAGTTTCTAAATTTCGACATTGAAGCGAGCCCTGGACGAACCCTTTTATTATATACGCCCTCCCTCCTCCCCCGCATGTAAACGGCTAACTACCATAATTGTAATTAACATATTGAGTTCTAGGATGTGCTTATTTTAATTATTACGTATTTATTTATGCCATGCAAAAACTGTTTTCTCAAATTAGTAGAGTTAGTAATAATTTGCAAATTACGCACGGTCGCACTTATAATTGGCGCTTTGTTTAACAATATAGCTGATACTTTATGTAAAAGTGTGTTAAGGTCGTCTTTCTGCTTGTTACTATAAGTTTTTTCTTTTGCAAAATAGTGAAATATTGTAGTGTTAAATGTGATGTTAAATACTGTAATAGTGAAGCGTATGTTGGTTGTGGATTTTCATTTTTAAGGTAACTTTTTTATTTTATTAAAAAAATTCTTGTGTAGGGTAGCAATAACGGGAACAGATATGTGTCGTTCGTTTGTCAGTCCTGCAGCCTGCTTAGCGTGGTAAACGTTTTGCTTGTTTGCCAAAATAAATCTCAGAGCCATCTACTTTTTGTATTAGGAATCTACTTTTTGTGTTAAAGTGTATTGAAGTCGGAGAAAAAAAATAAAGCAGAATTTCTGTAAAATAAAATGTTTTTAAGTTTTGGTTAGGACCCGTCACTTTTAATTTATGGAAATTAGCTTTTTAGTTAGTTATGTCGTGGGTATGAGTTAAAAACGGTAATTTTATTTATCTTATTAATTTATCAGTTTATTATTAGAATGGGCCAAAATTAATTTAAAACTCGGTTTAACCGAATTTCGGCAGCTGGAGCGGAACTTCGACATTCGGCAGAAATTCAACATTTGGTCGAAATTCGGTGTAAATGGCGACCATAGTAGGTACTTTTTTCCTAGTGCCGACTACAAAAAAAGTACCTACTTGCACTGTTTTGACTTAAACCTGCAATAATGTTATAATAAGGTTTTGTATTTTTAGATTGTTTTACAAAAGAAAAAAATTATAGTTCCAAAAAAAAAAATAAGACCGGTTAAAAATAAACTCTACTCGAACCCTAATGTTAACGTGAGTACCAACGATCTAGGATTGTTCTCTAATGACGATAATCATAACATAGATGGCGCAGTTAACATTAGATCCAGCTCAAGTGTTAGTACAGAACCTCAAAAAATAGATGTCACTACCTGTAGTACGACGGACTCTCAAACTATAAAACAAACAGACCTTAAATCTGTAAGTATCAATAGAGGAGATCCACATATCTTAATATTAGGCGGACAACAGGTAAGCGGATTAGCGACGCAACTAAGACTTTCTAGGATAAATACTAACTACGAGAAGTATACGATTTACTCTATTACTAAGCCATTTGCCCCCACAGAAGAAATAATCTCATCATGTTGCAACATTGAAGACTCAGAGGATAACACCGTAATTTTAAGTTTAGGAGAAAATGATTGTAATCCATATAAAACTGTAACTAACCTTATTTCAATTTTGCGCAGGTTACCAAAAACAAATTTTATTGTTATGAATGTTTTATATAACAAGTATTTGAATGAAAAATTATTGAATAATCTAATATCTAGTATATGTAATAACTTTCAGAATTGTTTATTTATGAATATTAATAATTATCTTACATATAGATATTATAATAAAAAGACATATTTATCAGATTGTACTAAAAGGATTAATTCTTATCTAGACATGAAATATTATAATAAGAAGTTTTTGTCATTTAAAAATAAGCACAAATTAAGGTATACCGATAGGAATATTAATAAAAGATATTTACGATTGGACACACAGTATTGTAATAAGGAAAATTTGCCCTTCAATAAAAAACAAAGCTTAAATTACACAGTAAATCGATTTTCAAAAAATATAAATAGTTATAAGTTACATACATATAAACGGGGAACTATACCTTACTACTTTCCAATTGTACAAAAGTCGTATAAAAAATGTGAAACTGAAAATAGGAGTACTCATAATTTAGAAATCCATAAACGAGGAACTATACCTTACTATTTTCCAATTATAAAAAAACATAATACAAATATTGATAACACTAACTTTATGTCACAAAACTCGTTTTTTCGATCGTAACACGGTAAACACAAACCGAATTCATTCAACATTGTCACAAACAGCTACAATATTTCATCAAAATATTGCTGGCCTATTAAATAAATTGGATGATTTAGAAATATGTATACATGAGTTTTCCAAATCAAATAATCCCTTACAAATACTATGTTTATCTGAAACCTTCATCAAACGCGGTGAGGAGCATCACGTTAGGCTAAAAGATTTTAACTTGATTTCATTTTTTTCCAGAGTTAATGAAAAAAGAGGGGGGGTTTGCGTATTCGTGCGGAAATCTATACGGTGTGAGCCATACATTATAGACACTAAGATTTTAAAAGAAAAAATATTTGAATGTTGTGGAGTGATAATACCATCTTTTAATTGTGTAGTATTATGCATATACAGAATACCTAATTCAAATCCGTATTTATTCTTATCGAGGTTAGATTTGTTGTTGAACAAATTAAGCTCTGAAACGAATGAAAGGATAATAATAGCAGGCGATTTTAACATTGATATATTAATAAATTTTAATAAATTTAAATTAAGAATAGTGTTAAAAATTTCAATAATTATAAATTAATAATAGTGTGAATAAAAAAAATAATTTTATTTAAAAAAAAGCGTGGGGTGCATGGTGTCAATAGTTATATTTTATTGACACATATGAGTAGAGTGATTATCATTTCGGTAATATCTTAAAAAGCACCCCACGCTTTTTTTAAAATAAAATTATTTTTTTTATTCACACTATTATTAATTTATAATTATTGAAATTTTTAACACTATTCTTAATTTAAATTTATTAAAATTTATTTTATATTTTTTAGTTCGGTTTTCTATAAAAAGCGTGTTTTTTAGTTTTTTTAAACTATTATTTATTTTCTACTTTTTAGTTTGGTTTATTTATAATAGCTTGTTTTTTTAATTTTAAACTATTGCACGACTCATGATGCGAAGCATCAGAGAGTGCTTTACAATCGAAATTTTTTTTTCATATATACATATCTTCACGCCAGATCCCTTACGGGGTAGGCAGAGAGAACCAAGTGCCATACATCACGATCCTTGCAGGCTTGTCTCGCTTCCTCCACATTCATCACTCTTTTCATACAAACACGCCGGTTGCGAAGACTCTTGATACCACCTTCGGAAATTTTTTTCGCCTTATTTTGGCAACTATTTTTAGTATTATAGCCTTGTTAGTTAACGGAATCAAGATATTTTGCATACTATTGTCGAGATAATTTAATGGAGATTAATTCTATACTTGCTAAAAATTAATTTAGTGCAATACAAACGGAAAAAATATGAAAATAGGTCAAAAAAATTTCCTGTCCGTCATGTATGAAACTCCGAAAACACTGTAACTTATGAAAAAATCAATTATTTGATTTATTTTTTTTAATTCTAATCGGCAATTGTAGATCATCGAATGCGAATGGCTAATAAATTCAGTGTCGTTTAATTACAATTAATAAAAAACGAAAACTACAAGACTGTATATCTATATATATCCATGTAAAATTAACATGGATGGTGATATATCTATATCTATAAATATTATGTACATTTATTGTTTTTTTTTTGTTTTTTTACTCAGTCAATTAAACTCAGTCACAGAGACGGTGGCGGACTCTTCGTGGCTCGTGAAATCTAAGTTATATGCACAGACACTGTTGCAAACTCTAATGCGCATACCTAGTCGAGTGCCGCGGTAGAAGCACGGAACTACTTACACGCTTATAGACATATGTGTGTGTGTGTATGTGTGTGTGTGTGTGTAAGTGTGCAAGGCGTTCCTGTCGTACTCCCATACAGGACAATACGACGGGGCCAGTTATGGGCCATGCTTAGCGCAATGCTGTCTATCTCTGGCCCATGCTTGTAAACCCGCTTTGGCCCAGCCTTGGTAGAAGTAGACTCGGTAAGATCCAAGGGCGTCTAGCGAATGAGTCTTTTGAGCAGAGAGCTATTAGAGTTGATCTCATTATTGAGCGAACTAGCGAACTAGCGACTAGCGAGAGAACTACTAGCGAACGAGTCTGCCGAGCAGAAGGCTCATAGAATTGGTCTCATTGAGGAGCGTTTAGCTAAGGAGTCCGCCGAGCAGAGAGCTCGTGGATTAGTAGTGATTCGAAACCGTACAGCAATCGAGTCTGCTCAGCCACGTGAGAACCGCCTAGCGGTAGCGCGTTAGACGTCACAAAGACTTCGTTCAATTACTGAGCGTAATTTTATAACCACCATAAATCAATATGCTGAAGTACCATGTACAATCTGTAAGAAATTATTATATCCAAAACAACAGACGTCATTAGTTCAAGCACGTTTTGATTTTTTTTTGCTCGACTACCATAAAAAAAAGAAAAGTTCCTTCTTAGGCCTACTGGAACAACATGGAAGTTATATCTTTACCTCTTGAACTGACCGACTTGACAGACGTAGAACAAAGACTTTTGTTAAGAGTAATTCCTTTTATAACTAGTTTCCACCCGCACCAAAGTGCTCGTCAACACGAATCAAACGAGCCCAAACTCGATAGAGTTGTGTTATTTAATTGCTGAGCTCCTATGGTCACCTTCTGGCTTCATCATCTAACCCTGCAGGATCCTAGTTAGCACCAAGCACCAAAGTGCTCGTCAACAATAATCAAATGAGCCCAAATTCGATAGAGTTGTGTCATTTAATTGCTGAGCTCCTATGACCATCTTCTAGCTACATCATCGGACCCTGCAGGATCCTAATCACCACCAAGCACCAAAGTGCTCGTCAACATGAATCAAATGAGTCCAAACTCAATAGTCTTGTTATTAACCGATTTTTAACCATTTAATTATTAAGTTCCTGTGGTCACTTTCCGATTCAGATTCATCAGATCAGCTCCATGTCATAATAAGGTTTCATTGTCATTCAATTAACATACGTATAAGAAATTTTAGCTCAATCGGTAACCGGTAAGTGGATCAAATTTACTTGCGAGATTTGATTTCAGACATCGAGATAGGTACAATAAATAAAAAAAATGCTCATAAAACAAAAACTACTGGGCCTACCTGAATCAAATTTTTATGGGACCAATTCGAAACTATTCCGCATCAAACAAAAAAAGAATCACGTAATTCGGTTCAGAAACCTCCGAGAAATCGGTGTACATACATAAAAAAAATATACCAGCCGAATTGAGAACCTCCTCCTTTTTTTGAAGTCGGTTAAAAATGGAATAATTTTATCAAATTAGTGTATTGTCATCGGTCCTCGATAAATCTACAAAGTTTGAACGAAATCTGGCCGTTTAAAGTGGGTCAAAATCGCGCCCAAAGAAGTCGGTTACAAACAAACATACAAACATACAAACATACAGGTGAAGCTAATAAAAAGCGTGTAATAATAAAAAAGAAAGAAAAAGAAAAAAACAATCTAGGTACAATAATCTACAAATCTACATTAATATTAATATTACTACATTTCTACTTACTACATACCATAATACTACATTCTTTCTACGCATTGCAATGCACACTTTGTAAATTTCGGAAGGCTGCAACAGTAAATATCGACCTCCCGTGATATTAAATTAAGTAAATGTATGGCACGCGACATAGGGGCAAATTTGAGCAAATTAGTCCTAGCCGGCGCTACGACGAGCGTGGGCAGAAGGCGTCGCGGAGCGAGGCGCGCGGGCACGCACAGCCGCAGCTCCGCCAGCAGCTCTGGCGCGTGCAGCTGCCCGCGCAACACGCGCCACGCCATGCGCGCCAGCGACACATCACGCCGCACGCTCAACCGATTGTACCCGACCATACCCAGAACGAACAGGCTAGGGTACATCAATGGGAAATAGGGATATACTCCATATTGTTTTAAATATAAAAACCGACAAAATTTGTTCTGAATCTTTTCCACCATGATGCTATATTTAGCCTCATGGTGGAAATATAATGAACTGGTAAAGCACATAGGCCACTCTTTATCCCGGAAAAAGTAGGTGATCCCGCGGGATTCGCCAAAAACTATTATAATGAGGTAGTCGGCACGCTGCATCTAGTAATATGTAAAAAAATTACTTAAAATTAATCTAGTAATATGTAAAGAAATAAAAAAAAGGATTTTTTTTATTTCTATTTAATCTTGAATACGTTATTTCTACTTTCATGTCCTTTCCGATACACACACACACACAAACATATATATATATATATATATATATATATATATATATATATATATATATATATATATATATATATATATATATATATATATATATATATATATATATATATATATATATATATCCATGCGCGTATGCTAAAAATACAACTCACCTTTGCTAATACAATCCCAGCATTCTTGTATTTCATAGGAAAGTCCGGCGCTGTTATGAAAATGGAACTTGTATTTCCCCTTAGGCAGTGTCCACTCTGTACTATTAGCTGCTGATATGTGTAACACTGTAGGACACCAGAAGTAATCCAACTGGAAAATAATATTTATGGGAACAAAATAAATATATGTAACAATGTAGGTCTTTCATCTTTCTGAACTCCCTGTAATGGTCCGGGCCCCTTTTGAAGAACAGGCCATCTACCATTCTGCTAGGCAGTTTGTTAAAGGCGAAAGATTGGCTATAAGAGTCACTACCATAACAACTACAAGGTAGTAAAGTTAAAGAAGAAAAAGCGGATATATCAGTTAGTGTCGTTGAATAGGTTAAATGTTGTGGTATAAGGCCCCTCGCCCACGGCGACTTTTAGTAGCAATGCTATCGCGCGTTTACTAAACGCGTGTTAGTCGCATTTGCAAGGCGCTACTGCATCGCGACTGTATCGATGAAAACAATTTCTGTTTTAACGCATGATGTACTTTTTGTGTTTACCTATAAGTAGTTATTCAATTAGTTCTATGTTGTTGCATTTAGCTTTAGTACTTAACTGTAATATTGTAATAACTGTTGGTAAACCAAATAAATAAATAAACATGAAAAAATGTGGGCGATGGTCCTTAAACAATGAATAATTTATTAACACAGTAAAACTGCGATAACCGACTTCCCATTTCCTATATCTCCGAAACACTGCATCAGATCTGCACCAAATTAAAATAGCGCCACAAGGCGAATATATCCTCCCAAAAAAAAAGAATTTCCGAAATCATTTCATGAATGACCGAGTTTTGAGGTAATAAACGTAAAAGAACATACAGATATAGCCGAATTAAGAACCTCCTTCTTTTGGGAAGTCGGTTGATTAAAATGGAAAAGACCTCTTGCTAGTGTTTATTGTGAAAGACAACTACAGAATTCTACAATACGCATGGTCCGATACGACATACGTCCGTTTTTTTTAAATTATTTGTCACTTCGAAATTCGGTAATTTATTAACCGATTTGAAACATTCCTTTTTTGTTTGGGTGGTATACTTCCCATTTGGCCTCACATTATATCAGTCCAGTGAAAATCTGATTCAGTGTTCCAGAGATACAGGCAATCGCAAGTCATTTGCAGTTTTACTGCGTTTAAGTTAATGTAAATCACGTTTTGTAACACGAGAAAACTTTAAAATATAAAGTAACTGCATTTGCACGTGGCTAATTAATGCGCTTTTGTTTTAAATTTAAAAATCTCATGTGTGACTTTGTGTTGACAAAGTATATCTATTTACTATTTTATAATCTGTAACGATTCGATTTTTCCTTCAAGTTGCGTTTCTTTTTATGATTCATCTTCACGCCCGTATCCTCGAAGAGATAGGCAGAGGTACAAAAAGTGCACCAACTAACCAGCCGAAGGTACTTAGTCCCACGATGTGATAGGTGGCAAGCCTATCGCCAACCGGGCACACTTTCCAATCTCGGGTAATGTTATTTTTTCAGAAAACTGAAACTGAAAAAACTGAACAAATTTCCTTATTTGCCCTAACTGGGAATCGAACCCAGGATCTCATGTGGTCAACTCCGATATCGGACCATTAGACCACAGAGGCGATTATGTGATTCATGTCTCGTTATAACTCAAAATGGACTTGATCTTGATGAAAATTGTATTTTTTATTAGTAACTAGCTGTTGCCCACGACTTAATTTTAAACTAAACGTTAAATTAAACGTTAATATCTCGTCAAGAAATATTGTCTGTTTTAAGGTTATTAAAGCAGACAGCACTCACTAAAAGAAATAAACAACGTCTCTTGTCTCACTCAAATTTCGACCAGAGGGCGATCGCTGATAAACAATGAGAAGTTGATCCGGGCCCCTTTAAAGAATAGACTATCCGCTTTCCTATCAGGCAGTTCATAAAAGGCGAAAAATTAGCCAAATGCACCACATTTGGTGTCTTTACCCGATGGCAGTCTCTGTCAGATCACACATAGATTCAAACGTTAGACGTTACAATACTTTAAGGTTAAAACAGTGCTCTGAGAGCACAAATCGCGCTTTTTGTACGACATTATAATTTGCAAAACATGTTGAGCAGGAAATATAATTGTCAGTTACGCTTCACGGACCGCAAATATAATTAACCGAATAATAATTATAATATAATATTACGTACGTACTTTTGTTAATTCTGTTTAATAGATGACAATTTAACGTTACCGACTTCGAAGTAAAAATAAAATGTATTAAGCTATTATGTTACTAGCTACGTCCTGCAGTCGACTGTTTTGATGAAGTTTTTTTAAAAACATTATAAATGTTTTGATAAATCTCACGGGAACCACATATTTTTCCGAGATATAAAGTACTTTTATGAGCAATCCCAGGGTTTCATCTACCTGCCTGACAAATTTCCTTTAATTTGGTTTAGCAGTTTTTGCGAGATTTAATAACCCTTCGGCGCACCTGCATGTATCGTCCCGAAGATATTAGCGCGCTAAAACCCTTTGACGTATCAACAACCGCGCGATAAGGCACACGCAGTCGGAATGTTTGCGATAATAGCCGATAACAGCCGGTCACATCTGCATGTGTCGTTTCATTGTGCGAAGCCTTGTGATGATACACGCAAATGCGGTCGCAGCATAACAAACATCCAAATATCTGAACATCCAAACATATAAACATTCTCATTTATAAAATGGCATATGACATAAAATCAGTCTTGGATGGGATGATACAGTATTGAAAGTCAACATAAAAAACACCTACAATGTAACGGAAAGTATGCTTAAAAGTTGCGAATCCGAATCTAGAAATAGTACCTAATAAGAATGGTACCAAATAAGTTATTAGGTACTATTTCTACATTCGGATTCGCAATGGCAATATTTACTGTTTCCATTTAAAATACAAAATTTGGGGTGATTTTAAATTTTTCTGCTCCACTTACTGGTTGTCTAGCAGAGAATGCCGTTAAGGCATTTAGTGGAATCTTTGTACAATTTTAATGCATAAAGTAAATTAGTTATACAAAAACTTTACTTAATGATTATATAAAATTAAACTGTCTGTTTAACGACTGACGACGACTGACTTAAGATTTCAAATCAATTTTATAATGTACTAGCTGTGCCCGCGACATCGTCCGCGGTTTTTAGTCTCGGGGTTTTACTAGCATAGTTCCCGTTTCCGTGGGATTTCCGGGATAGAAACTATCCTATGTCTTTTGTCAGGTATCAATCTATCTTTGTATTAAATTTCATCCAAATCGCTTCAGTGGTTTAGGCTTGAAGAAGAGACAGACAGACAGAGTTACTTTCGCTTTTATAATATTAGTATAGAAGTGTCATGAAACAGTAGTTATGCTTTGATTTAATTTTACAAATTTAATAACGTACATAGAGTCCCGTGTTGGTCTGGGCCCCTTGTAAGAATAGATCATATGCCAGGCAGCTCGTAAAAGGCGAACGTTCTATCGTAAATAGCTGGTGATCTTTGTAAAGTCTCGTCCGGGTTTTGGTACTCCCGCCTTATTTATTCCTGTCGCGATAACGTCAATACTTGACACTGTATGTTTAAGGTAAGGTAGGCGGTAAACTTATGAATGTAGCATTATCACTGCGCCAGATAATTAAAAAAGAACCATTAACATCTTTGGCACAGTATACTGGAGACTAACAGTAGTCAATCTACATACATGTGATATTCAAGCAACGCACACACTCGGGACAGTTTGTTCCGCACCAGTCCGAAATATCGCATCCGTGAGAGGTGTCTATGTGTGCTATGCTCGAATATTACTTGTATGTAACATTGACTTCTGTTAGTCTCTGAGTATTCTGTGTCTTTGGTGTGAACAGATGATTATAGTCTTTTTTTTATATCATAAGATAGCAAACAAGCAGATGGGTCTCCTGATGGAAAGAGTCAACCATCGCCTATAGACACCAAAGATGTTAATGGTGCGTCGCTATCTTGTAGCGAGGTCTAATGCCACATGCATAAGTTTACCGGCTACCTTACCCTCCAAACCGGAACACGACAGCGACAAGCACTGACGCTATTGCGGCAGGAATAGGTAAGGCGGTGGTACCAGACCCGGGCGAGACAATGCAGAACTCTACCACCTTGTAGCCACGATGGTAGTGACTCTATAGCTAATCGGTCGCCTTTTACGACCTGCCTGACAGAACGGCAGTTGGCCTATTCTTCAAAGGAGGCCGGGACCAACACGGCGATAAATCAGGAGATCCAACTTGTTTGCTATCTTATCTATATATTAATATGTGAAGGAAAAACTTTGCACCCCTTTTTTAGACAATTGCGACAGACAATAAAAATAATCATTACACACACTACATTCATGTGACAGATACTGAATTATTTTCTTTACGGCTGAAGTCAGTTGTCAGACTTAAAAGAAATGTTATTGTTTAGTATATTTTCCAATTTTGGCCACAGGCGATCGATAGTAAAAAAGAAGTATGCGAGTGATATTTAGTTTGATTTAGCATTATTATTTACCAACATACGGACCGTACATCGTGAAACTGTACAAGTGATTTGGATTTCGAGCTATTAATTATCAACCGACTTCCCAAAAGGAGGAGGTTCTTAATTTGGCTGTACGCTTTTTAATGTTTATAACCTTAAAACTCGGTCATTTATGAACCAATTTTATAAATTCTGTTTTGTGTAAAAGGGTTTTGTGTAAATACTCGCGCATGGTCCCATTTGCATTTGAAGATCTGATGCAGGGTTCCGCATAAAATAGGAATGTATAGGAAATCGTAAGTCGGTTGCTGCAGTTTTACTGCGTTAAAAATATTAACATAATACATATACGTTGTGAAAGTTTACAAAAATTATTCTGTCGGTGCAGTCAGTCAATTAGTGGTAGTGCCATGCTGTGCTTGCAGCGGAATAGGCCGGCACGCCCGGGGAGATACCACTCTTTCACTTAACACCGACGTGAAGTAACAGTGTAGCTGTTGCGTTTCGTCTGGTTTGTGAGAGTCCCGGAGGCCTACTTCCTCCTCCCCCGCATACATGAAAGCGCAATTTAAAGGTGTTTTACCCCAGGGGGGTACCACTTGCACTAGCGGTGGAGAATCCCCCTCTGGGCGTCCATGCTCTGGATTGCTTGAAAAGTCAAATCATGGACGCTCAGGCTGCCCTGCGTACTCTGGGGGGGGGGGGGGGGGGCAAGATTGCGCTCATTAACCACACTGCACGAGGCAAACGAAGCAAGGAACTTAAGGCATCCCCCACCACGCTTGTCGTGGATTTTTGCAACATTAGGGGGCTTCACTCAAACCTTAACGCCGTCCATTACCACCTCGAGACGGCTAAGCCGGCCTTGCTTTTCTTGACCGAGACTCAGATATCTTCTCCGGCGGATACTTCCTACCTCGCCTGCCCGGGATACAAATTGGAATATTCCTTTGTACCGCGGGCTGGTGTGTGCGTATACGCCAGAGAAGATATCTGCTACCGGCGCCTCGGCAGTCTTGAAGGTCGGGACCTATCCATCTTATGGTTACGCGTAGACTGCGACGACCACCCCCGCATCTACGCGTGCCTATACAGGTCCCATAGCGGGAATACCGAAGTCGACCGGCTCGTCGAGCATTTGCAATTAGCTGCAGATTCCGTGCTTCAAAGGACACCTACCGCAGAGATCGTGATTCTAGGTGATTTTAACGCCCATCACACCGACTGGCTCTGCTCACGTACAACCGATCACGCGGGGAGGTCTTTTCACGATTTTGCTTTGGCCTATGGTCTTACGCAACTGGTTACTTCACCTACGCGAATTCCAGATGTCGATGACCATGCACCTTCAATGTTGGACCTTCTGCTGACTTCTCACCCGGATCAGTATCGAGTATCAGTGGACGTTCCTCTCGGTTTGTCTGACCACTGCCTGATCCGGGCCAAAGTGCCGGTTACGCGCCCGTCACGGCCTCCTTTTGTGGGCTGCCGCCGCGTTTGGCATTATAAGTCAGCAGATTGGGACGGGATGCGGTCCTTCTTTGCATCCTACCCTTGGAGGCGAACATGCTTCTCGTTGGATGATCCGGATGTCACTGCTGATTCTGTCGCTGATGTGGTGCTACAGGGTATGGAACTTTACATTCCGTTCTCTGCGGTTCCCATCGGTGGCAAGTCTCGGCCTTGGTTTGGTCGCCACTGCAAGACGGCTGCGCGCCGAAAGCAGGAGTGCTACCGGGCCTGGGCTGCTGCATCGGCATCATGTGATGAAAAAACCAGCGCTTTAAGAAAGGAGTATAATAACGCCTAGAGGTCCTTCAAAAGAGTCATCGCCAAGGCAAAATCGGAGCACATTGGCAGGATTGGTGAGAGATTAGTTCGCCTTCCTTCGGGCACCCGTGCGTTTTGGTCTCTCGCCAAGGCTGCCTTAGGGAATTTCTGTCAGCCGTCCCTTCCATCCCTGCACAGAGAAGATGATTCTCTGGCCCACACCGTGAAGGAAAAGGCCGATTTCCTGGGCTCATTCTTTGCGGCTAATTCGACTCTGGATGACCAAGGAAACACACCGCCTACCATCCCGCAGTGTGATAGCAATATGCCTGAAATAAAATTCCATCAGTCGTCAGTGCGCGAAGCACTGTTTTCCTTGGATATCTATAAGTCATCTGGGCCGGATGGCATCTCTCCGATAGTGCTTAAAATATGTGTTCCAGAGTTGACACTGGTACTGACGCGTCTGTTCCAGCTCTCCTACTCACTTGGCGTAGTACCGAAATCGTGGAAGACGGCCTTAGTGCACCCTATACCTAAAAAAGGTGATCGCTCGAATCCGTCAAACTATCGGCCGATAGCCATTACTTCCTTGTTCTCCAAAATCATGGAGAAGATAATTAACTGCCAGCTTTTGAAGTATTTAGAGGAGCACCAGCTGATTAATGACCGCCAGTACGGTTTCCGTCGCGGTCGATCGGCTGGTGATCTTCTAGTATACCTTACACATCGCTGGGCGCAGGCAGTTGAGTCCAAGGGGTAGGCATTGGCTGTTAGTTTAGACATAGCGAAGGCCTTTGATAGGGTTTGGCACAGAGCGCTTCTTTCAAAGCTTCCTTCTTATGGGCTTCCCGGGAAATTATGCAAGTGAATCACCAGTTTTTTGGCTGATCGAAGCATCAAAATCGTAGTCGACGGTGCGTGCTCCGACCTTAAATTTGTCAATGCTGGTGTTCCGCAAGGCTGCGTGCTATCGCCTACACTGTTTATTCTGCACATCAATGACAATGTTGCGAATTAGTAATATTCATTGCTATGCAGATGACAGTACTGGTGATGCTTTGTACTCCGGTCATAGCGGTATTTCTCGGGACCACGTCAATGAGAATCGGGACAAGCTAGTGTCTGAAATCGAGACTCAGCTCGAAAAAATCTCGGAATGGGGTCGACTCAACTTAGTCCAATTCAACCCCAGGAAGACACAGCTGTGTGCGTTCACCGTTAAAAAGTCGGCCTTTGTCGTATCACCTCGCTTTGAGAACACTCTCCTGACAACCTTAGCCAATATTGGAATTCTTGGCGTTGACATATCGAACAACGTTCAGTTCTGTGATCATTTGGAAGAAAAGGCTAAATTAGCCTCAAAAAAGCTCGGTGTGCTCAGTAGAGCGAGACAGTACTTCCTGCCGGCTCATCGCTTGCAACTTTACAAAGCGCAAATTCGCCCTCACATGGAGTACTGTTCTCATCTCTGGGCGGGAGTTCCGCAGTATCAGCTTCTTCCACTTGATCGCATTCAGCGTAGAGCGGTTCGAATCGTTGACGACCAAGCAATCTCCAATCGGCTTGACTCCTTGGCTTTACGCAGAGATGTAAGTTCGCTTAGCATCTTTTACCGCATTTATCATGGAGAGTGTTCCGACAAACTGTTTGGATTGATCCCTGCTGTTGAATTTCATCATCGGACATCGCGGCAAAACTCAAAGTTCCATCCTCATCACCTCGATGTCTGGAAATCCACAACTGTGCGATTCTCTAGGCACTTCTTACCACGCACTACTCCTCTGTGGAATCAATTACCGGCGGGGGTGTTTCCGAACGGATACGACTTAGGCACCTTCAAGAAAAGAGCATACTCCTTCTTAAAAAGCCGGCAACGCAGCTGCAAGACCTCTGGTGATGTGGCTGTCCATGGGCGGCGGTAATCACTTACGATCAGGTGAGCCTCCTACTCGTTTGCCCCTTTTTTCTATATATAAAAAAAAGACTATTTTTACTCGTTTTGACCCCTCCCCCCTGTTTATATTTATTGTGTAAGAATCTAAAGGAAAAAATGACCACTTACACATATACATACTTTTATTTTTCAAAAAACTTCAAAATTAACCAATTTTTAGGAATATTTTTGTACTTACAAAGGTTTAAGGTCAAAGGTCTAGAAACTTTAATTTTTTGGTATTAATCTAGCGCACGCAGAGGTGCGCGCGTGCGTGCGTGTGCGAACGCAAATACGCGAGTGCACGTGCGCACGTGTGTGTGTATGTGTATGTGTGTGTAAATGTGTGTGTGTGTGTGTGTTCAAATGCAATATTGTTTTTATTTGTTGTGCACAACGCCTTCCCGTTTTTGGTTAGCTGAAAATAGTCTTCAACAGAAAAGATAAATCCAGATTTTTGTTATCCTTTTTTTGCGTATTTTTTTATAATGTGTATGTACAATAAAGTATTAAATAAATAAATAATAATTAAGCTATACTTACAGAAATAGTACCTTTAGTCCCAGTGATATCAGCTCTGTTGGTCATCGTTGCCCGCGTTTGCGCAGCTATAGTCGCTGTTTTCCCGTTTTTGTATTTAAATGCACAGCATAAGGATTCGTCGACACCCGTTTTACTTAGATGCCCCGTACACATAATATCCGTTGGTGGTTCTTTGTAGACGAACTGTAGGAATTGCAACATATATATTCCCAGGTCTAGTACGGCACCACCTCCTAAGTCTTTCATTCTGGAAGAAATAATCACAATATAATGTTTAAAAAATGGTTCAAAGAAATCAATATTCTAACTGTTATATATATTTGAGACCGATCTCATATATATGTCGCAGTGAAATTGCCAGTACCGTTAGATTATAATTTACCTTAAATGATATTATAATTTAACTGCTAACCTAACCTAACCAAATTATAAAATCCCTAGGTAGATTATAATCCAACGGCCATTGACAATTTCACTGCGACATACATATATATATATATATATATATATATATATATATATATATATATATATATATATATATATAGAAATATTGAATAAAATTGATGATATGAAAAAAAGACAAGCCGCTGAGTTTCTTCCGCCGGATCTTCTCAGTGTGGCCGCGTTTCCGATTTGGTAGTAGTTTTTAAAAAATATGTTGACTTGTCAAAATAACTTGTAAACGATTTATTGAATAAAGTACTTCTGATTTCTGACATCGGGATGAGTTGGGTTAAAAAAAATTGGTATGAATTAATACGTAGACTTACAAAAATCTAGGTAGGTAAACTAGGTATATACAAAGTGATAGTCAAGCTCAAATAACAGCGCACTCCGTTTAGTGACGACTAACTATTTCATTAATAAAAATGTATTCTTTAATGTTTAAAAGATTTCCATATTATATTTCCATATTAATAGTACCATCATTGATAATAAACATAGTAGACAAATAAAGTTTAGAGTTTAAACAACAGTAGAAATACCACAGAATTTAGATCAAGCTTTTTTATATATATAAGTATTTCGAGTTTTGTAACTTCTTGCTACGTAGTAGTATAAGGAAAGTTACTGATTTTGCCCCGATTTTCGAAAACTTAGACTTCCTGACAATTTGAACCAAGTCGGCACAGGAGATTTTAAGAAATTTTGGAAAAACCTCAAAAATTTTTTTGGCGAAACAGTACTTTTTTAACATAACTTTACCGATTAAGGACAAAAACTAATCAGCTCTTTTTTTAAAACACATTCCTCAAAAAATACGTCTAATGCATAAATTGCATCAAAATCGGTTTATCCGTTTGAGAGAAATCGTTGACGAAAAATTTTGAAACAAGTGTTTTTTCGACATAGTTTCGAAATTTTTCAACCAATCATTTTTTCGTATTCAACGATATTTTAGTACTAAAAAATTACATCGAATGCCGTTTTAAAAATCAAAAACGAATCTAATTTTCAAAAGTTACATCTTTTAAATATCAAAATTACGTTGTTTTTAGCAAACTTACTAACTAATATTTTTGAAATAACTTTCAGGCTAATACACCGATTGAGTTAAACATCTTACCAGCTTTTCTCCTTTAAAAACTGCGTCAAGTACCGGTAATTGGGTTAAATAATTTGTTTGTGATTTATCAATGTGGAAAATAAAAAAAAAATGTTATCAAACTATCGGTTATTTAGCTTTAGCTATTGCTTTAACAACATTTTTGACCTCAAAAATTGAGTTGAATGCCATTAAAAATATCAAAATCGATCATCGCTTCCAAGATATACAGCTTTTCAAAAATCAATATACTGCTATTTCTAACAAAATATGTAGATGTTTGAACTGACAAAAAAAAATATGCTTATAGTTTTTACTCTTTTAAGTTTAAAATACCTAAATTCAACGGGAAGTTACAGGGATGGTCTGCAGGGTCAACCGTTTGGGAGGGAATGGACCCCGAAGGTGGTTCCATTTTTTTTTTAAATCCTACCACAAGGGTATGTAAACAATGGATGATCGATTGTTCGCTCACTAATTTTGATGTATGACCACGCATAATTTTTCGTCGTTTTAATTTTTGTTAAAAAGATGTTATGAAGCTAGTTCGAGCTCAAAAATCTATGCTTATTGGGTACCTCTAGCTTCTTTGAACTTAACATTTCTAAATTTAGCGAGAAGTTTCAGGGATGGTCAACCGGCTTACAGATTCTTCTTATATGGGATAGTGAGTTTTGTTCTTTGTTTTAGGCTGTAACACGAATCTATCAACACTAACCGCTACTGACACACTAACCACTATTCTGTATCTAGTCTCGAGGTAGTAAATAAAACTAACTTAATCACGGCGCTCACGATTTTTTAATGATGGTAAGCTAATTTAAAACTCTAGCAATTTTTAATATTAAGCATAGAATAGCAAACATACTTCTCTCTTGACAGACAAACAATAGTTGTCTTGTCTGTCTCTAAAAGCAATGTGCGTAAGTTTAAACGTTAAACAATAAAGCGCATTCTTGTCACAGTCGCGTTTTAACTTGGAAAGTAGATTTAAGCAATATGGCGTGTATGTTTAAACAATAAAAAATAAACTACGTACTTGACGCAGTCGCGTTTCGACTTGGAGGGTACGTTTAAGCAATATGTGTAAGTTCTAACAATAAACAATTCTGACTTGGAGGAAGGAGGAACACGTGTAAGTTTAAACATTAACAAATAAAGTGCGTAATTGACGCAACTGCGTTTTGTCTTGGAGGGAGGGTTTTGACTTTGATTTTTAAGCCACATGTATAAGTATATGCGGTAAAGAACGTGCATTGTCACAGCCGCGCTTTGACTTGTAAGGTAGGTTTAAGCCACATATTAAGTTTAATCGGTAAACGTTAGCGTGCGTACTTGTTTCACTTACGTTGACCGGTGAGCAGGTTTAGGACACACATTACGTAAATTTAATCAGTAAACAATAACATGTGTACTTGTCACATTCGCGTTTTTATTTAGAGCGTAGGTTCAAGCTTATTACGTAAGTTCAACTGACTAGTAAACAATTATCCACAACAGTAAACTATAACGTGTTCTTAATTAGAGAGTTGGTTAAGGTCATTTTTGTATCTTGTATGTATATTTTCCCTAGGATTATCAGTCTACGTTGCGGAATTCTACCATGTAACAGCTACGATGGTAGAGAAACCTTTACTTATAAGGTTTTCCCTATTTTTGATAATAGGATTGCAAACAAGCAGATGACCTTTCCTGATCGAAAGAGGATAACCATCGCTTGCAGACACCTTTAATGTTAATGGCATTATATTATGTGACATTTTCAAAATTTCACTATCTTACTCTTAAAACCGAAATACCAAAGAGACAAATACTTTAAAAGGGAAAGTCAAGGCCGTGGATCAAAGCCAGAGCGGGACGTTACAAAGCTCTCATTCAACAAAAAAGGTGTCCCTCGGGAAATAAAAGGAAGATATTTAATTACTAATCAATACATAACAAGGCTTATTAACCGGTTAATTTTCAAACCTAAATCAGCGCAAGTAGGTACGTAAGGAGAGTTTTGTAAAGGTTTGGTTCTACCTGAACCTCTAAAATACCGGTTTTTTAGAAAATTATAATGGTTTTTAATCAATAAACCGGTTTATAGAGGTTTTAAAAAATATCTTTTTGCTAAGCGTTCTCATCTCAGATATGTACGCTCCGAGTGAAACCTTTTATGAAAAAAAAACCGCTAAATACCTTTTATTACCCGATATTTGTAAAATCGGTTTCAAGCCCTGATGTACGTACCTATGACTTATTTTCATGTAGTGAGAAATGTATTTATGATGTACTAGCGACGCTTTTAGGGTTGCATAATAATTTTAAAAAATTAGCGAACCTCACGGGATATTTTCCGGAATATTAATTCGACAATTCAGTCTCTGTCTCACAGAATCTCACACAACTACTAACAAATACTAATTACAACACTGATATATAAAAACCCTATATCAATGAACTACAACTATACACTTTACTAAAATCTTTGTGCTTATTCCTACCGCAATAGAGTCAGTGCTTGTCACTGTCGTGTTCCGGTTTGAAGGGTAAGGTGCGTGTGACATTAGACCTCGCCACAAGATAGCAACGCACCATTAACACCTTTAGTGTCTATAGGCGATATATATATATATATATATATATATATATATATATATATATATATATATATATATATATATATATATATATATATATATATATATAATATTGATAACATGACATATATATATGAATAGTCCACGAAGGTTTCTGAGTTGCTAATGTTTTCTTTCCTTTAAATTCAGGGTACAGCTAGTTTATATTATTAGTAAGATTAAATTATCTATTGGCAACTTACACATAATTTCGCGGCGGTTTCTTAAGTTCCCATACGTAGACATCAGATTATATGCACTATCAAAATTCCAAAATATGCACACAACATGCACTAACAAAAGGGCAAAATATAAATTATTATAATAATATAAATTAGTATAATAATTTACGTTTATTTTCTTCACGCATTGTAATTTCCATTTCCAATGTAAATAATCTGTTGTACAACTTGTACTTATTATCCATACTGATATACTAATATACTAATACTAATATACTAATTACTAATATTACTAATCCATACTAATATTATAAATGCGAAAGTAACTCTGTCTGTCTGTCTGTTACGCTTTCACGGCTAAACCGCTGAACCGATTTGGATAAAATTTGGTACAAATATAGTTTGAAACCCAAGAAAGGATATAGGATAGTTCTTATCCCGGAAATCCTACGGGAACGGGAACTATGCGGGTTTTTATTTTAGAAATTTTTCCACGCGAACGAAGTCGCGGGCACAGCTAGTATATATAATATTATAAATGCGAAAGTAACTCTGTCTGTCTGTCTGTCTGTTACGCTTTCACGGCCAAACCACTGAACCGATTTGGATAAAATTTGGTACAAATATAGTTTGAGACCCAAGAAAGGATATAGGATAGTTCTTATCCCGGAAATCCCACGGCAACGGGAACTATGCGGGTTTTTAGTTTAGATTTTTTCCACGCGAACGAAGTCGCGGGCACAGCTAGTGATAATATATAACTAAATATTTTTTAGATTTTCTAGAGTAAGCATGTCATTTTGTTCCATAATTATTTACAACTTTTTTTAAGGACGTGCATAGGTTTTACAAGGTTTTTAGCTTCTAGCTCTTTGATAGCGTCGTGTATGTTGCTAAATGAGCGACACATTATATGTTTTGTTTGATTGAAGAAATTAAGAATGCCAGCTGACTCAATTAATTGCAATGGCTTTTGAATTGTCAAATGGATCAACTAATTTTTATGGCCTTAGGATTCTCAGCATAATTGCTTTCAACCAAGTTCCCGACCACGTTAATCTTGATAGTGTTAGGATATGGCAAAATTTACCCTAGGCTTCTAAAACTTAAGTGCAAATTAAATTCTTTACAACTTTCATGGTAAAAGCGTGCGAAACACCTTCGTGTCACTTAACTGCCTGTAATCCGACACCGTTTTCGAGTAAGCACTATCAATAAAAATGTACAAAAATATGCAATAAAGCTATAAAAATAGCGTTTCATGCATTGTATATGCAAACATGCAAATGCATATGATCCGATGTCTTCTCATAAGCTTTACATTTGTGAAATGATTTGGATTTCTATTTCCATTCAATACTACAACTGGGATAAAACAAAGCATAAAATGCTTGATTATGAGTGCCACGGTGTCGCATTTCCATTTGTACTCTATGTTCCGCAGATTATCAAGCATTTTAAAGATTGGAAGCAGTGAGTTGATAAGTAAAAATGATGAGTTAGTGCATAAAAAATAAAAACAGCTTACAAGTTCCTTTCAATGTCGTTAATCTCCACACCGAACTGTATGTTTATGTGATAGACCTCCCCCAGACCACCAGAGGCAATATGCTCATTTAAAGCATCGTAAGCAGGAAAGAAACGAGACCACATTCCTTCTAGAAGAAACAGTCTCTTTTCCCGAGCCAAATCCACCAAAGCTTTTGTCTGCTTATATGTCATACCAATTGGTTTCTCGCAAAGTACATGTTTACCATTTTCTAACATTAATTTTGTGATTTCATAATGTTGTAAATTAAGTACGCTGACGAAAACTATGTCTGCAATAAAAACGAGTGATACAAATAATAAAACAAACGAACACACATCCTTGAATACATAGGGTTTATAGTAGTTTATACATTTATCATTTGATAGATACACATATTATGTACAGTCCGCGCGCGAGCTCCGAGGAATTTTGCGGAATGTTGACGTGCAGTGGATTAGTCGATATTACACAGAGCACACCCGCCTCTACCTCAGTCCCCGATTCCTCGGAGCTCGCGCGCGGACTGTATGTGGTCTTGGACTTAGGTCCTAACTCACCGGGACGCCATGTCGACATCGTCGGCCATAGTTTCCAAACAGTTTATATTGAAATATTTGCCGGATAAGTGACTAAGCGACGTAGCCAATTCGTAAATTTCAATACAAATATTTTGGATACGTGTCTGGCGACGTTGCTATGGCGTCCCGGTGAGTTAGGACTCATATAGCTGTCTCAAAAAAAAACAGACAAGTGCAAGTAAAACTCGCGTGTTCAGTTTTCTTTTAATCTGACTCAAATTTTTGACAAGCTTCCTATGGGTTTTTTTGTAATCTATGTAATGATCTATAGCAAAGTTGTTGTACATGAGCCCACGAAGGTTTCTGAGTTGGTAATGTTTTCTTTCCTTTAAATTTATTTAAGTTGGTGGCGTAGCAACGCGCGCAGTGTACAGCTGGTTTATATTATTAGTAAGATTAAAATATCTGTTGGCAACTTACACATAATATATAACAATTATTTATAGGGTTTTTTGTAATCTATGGCATTATAGTGTACCTATACATATAGTGCGGTTGCGTTCCGTTCCGGTAGTACCTAATTGTATAAACATCGACTCGTAAAAAGTACCTGTGCACAGAAAGAAGTGCAAAAATCTGTCTATATAGATAGATTTCTGCACGTCTTTTCCATATAAACTTCAACTGTGTCGAATTACGTACTCTTCCATCCTCGGAATTCCCGTATAAAGGGGCACAACATATTTTCCTTGTTATGTATAAAAATAAATATTTTTTGGCAACGTGTTTCATTTTAATAATAACGAAAGAATTTAAATTATCTATACTGCACCTACTAAATAAAGTTGAACTTTTTTCATTTTGACGCGCTAACTTTAGCGTCAGATTTATAAAGTTATACTTATGTAAAACAGCCAAGAAAAATTTTTTGGCTTTTCTATAGCTACGGTTATATACTATTTACCCGACTCCACAAAGAAGAGTAATGTTTTTGGGTAATTTTAGCGAAGTCGCGGGTAACAGATAGTCAGTGAAGACAACAAAAATAAGCAATAATATTCAAAAATTCAGCAGCAATTAGGTTAGCTGTAATGGAAAACAACATGCTAAGTAGGTATTAGTGATATTTATGCCTTTCATGAAACAGATAAAATAACAGTATACTAGTATAATATATAATAAATAATTAAATTAAGCAGCATTAGTCCGTCGAAACGTTACATTTTTGGGTTGCAATTTTAAGAGCAAGTAATTTCATATTTTGAATGTCAAAAGGGGGTTAATATAAAGTTAAATCCCTGTTTGTGAGGTTGAACCCCTTATTCCATGAGCGCCATCTTGAAAAGGTTTGTGCGTTATATCGGGAAAACAATTCGTCACACAGAAAATAAATAATAACATATTTATTTGCAAATTAAATTCTTTACAATTTTGGTTCTGTAACTGTTAGTCGAACCAAAAGTAACAAAATGATTAACAAAAGAGATAAAAATTTGCTGCCCATTGAAATGTTACATACGGGTGTGTCTGTAGATTTTAGCTGTAGAACCAAAAATAAGAAAGTTACTAATGAACTTTTGTAAACAAATAAAATTGCGAGCTCTGACTTTTGCATGCAAAGCAGAATCAACAGCTGCAACCTTCTGATGACCACTGAGTTAAGAGCCCAGGATGCCCCGGGGGAAAAGTTAAGTTGTATTAGACCCCCAAGTTTGTATGATTCTGGTTTACAGAAGTTATAGTTGTGAGAACGAGAAGAAGACCCATTGCCTTACTGCAACGCAAAGCTCAAAAATGTAACATTTCAATGGAGTACAGATAAATAAGATTTTATATATCAATTATCACTTACCGATGGAGGTGTTACTAGCGATAGAATCGTAGCCTTCGTATTCTGTTTCGATATTATGGAGCGTGGCTAATTTGTGCACACGATCTAGGTCTTTGCCAGCGATCGCGACGACCTTGTGCTGATCAGCGGAGAGCGACGCCATGGCGGTCAAGAAGTCGTGGGTAATCATTCCCACCCCGGCCACCCCCCATTTTAACTGGACACCCATCTTCAACAAAAACAAAATATTCCTTGATCCTTTGGATTAACGTAATTAAAACGCGCATCAATCATTTACGATAATTACGATATCGTGTGACGTCGATATAATTGATCACTGGAAATTAAATTACGAAATGCATTTTAGCGAGGTACTTAAAAATCACAACAATGGCAACTATTGAAATTACATATGTGTTTACAACTGGCTTAAACACTAACAAGTGTAATCTGAGACTCATATCTTATTTGAGTAGTTTGAAAAGGACAAAAATTTAGATAGCACTAGATAAACACAATCGTTCTTATCAAGTTAATAAAATAAAAAATGACAGTCGTGCGCCGTGTATAACATATATCATTCCGTAGATTTTTAACAAAAAATTAAACTGACGAAAAGTTATGCGTGGTCATACATTGAAATCAGTGAGTGAATAATCATTCATCCTCTGTTTTCTTACCCTTGAGTAGATTATTTTTTTCAAAAAATATATGTTACAACCCTCGGGGTATATTATATCCCATAAAAGAATTTTCAATATCGGATCACTCTGTAAAAAGTTATGCGTGTAGTAAACATTAAAATCTGTGAGTGAACAATCAATCATCCCTTGTTTACATACACATTCCATTAAAAAAAGATTCTCAAAATTGGACTACTCTGTAAAAATGTATACGTAGTCATATATATATATATATATATATATATATATATATATATATATATATATATATATATATATATATATATATATATAATATATATATATATATATTAAACAGTTTGTAAAATAATATGATGTTGATTAAATTATTTGTCTAAATCAGTAAAAGGAAGTAATGTGTGTGGGTTACGAGGTGGTTTATTAATAAGACTACATAATTGAATTAGAAACAATAAACTGACGTATATCTCAGAAACGACAACCGATTTTCATGAAACTTGGACTGTTCCTTGAGTTGGAATATACATAATTTAATACAATTCGTGGACATACACATGAAATTTAGTATACGTGCTTGGCCGCCGAAATAGATCATCATACGCACGCAAACTTTATCCAATACCAACAATATTACATGCATACATATCAAACTGATTGCTAAAAAGTAGGCAATAGGGGTGACGTATTATTCCAAAACAGATGATACGTAAATTAGCATACTTATGTGCTGTACATGACAGTCGTGCGCCGTGTACAACATATATCATTCCGTAGATTTTTAACAAAAAATTAAACTGACGAAAAGTTATGCGTGGTCATACATTGAAATCAGTGAGTGAATAATCATTCATCCTCTGTTTTCTTACCCTTGAGTAGATTATTTTTTTCAAAAAATATATGTTACAACCCTCGGGGTATATTATATCCCATAAAAGAATTTTCAATATCGGATCACTCTGTAAAAAGTTATGCGTGTAGTAAACATTAAAATCTGTGAGTGAACAATCAATCATCCCTTGTTTACATACACATTCCATTAAAAAAGATTCTCAAAATTGGACTACTCTGTAAAAATGTATACGTAGTCATATATATATATATATATATATATATATATATATATATATATATATATATATATATATATATATATATATATAAATATATATATATATATTAAACAGTTTGTAAAATAATATGATGTTGATTAAATTATTTGTCTAAATCAGTAAAAGGAAGTAATGTGTGTGGGTTACGAGGTGGTTTATTAATAAGACTACATAATTGAATTAGAAACAATAAACTGACGTATATCTCAGAAACGACAACCGATTTTCATGAAACTTGGACTGTTCCTTGAGTTGGAATATACATAATTTAATACAATTCGTGGACATACACATGAAATTTAGTATACGTGCTTGGCCGCCGAAATAGATCATCATACGCACGCAAACTTTATCCAATACCAACAATATTACATGCATACATATCAAACTGATTGCTAAAAAGTAGGCAATAGGGGTGACGTATTATTCCAAAACAGATGATACGTAAATTAGCATACTTATGTGGTTACCAATTAAATAAAAACTTTTAACCAAAATAGGGGTGACGCATTATTCCAAAAAAGATAATACGTATACGCAGACTTATATAGTTACCAATTAAAAAACTTTTTAAACTAAATAGGGGTGACGTATGATTTGAAAAAAGATTAAACTTATGTTACGCAGACTTATATGGTTTACCAATTAAACAACTTTTGAACAGAATAGGTTGACGCATTATCCCAAAAAGGATGATACGTATATTACGCAGACTTATAAAGTTACCAATTAATAAAAATTTTAAACTAATAGGGATGACGTTTGATTTCAAAAAGATTATACTTATGCAGACTTATATGGTTTACCAATTAAAAAACAACTTTTGAACAAAATAGGTTGAAGCATTATCCCAAAAAAGATGATACGTATATTACGCAGACTTATATAGTTACCAATTAAAAAACTTTTTAAACTAAATAGGGGTGACGTATGATTTCAAAAAAGATTACACTTATGTTACGCAAACTTATATGGTTTACCAATTAAACATCAACTTTTGAACAAAATAGGTTGAAGCATTATCCCATAAAAGATGATACGTATATTTCGAAGACTTATATAGTTACCAATTAAGAAGCTTTTTACACTAAATAGGGATGACGTATGATTTCAAAAAAGATTATAAGTATAATCTTTTTTGAAATACAACCATATAAGGTAAGGTATAAAGTAAACCATATAAGGCTGCGTAACATAAGTATGTTACGCAGCCTTATATGGTTTACAAATTAAACATCAACTTTTGAACAAAATAGGTTGACGCATTATCCCAAAAAAGATGATACGTATATTACGCAGACTTATATACTTACCAATTAAAAAACTTTTTAAACTAAATAGGGGTGACGTATGATTTCAAAAAAGATTATACTTATGTTACGCAGACTTATATGGTTTACCAATTAAACAACTTTTGAACAAAATGGGTTGACGCATTATCCCATAAAAGATGATACATATATTTCGCAGACTTATATGGTTACCAATTAAAGAACTCTTAAACCAAATATGGAAGAATCATGATTCTAAATATATTATACCTATGTTACGCAGACAAGACAGAACAAAATCTCTTAAACCAAACAAACCCCTGTGTTGATCAACGCTTCTTTTTTGAAGAATAGGCCAACTGCCTTACTGCTAGGCATCTCGAAAAGACGAGCGAAGGCTAATACAAATTACTAACATCGTGACTACTAACTAGAGTGTAGAGTCACGATGTCAGTCACAAAGTCTCACCCGTGTTTAATGCCACCGCTTTACCTATTTATTCCTGCCGCAATAGCGGCAGTGCCTGTTGCGGTCGATTTTCAGTTTGGAAGGTAAGGTAGCCGGTAAGCTTAAACGTGTGGCATTCCAACCTCGCCACACAGATAGAAACGCAGCATTAACATCTTTGATGCTTATAGGCAATGGTTAACTTTTTCCATCAGAAAAACTATAAAATAAAAAAAAAATAAACAGCAGAATAAAGTATCACGTTATATTTTCGTACTAAAAATAAAAAGCGCTAATTAAAACAATTGGGCTAATCTTGTAACATCAATGGGATATTAACAAGCCTTATAAATTAAACGTTCAAGGTTTATTTAACTGCGCACATGTTATAAACTCTCATTTAAGGTCAAGGGAAATTACCACCGGTTTGGTGGCCCGTAATGTGGGATGCCAAAAAGAATTTCAAGGGTATATTAGCGACGTATAATAATAAAATCGGAGAATCATTCTGTGCAAACAATTTGCGAAAATACTGGAGTTATTTTCGTTTCGATTTTAAGCGTCGTGTGCCAATAATTACATATTATTTGCTAATAAAATAAATAAACACTATCGTGTCTGTCACTTTGTGGGTATATGAACGTCAATTGAGATGCTCTGGCTGAACAAAATTTCCCAGTCTCTGTGAAGTGGTGAAATCGAATCTGTCCGTTCATGAGAACGGAGCATTTTTTTATTGAATTTGTAGGCCTACGACCGAATGGACGAAGATGGAAAGCAGTCACGACTGCTCATGAACATTTACAACACGAAGAGTTAGTTGCCAATGCGATGCCGACTTCTAAGATATGTATTGACCTCCTATTAAAATACCAATATCAGCTACTCGGAAAAACTATTTTTCTATTATGAAATGATTCTCGCTTGTTTCTTGCAAAATTCAAAATTATGGGCTTTACGTTATAAGAGGCCCAGGAGTTTAAGAATAGAATGGATGTGTCTTCTTGTAAGACAGTTCGAAACTGGTGAACGATTGGACAAATATTTCACTTACATCGTGACTGGAACATTCCTCTCGGGTTTGGTACCACCGCCTTACCTATTTTAATAGCGTCAGTGCTAGCCACTCTCATGTTCCAGTTTAAAGGGGAAGTTAGACAGTAAACATATGCACGTGATATTTTAACCCACAACACGGATGTCAACGCATCATGGTATATACATATAAAAGATAGTCGTTTTTAGAGTTCCGTACGTAAAATTGACATTTCTGTAGCAGACAAAGAATTCTCTTTAGCTGACTTTATTTTTCTGTATTTTACCTTAGTGTATTTTATAACTACTGTAGGTATAACTTGTCATGTATAATTTTGCTTATAAATGACGTCGATAAGTACCTACGTCGAATAAAATATTATTTGAATTTGAAAAGGTAAAACGAGGCCCTATTACTAAGCCTCCGCTGTTTGATTGTCCGTCTTTCTGTTTGTCTGTCACCAGGCTGTCACCAGACTGGTGGATTGTTTTTTTTTTCCTTGTGGAAATCTTAAAGGATTTTATGCCTAAACGTGCGTAAATTCAGTTCTAAATAAAAGGTATTAAGACCAAACGTGTCACTATCATTGTGATAGTAGATGGTATGTACCACCAGACATGAAATTTTTAAGTTACAGCTTTTCAACCCGTAGCTGAGAAAAAAAACGCGATCATTTTTTTACCAACGTTTCTCGCCTGTCTCATTTTTGTTGGCCTGTTCTTATTTTCAAACACCCATTCACAAGATTGCTGTTTTTTTCGGGTTCAAAACAATAAGTCCACGTTTCGTCTCCTGTGACAATGTCATAAACAGCATTAGAATGTCCGTGGTCGTACTTTAGTAGCATCTGTGAGCACCATTCCACGCGAGCCCGCTTCTGCTTCGCTGTCAGGTCATGAGGGATCCAACGACAACAAAGTTACCGAACTTTCAATTCTTTGTGTAAAATTTTCTGAATTTGGCTCATACCAATCCCCAATAGTTAAAAAACTTTGTCTCATAGGTAATCCGGGGGTTTTCTTCAATTAGTCGCTTAACAGTAGCCACATTATTTTCGTAGACGACTGCCCTTCACGAAATTCGACCTCTCTCAAATTCAGCAAACCATCGCCTCATGGAGCTCAAATAAGGTGCTTCTCTCCCAAAAGCATTTTGAAGACGAGCGGCACAGTCTTGCGGAGAAAGAGAACTTTTAAAATCATAAAAAAATCATCGCTCTAAAATCTTTTCGACTTTATTCCATTTTCGTTGCGTACGTAGAACTTTGATGTGTAATAAAAAAACAATTGACAAATCATTTCCCGCCAATTGTTTTTTTTTTATTACTAAGAAGGTTCCAACGTTTTAAAAATATAACATTCGAAATTCAAATAGTTCCGATTAGCAAGAAGTGCAAAACTTTTAGTGTGCCCCATGTACTTCGGAACCCGAAAAATGAGGCAAACAAACATAGGCACTTATTCTGAAAAGCTGCAAGACATAAATATAAATCGAAAAGTTTATAACGTTTAGGTACTAAAAACAACTTTTTTACCACCTACTTAGTGTAACAATATACATATATGTGTGTGTGTGTGTGTAAAAATGCGCAAATAAAATATATACAATAAGCGATTTCAAACTATACAACCGATCTCCAAATTTTACACACTTGAAATACTTGGCGTTATCCTCAGAGGCATGCTCTTATCTGTAGACTATAGTTTTTCTAGTGTTACATTTTGATTTACGTTATCATTTGTTTGTTTTTTATTCTCTTAGCTTAGCTTTTGCTGCAGGTAGGTAATTTTTGTAAGAACAATAAATAACTTTATTACTAACTAAATTATTTACTAACTAGCTGTTACTTGCGACTTCGTTCGCGAGATGAAAAACATTATTCCACTTTTGTATATCATAAGATAGCAATAAGCAGATGGCTCTCCTGGTGGAAAGTTACAACCATCACTTAGACACCAAATATGTCAATGGTACGTTGCTATCCTTGTGGCGGGGTCTTACTGCCACATACATAAGTTTACCGGCTACCTTACCCTCCAAAACAGACGACTAACAAGCATTGAAGCCATCGCAACAGGAATAGCTAAAGTTGTGGTACTATATCCGGGCGAAACTATGCAGAACTCTACCACCTAGTAACCACGATGGAATTGACTCAGTTGTGCACTGTCTGACAAAATGTACCTACCTAACTCATGTTATACTTGGACAGCTTTTTGGAAGAATTTTTAAGATCAGTTCAGTAGTCTTTGTGGTTATCGGCTACAAAAACACAAAAATGCAAATGTTTTTAAAATATCTACATATTAATACGTGAAGCGAAAACATTGTACCACTTTTTAAGACAACTGCGCAAATAGTGGAGTATGAAAGGCATAGTTAAAGTTTACACTGCAGAGGACTGCACAACAGAAACCAAATATTTTTTAAATAAAATGCGATAGAAATCCATTAAACTAATAAAAATAATTACATAATATACACACAAATGTATACTTAGTAGGTACTTTCTTTACTGCTAAAGTAAGTTATCAAACTGAAATTTTATCATTTAGTCTATAGCTTTATCACTAGTTATTATAAATAACCTCTCATACACGTACAGTACATACTACATATGTAATATTATTTTATAGTTTTTAGGGTTTTGTACCCATAGGGTAAAACGAAACCCTATTACTAAAACTCAGCTGTCCGTCCGCCTGTTTGTCTGTCTGTCCGTCTGTCACCAGCCTGTATCTCATGAACCTTGATAGACTTGAAATTTTCACAGATGATGTTGCTTATAACATCACCTGTTGCTATAACAACAAATTCCATACAGAAAACGTGACTTTTTTGGTCGACCTTAACGACAATTGGTAGACGTTTGAAATGTTTACAGAATATTTAGTTATATATTCACTTTAAAAATAAATAATTAAATTAAAATAAAATAAATATTTAAGGGGGCTTCCATAGAATAAACTTGACTTTTTGCCGTTTTTACACGCTTTTTATTAACTTCACCTGTATGTTTGTATGTTTGTTTGTATTTTTGTTTGTATGTTTGTTTGTTTGTATGTTTGTTTGTAACCGACTTCTTTGGGCGCGATTTTGACCAACTTTAAACGGCCAGATTTCGTCCAAACTTTGTAGATTATCGAGGACCGATGACAATACACTAATTTGATAAAATTATTCCATTTTTAACCGACTTCAAAAAAAGGAGGAGGTTCTCAATTCGGCTGGTATATTTTTTTTATGTATGTACACCGATTTCTCCGAGGTTTCTGAACCGAATTACGTGATTCTTTTTTGTTTGATGCGGAATAGTTTAGAATTGGTCCCATAAAAATTTGATTCAGGTAGGCCCAGTAGTTTTTGTTTTATGAGCATTTTTTTTATTTATTGTACCTATCTCGATGTCTGAAATCAAATCTCGCTAGTAAATTTGATCCACTTCCCGGTTACCGATTGAGCTGAAATTTTGTATACGTATGTTAATTGAATGACAATGAAACCTTATTATGACATGGAGCTGATCTGATGAATCTGAATCGGAAGGTGACCACAGGAACTTAATAATTAAATGGTTAAAAATCGGTCAATAACAAGACTATTGAGTTTGGCCTCATTTGATTCATGTTGACGAGCACTTTGGTGCTTGGTGGTGACTAGGATCCTGCAGGGTCCGATGATGTAGCTAGAAGATGGTCATAGGAGCTTAGCAATTAAATGACACAACTCTATCGAATTTGGGCTCATTTGATTAGTGTTGACGAGCACTTTGGTGCTTGGTGCTAACTAGGATCCTGCAGGGTTCGATGATGAAGCCAGAAGGTGACCATAGGAGCTCAGCAATTAAATAACACAACTCTATCGAGTTTGGGCTCGTTTGATTCGTGTTGACGAGCACTTTGGAGCTGGTGGAAACTAGTTGTAAAAGGAACTACTCTTAACAAAAGTATTTGTTCTACGTCTGTAAAGTCGGTCAGTTCAAGAGGTAAAGATATAACTTCCATGTTGTTCCAGTAGGCCTGAGAAGGAACTTTTACCGAAATGATAATCACTCTACTCATATGTGTCAATAAAATATTTATAACTATTAACACCATGCACCCCACGCTTTTTTTTAAATAAAATTATTTTTTTTATTCACATTTTGAAATTTTTAACACTATTCTTAATTTAAATTTATTAAAATTTATTTTCTATTTTTTAGTTCGGTTTTCTATAAAAAGCGTGTTTTTTAGTTTTTTAAACTATTATTTATTTATAGATGATACGAAACCTTTCGTGCGCGAGAGAATCGCACTTTGCCAGTTTTTTAACTCTGTTTCCATAAACAAAAAAGTATTTTTCTTTCTATTTTTTATAACATAGCAAACAAGCAGATGGCACCCCTGATGGAAAGAGATAACCATCGTCTATAGGCATAAAATATGTTAATTATAGGCTATCTCCGTGGCGGGGTGAAATGTAATTGCATTACAGATCAACCCGACGCATACCGTTGATGACGTCATTTGGCGCAAAACATAACAATAATGTCCAAAAACAATATAACAATAACAGAAAACTAACCAAATTATCTACGCGCGTATCGGTATGCTTACCATGGCCATACTGACACTTATAGGTATTAGTGACCGGGCGAGCTAACGGAAGCCCCGCCTTACATTCCAGATATGCGTCAGTTAATGTGACCGTGTTGTAATCTAGGTATAAATATCATCTATATTAATATTATAAATGCGAATATTTGGATGGATGGAGGGATGTTTGTTACTCAATCACGCAAAAACTACTTAATGGATTTGAATGAAATTTGGCACACAGGTAGATGGTGACCTGGAATAGCACATAGGCTACTTTTTATCCCGGAAAAATTAAGTGGTCCCGCGGGATTTGCCAATAACTTTTATAATGCAGCGGGCTGCACGCTGCAGCTAGTATAATATTGTTACGAATAATCTAGAAGCGTGTAGAGTTGGAGCGCGCGCGCGCGCGCTATCTATCTAGAAATAAAAGAAAAAGATATCTACTCCTATTGACAAACAAATAGTTGACCTGGGCTATGCCATAATGGACTTTGTGGTATATGGCATAAGGTTGAAAGTAGCGTGTACTAGGATTTATGACTCATAAAATGTTTACGATAACAAGTGATTCATTGTTTCCCGATACATTTAGATTTTTCTGGATCCAGCTAGAACTTTACCCTGCCTATAAATACAGAGGTGTTGACAAACACAAGGCAGTTTTTATCAAGCGATCGAGAGCGATACATCAAGTGACCAGTGCGAAGCGAGAAGTTTTATTGTGTAGTGTTCAAGTTCAGTGATAGTACAGCGAGTGACTAGGGTGTAAGTGTATTTTAGTATTACGTTGTGTTGTGTTGTGTAAATACACGTATTTAATATAAGTGGTGTTTTTCTTACAATTACGAACCCGAGGTACGTAACAATATAAATCAATTGCTGTTCGTAGGTCTCGCTAAAATTCGAGAACGACTAAAGCGATTTGGCTAATTTTGGTTTTTTTTTTTTTGTTGAAGTCCAGGGAAGGTTTAAAAGGTGAGAAAATATAGAAAAAAATAAGAGTAGTTAAAAAAGGCAGAACGTTTGCCGGGTCAGCTAGTATCAAAAATAATTTAATAGCATTGTTCTTTACAAAGACGCTTGAGTTTCATGTTAGAAGTTCTAATTTCTGCCTGTTGGCAATTAGCTCTAAAAGATGACATCTTATACGTAATACGTACCAGACATATTGGTGTAGCTACGATGACCTTTCCGTTTATTGTTAAAATGTTTCATACAATGGTACAATTACTCATAAATACGAGTTATAGTATCTAATAATCAAATGGGCGTGCATGATTCATAAGCTTTCTAGCTATCTTACTCTTCAAACCAGAATACGACAGCGATAAGCACTAATGCTTTGCGACAGGGAAAGGAAAAGCGATGCTACCAATTATAGGTGTGATGTATTGTTCGAACAAACTATTTTATGATAGCGCGCTATAGACTATAAACTATATTTTCTACGCTTTACGTTGACTACATATAGCGCGCTATTATATAACGCTATGCATTATATTAACCACCACAACTCTAGACTACCAATCCGACAAGTATTGCAGAACTCTAGTTGTCATGATATTAGATACAGGTTTGGCCAATTGTTCATATTTTACGAGCATCCTGGCCTGGAACGCAGATTTTCTATTCTTCAAAAGTGATTAGAATAAATGCACAAGTTATTAAAGATGTTTGGATTTATTGGTTTAATTTCTCTAGCGATCATTTGCACAAAATAAGAACATGTATATTAAAAAGAGAATATTGCTAACTACAAAGTAAACCTCAACTAGTGTATTAATATTTTTTTTTAAATATAGTCACCGTGCGGGCAATAGGGGCGCGCTTAGACCGACACGCGCCGTTATTTTGATATCCATTGTCTGTACAAAAAAATTTGATTGGATAATTAGGTGAAATATTTTTTATTACATATTCGGTATCAGAATCGAGTACTGACACCCTCCTTTCCACCTTTATAGCCAAATATGCTTCAATTTTTTAGGCGCTGAGTTTTATTTATGTAAAAAATCTTTATTTTTCTTATATCATGAGATAGCAAACAAGCAGATGGGTCTGCTGATGGAGTCAACCATCGCCTATAGACACCAAAGATGTTAATGGTGCGTTGCTATTTTGTGGCGAGGTCTAATACTACATGCATAAGTTTACCGGCTACATTACCCTCCAAACCGGAACACGACAGCGACAAGCACTGACGCTATTGCGGCAGGAATAGGTAAGGCGGTGGTACCAGACCCGGGCGGGACAATGCAGAACTCTACCACCTAGTAGACACGATGGTAGTGACAATCGGTCGCCATTTACGATCTGCCTGGCAGAACGGCAGTTGGTCTATTCTTCAAATCAGCCCGGATCCAACACGGGGAAATAGGATTTAATAAAATTATATGACCGACGCAATAATTCAAATAGCCCAGTCGGAATAAGCAGGAGGATCTATTCTAAGACAGACAGACAGGCGCATTATGGATAGGATTTTTTGTAGGTATGCATGGCCATTTTTTGTAGTAGTAGCCCCCACGAATATGGCCTCAGCAAAACCCGTATTTTTAGGCAGGAAAATTATATTAAAAAATTGTTTTTTCTTTGAACCGGTTTTATCTGAAATGCCCTCAATTTGACCTAGATCGTACCCGTGACTTTTAGTCCGGAAAATTATTAAAAAGACTTTTTTCTTAGGTTTTTTTCTTATAAGTGGATTTATCGAGAAATGCTTGGTATAAACGTTGTGCGCTACCATGCTCTCTATAAAAATACGGAAAAATCACGTGAGATTTTTAGTTAATTTAAATTATACAGGAAATTGCAACTATACACCGGAATTTCAGTTTTACTTTTTTCAATAATTCAACATATCAAAATCAGTATATTTATTTTCAACTTTCGTTTAAATATTTACTGCTTCTCCGTTAACATTTTTGATCAAAACGATCTATTCCGACTGGATTAAAAGTAAATTTTATAAATATATGCTCGTACCATAGATATACTCAAAGGCTCGTACCAATACATGTTAAATTTTATGTAAATATGTATATTGAAAAAAAAATTCATAAATATTTACGATATTAGGAACGTGCAAGAAATTAACTACAAAGGAAAACATAGACTTGTTACGCGTAGTTCACGTGATGGTATACATCATTGCTTATCAAACAATATGGATAAACAGTCCAATTTACTAGCGAATATTACAGGTGCGGCAATGTGCCGCGCATGTTACAATAAATTAATTCAGTATTAGTTAGTAAATAATATTTTACTCTCAATGAAATCTATACTAATGTTATAAAATTGCAGTTTGTTTGTTTGTTTGATTGTACGCGGTAAACTCGAAAACTGCTGAACCGATTTAAATAATTCTTATTGAGTTGAATAGCCTGTTTATCGAAGAAGGTTATAGGCTATATAACATCTTGCTACCACCAGTAGGAGCGGAGTGAACAAAGTCCGCGCGGACGAAGGCGCGGGCAACGGCTAGTTGAAAATAAGTTTTTTTTTTCTCTAGCATGGGTTTAGTAGGTTTCTCTGCTAAACCCCATACACGTATAATGTATATACTTTGGCCAACGGAAGAATGCGATCCTGACGTCTGTCAGTTGGTCATGACTGTTGTTGGGAAATAATTAACATTCTTGTTTACTTTTTAACTGATCCAATAAAAAGTAGGTAACTTTAAATCATCAATAAAATGTTTTTTTAATAAAACTTCTAAATTTTACAAAAGGTAATATTTAATTATTGATTAATATTATAAATGTAAATTTCATCTGTAACAATGAATTCATTATATACAGAGATATGTATAACTAGCGATCAGCAGCATTTGTCGGAATCGATCACAAAGAAAAGCATTGTCCAGGAAGGTAAGACTGATTCTATCCTAGCCTTGTCAAAAAAAAATCATTGTTTGAAAATAGTACATTACGATACGAGAGACTTAAGTAGCCGATTATTCGCTCGCTTTGCTCGTGCGCTAACTTCCCACGGTTCAATTATCGGTTAATTAAGTCCCACGTATCGTATACTATTTTATAGTACGAGTGACTTCTCTTTTTTTATCTCTCTCTCTGTCTATTGTCAAACAAAATCCGTCGATCGTGTGGTTTATTTGGACAGTCACGGTGATGCGTTTTTACTTTGTTTTTGGAGCGATTATATTTCAATAATGTTCATAACATAATCTAAACGTTTTGTTTATAATTTAAGATATTCTAATAGATATTGCTAATTAAAACTTTTATGTTTTTGTATTAATTATTGATGTAATTTTATTGTGTTTCAATAAACAATGGTTTCCACATATTATTTTTTTTAAATTTCCTCAAATAAAATTGTAAAGTTAAGGCGAGGTATTTCGACGCGCGTCAATTCTATAGAAAATGGGTGGCGCGGTATGTTCTAAAACCGCTGGGAAACGTGTTAATTTTCGGATAAATAAATATAGGACATCAGCTGAAAACTAAAATTTAGTACATTCTTTTTTTCATTTACAACTAAATATACCATACAAAAATCATGTGGAAGATTAGAAATATTATCAACAAATTATTTATAAAAATCACGTGGAAAATTCATTAGGAAAATTAGAAATGTCATGAACAAATTACTTGTGTTAGATATTTTTTAGCCTGTTTTCGGAATTTTATATGATCGAGTAAAGTACATTCTATCATGTAATGAGTTAGCACAAGTTTAGATAATATCTTCGGGTATATCGTGTAATTTTTGTAAAATTGTTATTTAACAGTCAATACAAAAAAAACGTGATTAAACAAACCAGTTTTTTCCTGTTTGTCGCGATGCCTCGCCTTAATTTGTTTTTGTATGCATCTGTATCCCGTGAACAAGATAAAAACTTGCGATAGCATGATTAGGTATACTATCTATATTTTTACTATCTATATTTTTACTATCTAGTATATTTTTATATAATAAAATCGTAAGAACGTCAAAACTGTACATGGAATATTTTTTAAAAAGAATGCTTGGGGCGTGATCTATAATCGATATAGAAGCCAAAAATATAGTTTTTAGAATTTTTGTCTGTTTGTCTGTATGTATGTCCGGGGTAAACTCAAAAAGTACTGCATGGATTTATTTCAAATTTTGCATGAATATTACTGACAGGTCGGGTCAACATATAGGCTTCATATTATCACGCTATCACCTACGGGGGAGGAGCTGTGCGGCGTAAACGAAGTCCGCGCGGACGAAGTTGCGGGCAACAACTAGTACTACTCTAAATTTATCAAAACAAAAGAAAATACTACACTGATTTATTTAATGCTTATTTCAGCCGGTATGTATGTTGATACATGTTTGACAGTTTAAATTAACCATAAATGTGAAGATATATTATTAGAATTATAATATTTTCTAGTGCTCTTTTGAATGATTACATGATATTTCTCCTTTTTCTGCTTATTTGTATGTTAAAAAAAATATTTTATAGTGTATTGTCTTTATTTACGATTCCGTGAAGTAAGTAAGTGCGTGGTTTAAAAGGATAGTGTGCAATAATCGGATACCTAAGTTCCGCGCAAGCGTGACTTAAAAGTGATTTTAAGTCACCGAGTACTATAAAAATTTTAAAGAAACGAAATAAAAATCGCGGTGTTTGTTTTTCGGCTTTTTACAAAGGAACTTTAAACGTGCGCCTGTCCTTCGGTAGCATCCGACTTGCGCGTTATTCTTTGATAATAGAATTTACTTATTTGTAGGTGTTGTCACACCTTATGTATGACTATATCATTTAAGATTACTTTTTTATTGGGAAAACTAATTAATTACGGTATCAAATAACACCGTCCAAGTCACTTTAATGCTTATTAATCCTGTCAGGATTAAATATTTCCTGTCTTTTTTCCTGTAGACTCAAATCATGAGTCGAAAGCTCGAAACTCAGATGGGGGAAAAGTTATTGAAGTTTTTCAGGGTTCTCCTCTAAAGTCGAGATCTCAATAACAGCACAGTTTGGTGATGATGTGTATATTGCTATCGGCCACGATTGTCGTAATGAATAAGCGATATTCGTAATCGAGTCGATAACATACGGGAACATGATCACCATTCATCTTCCCAATCAATCTACCGCTGAATCGTGGTAACTAGTGTGATGATAGATTTGTTATTAAATTTGTAAGAAGCTCTCAACTAATATTTATGATAAATATGACTTAAATGGCGGAAACTTATAAAATGAACGTAGTGATGTATTGATGATGATGATTGATGATGTATTAGCGTGGACAGCGAAGAAGAAAACCGCTTTCTTGATAGTAGGAGACAACTGTTGCAGCAGCGATGTAAGACAACGGGTGTTATTTACTACACTACTACTACTAGCCCTCCCTCCAAGTCGGAACACGCCAGCGACAAGCACATTATGATCGAATAAATTGACAACACAGAGGCCTTCCTATCCGATCCTGATGATTCCATCACAGTCTACACCCCACAGTCTAGGTCCGCAAATATTCCAGATCCTGGACAAGAGTTATTAACGAGTCAAAATTTTTGCCATGCCACTTACTCTCCCAATAATAGTCAAGATACTGGTTTAGGCCCAGGTTCGGACTTACAGGAGACTGTCTGAGCTTTCTGCTTATCCGAAAAGCCCAGTTTCGTGGTAACGGTCAACTGCCTCAGTTCAACTCGAAAAAGTAGACAGTGTCACTCATACATGCAAGCTGTCGCAGAAGACAACCATCTAGTACTTACGATGGTAGCGACACATTTAGCCTTCGCGTACTTCTTTGGAGCCGCTGAGCAGGAAGGTGGAGTCTTCAGAAGGATCCCGGAGGGACACAGGTAAATTTTTGTAATATTATAATAGTAAAAAGCAAGGAGGTAAACTAAAATTAAATACCTGTCTGTTCTAACTTTAAGCACGGTGTGATATAGACTGTTTATGAGTTACTACAATTCTACGCGGCTCGTTAATTAATAGCAATAAATATTTCCATTGAACACATGCGTTACTAGCAATTGTTCCAATAAGAATGATGTAATGAATATGAGTGACATCCTTATAACATTATATGTTATAATTAGTACGCGAAATGTGAAGGTCTTTGTGAAAATTTAATATTTACTAATTTAAGTTCGGTAAATTATACGCATACTTTTATACTTATACTAATTTACACATATAATAAAATCGTAGGAAAGTCAAAACTGTACATTGAATATATTTTTAAAAGAATACTTAGGGCGTGATATAGAATGGATACCGAGGCCAAAAATATAGTTTTTAGAATTTTTGTCTGTTTGTCTGTATGTATGTCCGGGGTAAACTCAAAAAGTACTGCATGGATTTACTTCAAATTTTGCATGAATATTACTAACAGGTCGGATCAACATATTGGCTACATATTATCACGCTATCACCTACGGGAAAGAGCAGTGCGGAGTAAACAAAGTTCGCGCGGACGAAGTCGCTGGCAACAGCTAGTCTAATATATAAGTAAGTCTTGTCACGGTGTTTGTCGTAGCACTGCTCCGAAATGGCTCGAATGGTGTTTATAATTTTGTTTCTGTCTAATTGGTAGACGTACGAGAATACGTCGTAAAATAAATTCCTAGCCCTAGGTGAATATGATATCCTATCCAGAATTTTTATTTTTATTTTTGTAATGATTTTTTTTGTCTTTTTAACTTTTTTTTATTAGCTTCGTTCGTATGTTACTATGAAACCGAAACTTTAAACATTGATTTGACGTACTAAACCGACGGATTAATTTGAAACTTGGCAGTCTTATCTATGACTGATGACAAATAATAAAAAAATCCTGTTATCGATTTGTTTTTCTTTACTCGATGAGCTATTTCTCTACTAAAAACATTTGTATACATTGCGCGTGGCCCGACACGCACTTTACCAATTTAAAGCGCGTGTCGAGCCACGCGCAATTTAGGGTTCCGAAGTAGCCCAACACAATAATTATATATGAGATGTCGTAAGATTTTATTCAACCTCTCCTCCATCCCCCAATCCCACGTGAGATTTTTCAAAACGTGGGTTTCTTAAATATTTAAACGCGTTGGATTGTTACTGTAAAAAGAAAAAAAAATTGCTTCGTGCTTTTATTTACGATTAGTTAAGACTATAACGTAGAAGTATGATTTAATTATTTTATTTCGAACGAATTGGTGAATGATCTTAATCATATTACGATTACGCTTCAGATTAAATCTTAAGCATGTACAATCTGGATAATGAACCAAAATGGTATACTTTTTTTTGTTTCAATCAGAAAAAAAATTGCGTGATATTTGTCGTGATATAAGATAAGCCCTCTCTCCAACGTAAGATTAGATGAGATTTGACTCGACCCCCTCTCCCTTTTAAACATCTCACGTAATTTGTGGACGCCCCCTAAGAAGTAAATAATAAGAACTAAATAATAAGAAGATGGCTTTTATTATTTTCTACTATTAACATTTAACCTAAACCTAAACCTAAAGTATGTGCTCCAGAGTTGGCGCCAGTATTGACGCACCTATTCCGGCTTTCCTATTCACTCGGCGTGGTACCAAATTCATGGAAAACAGCTTTAGTGCATCCCATCCCTAAAAAAGGAGATCGCTCTAATCCATCAAATTATCGGCCAATAGCCATAACCTCCTTGTTCTCCAAAGGCATGGAGACACTTATAAACTGTTAGCTCCTGAAGTATTTAGAAGAGCACCAGCTGATTAGCGACCGTCAGTACGGTTTCCGTCGTGGTCGCTCAGCTGGTGATCTTCTTGTATACCTGACGCATCGCTGGGCGGAGGCATTTGAGGTCAAGGGGGAGGCATTGGCAGTTAGTTTAGACATAGCGAAGGCCTTCGATCGGGTATGGCATAAAGCGCTTCTCTCAAAGCTGCCTTCCTATGGGCTTCCCGAGAAATTATGCAAGTGGATCGCCAGTTTTTTGGCTAATCGGAGCATCAAGGTCGTAGTCGACGGCGCATGCTCCGACCTCAAACCTGTCAATGCTGGTGTTCCCCAAGGCTGCGTGCTATCACCGACACTGTTTCTTCTGCATATCAATGATATGTTTCGAATTAGTAACATACATTGCTATGCGGACGACATTACTGGTGATGCTACATACTCCGTCCGTAGCGGTATTTCTCGGGAACACGTCGAAAAGGGCCGGAACAAGCTCGTGTCTGAACTTAAGAATCGACTAACCGATGTCTCAGAATGGGGTCGTCAAAATCTTGTTATATTTAACCCCAAAAAGACGCAGCTTTGTGCGTTCACGGCTTAAAAAACACCCTTTGTCGTATCACCTCTCAGTATTGGAATACTCGTATCGACTCCCAGTATTGGAATACTGGGAGTCGACATATCGAACAACGTTCAGTTCCGCGATCACTTGGAAGGAAAGGCTAAACTAGCCTCCAAAAAGCTTGGCGTACTCGGTAGAGCAAAGCAGTACTTTATGCCAGCCAAGCCAAATTCGACCTCACATGGAGTACTGTTCTCACCTCTGGGCCGGAGCTCCTCAGTACCAGCTTCTTCCTCTTGATCGCATTCAACGTAGAGCGGTTCGAATCTTCGATGATCAGGCTATTTCTAATCGGCTTGACTCTTTGGCGTTACGCAGAGATGTAGGTCCGCTCTGCATCTTTTACCGCCTGTATCATGGGGAGTGTTCCGAAGAGTTATTCGGACTAATTCCTGCCGCTAAATTCCATCATCGAACATCGCGTCAAAATTCAAAGTTCCATCCTCACCACCTCGATGTCTGGAAATCCACAACCGTGCGCTTTTGTCGGCACTTTTTGCCTCGCACAACTCCTTTGTGGAATCAATTACCCTCGGGGGTGTTTCCGAACGGATACGACTTAGGGACCTTCAAGATACGACCTTATTCATTCTTAAAAGGCCGGCAACGCAGCTGTAAGACCCCTGGTATTGCAGTTGTCCATGGGCGGCGGTGATCACTTACCATCAGGTGCACCTACTGCTCGTTTGCCCCCTCTGCTAAAAAAAAATGTACATACCGACTTTTCAAGGCAAAACACACGTTTTTTGTATGGAAGTCTCTTTTCATTTTTATTGATCTTATTGTGGCTACACTATTTATTCATATCTATTATTAGGTTTCTAAAAATGGTCAGACAAACAGCGGAGCCTTAGAAATACAGTTGTAAGCATCCTCAGCGAAGATTAACACATATAAAAACACGAAGGCAAAATTATGTAACTTGACTTTTTTCACACAATATTTTGGTGTGAAAAAAGTGTCTAGTGGATAGAATATTTATCTACGATCATTAGCATTGACATTATTTAAGTCAAGCATAATTGAAATTTACAACCCACATGAGTACGGATATATCTTTTCAAAATGTATGTATTCACATGAACACATCGCTGCATCTGATGGAACTGAGAAAACCACATTGGCCACTCGTCTTTCAAGGGCCTTTTCAAAGGCCTTTTGAAATGTAGCCAATGCTTTCTCGGCGTCAATAAAACGTTTTAATCAAAGTTTTTAATTTCGGGGAAATAATTAAAACTGCAAAGTGCAAGGTCGGGACTATACGGAGAGTGAGGCAGTAATTCCACGTCTGACTTCACCAAATAGTCGATTGTTGGCCCGGCGGTGTGCGACGAGGCTTTGTCGTAGTGAAAGTAGATTCTATTGTAAGGTCGTTTTTCCCAAACTTTTGTCACAAGTGGCAAACTACAGTTAGTATACCACTCTGCAGTTGTTTTTTTGACCAACAAAAACAATTGTCGTGTAATGATCTGACCTGCTGAAGAACAAGACGATCATCTTTTTCCCACACTTCGACCTCTTTTCACTTTGGTTGGAAACACCTCGACAGGAAACAGTCATTGACCTGAAAGCCTTTTGGTTTCCGGACCATAACAGTAAATCCAGCTTTCGTTACCCTAAGTATGTTGAACACAGCATTTGACTCACCTTTGTTAAATCTTTTAAGCATTTCATGGCACCAATCAACACAACAGAGTTTTTGGGCTTTAGTCAAATTATGAGATATCCACCAAGCACAAAGCTTCCTGATCGCCAAATGTTTATGGAGGATTTTGTGCACATACCGATAATAATAATAAATATAAATAATAAATAAATATTCACCGGACAAATTACACTTACTGATCTAATCCCAAAGTAAGCAAATTATTTGCTTGTGTTAGGGGTGTTAGTCAATGACACTAATACATAGAAATACATATATAAACACTTTTATATACATAATAAACACCTAAACCCGGAAATACTAACATTTATGCTCATCACACAAATGCTTGTCCCCGTCGGGGATCGAACCCGAGCCCCGTTGATTGCGTAGTCAGGTTCGCTAACTACTTAACCAATGGGGCAGTAAATAAATAAATAATAATAATAAATATCCACAGGACAAATTACACTTATTGATCTATTCTAACCCCAAAGTAAGCAAATTATTTGCTTGTGTTATGAGTGTTAGTCAACTATACTAATACATAGAAATACATATATAAATACTGATACATACATAATAAACACCCAAACCCAGAAATACAAACATTTATGCTCATCACACAATGCTTGTCCCCGTCAGGAATAGAAAACGAGCCCGGGCGATTACATAGGAAGGGTCACAACCATTTGACCAATATATATATATATATATATATATATATATATATATATATATATATATATATATATATATATATATATATATATATATATATAGATGAGATGAGAGAGAAAAATATTATTGCTTGTAAAAAAATTTCAAACAATAATCAAATTTTGTACATATAGAAATTTCACACCAAGTAATCTCATATGCTTACATTTGTCATAACTCCATTTCTACTCGAGATATCCTTAACCAAAATTATTTTATTGGCTATGTGCTAACTTTAAGGTCATAGTTATTTCTGTAGCGATAGCATCAATGTTTCACTATCATGTTTCAGTTTGGAGGGTAAGGTTAGCCAGTAAACTTATGCATATAGAATTAAGACCCCGCCACAAGGTTAATTAGGTGTCTAGGCAATGGTTGTCTCTTTCCATCAGGAGAGCCATCTGTTTGTTTGCTATCTTAGGATTTAAAAAATAAACAATTTTATGAATAATCAGTTCTTGAGTAATTCAAATAATGTTATTGTATAAAGATATTGATAGGCATGAATTATCTGCTACATTCATCATTTATTTGGAAGTGTATCAGGATTTAGGCTATTATTAATTATTTCTGACTACCTCTTTATTTACACTAAAGTGAAATGAATTAATGTGTGAAATACAAACACACTTTAACAAATATATTTAGTACATCTTATGGACGTTAAATAATTAAGATACTTTTTTATAAACACTCCCATGTTTCATAATTATGGATCAAGGGGATTACTCGTTATTTTGTATCAAAGTGCCCAAAAATTAATCACGAAAAATTCAGCAAACTATGGCATAAAACAAGTGTAGTAAATAAATAAATACATGATAGTAAATAATAAAAACAAAGTTTGAATAAGGTTGAAAGTAGGTATAGAATAAGAAATGTGAGTACTTACATTTATTTTTTCAGGCATATCTTTTCCTCTGAAAAATATTTTTATTTTAAAATAATAGTGATAAACGTATTATATAACTTTAACACGATTTTTACTAAGTTATGAAAAAAAGATTACTTAGTTTATTACAGAAATTCGAATAGAAATTAGCTTTTTCTTTCTAAAAAGAGGATATTAAAAATTAGTTACGCACTTTTTGAGTGTTAATGTGGCATAAATTTGGTAAGTATTAAAATTTAAAAGGAAAGCCAAGGTACATAGGTAGGTATTCAAAATCACGAGTTTCGCAAATCACAAGTCAAGTCATAATAAACAAAAACAAATCAAATGACAATTCTGATTTCTGAAACTTGAATTGAAAACAGTGTTGCCAGTGACAGGTAGTCAAATGTAACATGAGACAGCTCAAAAGGTAACATTTTAACGAGAAAAGTAATATTTCCTTATTTTATGTGGAAAACGACACTAATACTACAAAATACACTTTATTATACAAAAACTAAAAAGTTAACTGTCCCATTAGTTAAGCTTCGAAAGGATCGTAATAATTTTTGTACAAATAATTGATTGGTAATCTAAAAGAAGAAAAACATACGTAATTATATGTATACCAACTAATCAAGAAATGTATTTCAATAGCTACAGCTTTAGTTGTATCTAACTAAAGATAATTAATCAATTTATTTACGTATAAGACAATTGATGCAAAAATAAACATATTTCAGTTGCAAACGCAACTTTGTTGTTGAATTATTGATTTCCTAAATACTTATTAAATTAAAACTATTTAAATATAATATTAACTTACAAAGAACAAATCAAAAGTCCAAAAAGTAACCTTTTTAGCCGTGTAACATGGGAGTAACACGAGAGGGTCAAAAGTAACGTAAAATGTTACAAAAGTAACATTTTGGCAACGCTGCTTGAAAGGCCAAAGAAAGCCATTTTAATAGTCAATCGATTAATCGATAGTATTTCAACTTTCGAAACTATCGATTATCTGATAAAAGAATCGATATATCATATTTTACCATCGTTCCCTGTAAGTCCATTTTTATTTTGAACGCACCCAAACCATACAACGAATTGATGTCCAGCTAAAGGAACTCAGCTGCTTTCGCACAGATTATTTACCTATGTATAAAGCTTTTCGTCTTAGGTGCCCCATAGACCTACAATATTATTGCGCAATATTATTGACCGTTTAGGGTTAATATTGAAGATTACACAAAAATTGAATGAAAGTTTGAGCGGGTTTAATTTTTATTGCGCAATATGTTTTTGTTGAACTGTGTAGGCTTAATATTGCACAATACTTTTCACTTCAGAGTTTGGAGCGGTCGCGTTCGGTCAGTCACGGTGTTTAATATATGGCCGTGTCGTAAATGTGAGCAAAATGGCGAGCAAGAATGATAAGAGAATAGGAGTTTTTACTTGAGTATATAGAATTATATCGAGATTAATTTAATTAAATCACCAGAATGGTTGCCGCCAAAACTTCGTCGTCAGTCATGTTGCTCGCTCGAAAATATTGATCAGACTGGTTTGTAATTTTATTGTATGAATTTATTGAACGTTTGAAGTCAAAGGGGGGGGGGGGGGAGGGCAATAATATTTATTGCACAATAAAAGTATTGCGCAATGTTATTGTAGGTCTATGGGGCGCCTTACGTAGTATTGTATTACTGATGTGCCAACTCGGAATAAAGACGACTCAAGTTAAAATTCACTTAACTCGAGTTGAACTCGAGTTACCGAACTCGAGTTAGCAAAACGACTATAACTAAACTATCACAGCTTATAAGGTTTTACAAGTTTTTGAGTAATAGTCGACCAACTATTATGTGTATATATATATAGACATAATAGTCGGTCGCTATATATATATATATATATATATATATATATATATATATATATATATATATATGTATATATATATTGTAAAACGTAGAGAAGTTTTATAGGCGGTGAATCTATGGTGTGAATATATATATTTGCCATTGATGCTTAATAACTTGAATGTTCATAGTTGGAAACTATAGAAGTCCTCTTCTTAGTCCGCGTGATTGTGATAGGCAACTTCAGAACCCCAAAATTTAATTTTATTTCTTGAAAAGGCTCCTCCGATGTAGATGGTTCAATTTTTTTTTTTTTTTTTTTATAGAAGAGGGGGCAAACGAGCAAGAGGTGCACCTGATGGTAAGTGATCACCGCCGCCCATGGACATCTGCAATACCAGAGGTCTTGCAGTTGCGTTGTCGGCCTTTTAAGAATGAGTAAGCTCTTTTCTTGAAGGTCCCTATATCGTATCCGTTCGGAAATACCCCTGCCGGTAATTGGTTCCACAAAAGTGTCGGGAGAAACGCACAGTTGTGGATTTCCAGACATCGAGATGGTGAGGATGGAACTTCAAGTTTTGACGCGATGTCCGATGGTGGAATTCGGCGGCAGGAATTAATCCACACAACTCGTCGGAACACTCTCCATGATATATACGATAAAAGACACAGAGAGAACCTACATCTCTGCGCAATGCCAGAGAGTCAAGCTGTTTCGAAATGGCCTGGTCGTCAACGATTCGAACCGCTCTACGCTGAATGCGATCAAGAGGAAGAAGCTGGTACTGAGGAGCTCCGGCCCAGAGATGCGAACAGTACTCTATGTGAGGCCGAACCTGTGCCTTATAAAGTTGAAGGCGATGGACCGGCAAAAAGTACTGTTTCGCTCTGCTGAGCACACCGAGCTTTTTGGAGGCTAGTTTAGCCTTGCCTTCCAAATGACCGCGAAACTGAACGTAATTCGATATGTCAACTCCCAGGATTCCGACACTAGCTGAGGCTGTCAGGAGAGTATCCTCAAATCGAGGTGATACGACAAAGGGCGTCTTTTTTGCCGTGAACACGCAAAGCTGTGTCTTCTTGGGGTTAAAAGTAACCAGGTTTTGGCATTCCATTCCGAGACATCGGTAAGTCGATTCTCGACTTCAGAGACAAGCTTGTTTCGGCACTCTTCGACGTGTTCCCGAGAAATACTGCTTCGGCCGGAGTATGTAGCATCACCAGTACTGTCATCCGCATAGCAATGTATGTTGCTAATTCGCATCATATCATTGATATGCAGAAGGAACAGTGTCGGTGATAGCACGCAGCCTTGGGGAACACCAGCATTGACAGATTTAAGGTCGGAGCACGCACCGTCGACAACGACCTTGATGCTCCGGTCAGCCAAAAAACTGGTGATCCACTCACATAATTTCTCAGGAAGCCCATAGGAAGGTAGCTTCACGAGAAGCGCTTTGTGCCATACCCGATCAAAGGCCTTCGCTATGTCCAAACTAACTGCCAATGCCTCCCCCTTGGACTCAACTGCTTCCGCCCATCGATGAGTTAGGTATACTAGAAGGTCACCAGCTGAGCGGCCGCGACGGAAACCGTACTGACGGTCGCTAATCAGCTGGTGATCTTCTAAATACTTGAGGAGCTGAGAGTTGATGATTGTCTCCATAATTTTGGAGAACAAGGAGGTTATGGCTATGGGCCGGTAGTTAGACGGGTTAGAGCGATCTCCTTTTTTAGGGATGGGATGCACCAAAGCTGTCTTCCACGAATTCGGTACCACGCCGAGTGAATATGAGAGCCGGAATAGGCGTGTTAATACTGGTGCCAACTCTGGAGCACACATTTTTAGCACAATCGGAGGGATGCCATCTGGCCCACTCGACTTGTGGATGTCCAAGGAAAGTAGTGCTTTACAGATGATTGCCGAAATTGTAGTTCTGGCATGCAACTATCACGCTGCGGGATGGTAGGCGGTGCGTTCCCTTGGTCATCCAGAGTCGAGTTGGCCACAAAGAAGGAGCCCAGGAGATCGGCCTTCTCCTTTGCGGTATGGGCCAGAGAGTCATCGTCTCCGTGCAAGGATGGAAGAGAGGGCTGTGAGAAATTCCCTAAGACAGCCTTGGCGAGAGACCAGAACGCACGAGTGCCCGAAGGAAGGCGAACTAATTTCTCACCAATTCTGCCAATGTGTTCCGATTTTGCCTTGGCGATAGCTCTTTTGAAGTACCTCGAGGCGAAATTGTACTCCTTACGTAATGTGCTGGTTTTTCCATCACAAGATGCGGACGCTGCAGCCCAAGCCCGGTAGCACTCCTGCTTGCGGCGCGAAGCCGTTTTACAGGAGCGACCAAACCAAGGCTGAGACTTACCACCAATTGGTACCGCAGAAAATGGAATGAAAAGTTCCATGCCCTGCAACACCACATCGGCAATAGAGTCAGCGACGACATTCGGATCATCCAGCGAGAAGCACAACCGCCCCCATGGTTAGGACGCAAAAAAAGACCGCATCCCGTCCCAATCTGCTGACCTAAAGTGCCAAACGCGACGACAGCCTGTTAAAGGAGGCCGTGATAGGCGCGAAACCGGCAATTTACTCCGGATCAGGCAGTGGTCTGACGAACCAAGTGGGACGTCCACCGATACCTGATAATGGTCCGGATGAGAGGTCAGCAGAAGGTCCAACAGTGAAGGCATATGGTCATCCACATCGGGAACTCGCGTGGGCGAAGTTACCAGTTGTGTAAGACCATACGCCAAGGCAAAATCGTGAACAGACCTCCCCGCATGATCGGTGGTGCGCGAACAAAGCCATCAATGGAGATATCATTTCCATTCTCTAATGACGGCCAAGTTAAAAAATGATTTTTGTCAACTTTGGATGCTTCTTTCTAATGTGATTAAGTAAAGTGATCGTATTTCCCTTATATTCGAACGAATTTTAACAGTTTTTACAATTTACATATCCACTCTCTGGTCACTGAAACTCGTAAACGTGATTTCTTTTAAGTTCCCAGGGTTTTTGTTTCCTAATTTAAATTATACTTTTATTTAAATTCTATCTTAATTTTGCTACGTATTGCCATTACGCATGTGAATAGTAAATAAATGAATACAGTCTTACATAATCAACAAATCGCGTCAACCTACAATCGCTTGCCTTCATCGTTCATTCGCGCACAGCTAAAATACAGAGTTTACAACTCTTAACTCGAGTTCAGGGAAGGCGAATCTAACTCGAGTCAACTCGATTTAAGCACAATTCAAGTTAACTCGAGTTAGTAACTTGAGTTGACCCATCACTATATTGTATACTTTTTGGCTTTTCGTGGGCTTTTCGTTTTAGGTTTTTGTGTTGTGCATACTGCATTGCATTGTTTATATTTTTACTAGGAATTTAAGATTAAATTACTTTTTACATTTTTGTTTCATTGTAATTAATGTAAGCGATAAAATACAATAAACAACATGTCTTTAGTTTTGATAAGATCGTGCTCTAAAACTCGAAACAATGTGTTCAGCTGTGGAAACAGTAACTCTATTTCTAATGTTATTGCTTATTTTACTAAATTCTACAGTGACGATAAAGAAAAAGGCCCAGAATTTAGTAGCAGCACTTTATTAATAGAAAGTGGGTATAATGTTCACGAACTTCCCGTTGTAGTGAGGAAGTTGAAAGATTTACAGAATATTGATAATGCTACTTGTCCAGATGCGTCCAGTGTCAACATACAAAGAAGCCCAAGCGATTCTGTAAACTATCATTTAATACAAGAAGAGTTTAAACAATGTGTGGATTTACGTGACGTCTTTACTTTGATCACCAAGTGCACTAAGATAACACCAAATATTGCGCTGGGCGCAATTGAGCGCATTTATGATTTAGAAAGAGATTCTGGGACTGTTTATGATTTAGGTATTAATAGTAATCATATAAGCTATGCCAAAGGTGCTATTTTAGATAAGTTATTACAAGTAGTATTGAAAACAGAAGATACACAAACAATTATAAATATTCTTAAGACTAGTTCATCACTTATGGAACCATTTAAACATAAGTTTTGTGATGAACTTCTGCTGCGAGTTGTTGACAATAAGTTATCATTGGAGCAATTGTGCGATTTTGCTTTATTCTTGATAAGTAATAATTCGGACCAAAAATATTCAGAAACAGTTGACAGACTATGGGTTGGTTTCATTGAAAAAGAGGGGGACATAAATGAAAAAAATATTGTACAGGTATTCACTGTCTTGCCTGGACTTAAAGTAAGTAAAAGAACTGTGCTCACTTTATTAGAACAAAAACTTGCAGAGACTTGGAATAAAATTAAAGTGCCAGCCATGCAAGACATTTTGAACATATTTTTATTAGAAAAATATTTTTCTTTGCAATCATTCACAATTTTAAGCCATTGGTTGTATCAAAACATACATGCATTAGATGAGGACTCGCTATTAGATATAGTAACTAAGTTTACATGGTTAAAATATTCAGACAATCAAATAGAAGCAACAATTGAAAAGTACATGAAATTAAGAGGTCCAAAAGTGTCATCTCATGTTTTAATAGTGGGTATAATGAACTACTGTATGCAATTCCATATAAGAAATCCAGAAATATTTGATGCTTGTAGTACATACATTTTTAATTACAGGAAAAATGTGCCATCCAGTTTTTATAAGTCTCTTTTATATCCATTTGGCTACTTAAATGTAGAACCAGTTCAAAGTTCACAGTTTTGGATAAAAATGGAAGAAGAAATTCTAGAAAGATACCAAAAAATAAATATTGATGATATGAGCTCAATAGTTTTGTCATTTGTATACAGTGGCCAGTACCCTTTAAAGTTAGTATCTAATATATTGAGTTTAGAAAATATATCTACAATAAGAAACTCTGATATCCAAAAGAAACTTCATTTGATTGACACAGCTCTAACTTTAGAATGTAAAGAATATTTTGGTCCAATGCTACCTAAAAACCAATGTTACACTCCATCAATTCAAGACAATAGAATTAGAAATATAATTTCAAAAATTCAAAATAACTTCAACAATGTAGTGGGCAGCTCTTACAAAATATCCACAGGGGTTATAATTCCACATTATTGTCCAGATGAAACATATATGATAGATGTTATGGTGCTGCCTAGTCATTTATGTGACTCCTTTAATTGGAAGTCAAAGGCAGATAGAAATAATATTGTGGCAATTTTAATACATTTACCAGACCAATTTTGTTCCACTGGTGATCATTTACTTGGTCCTCAAGTATTGAGAAAAAGACAATTGAAATTATTAGGCATGAAAGTGATTAGCTTAAAATATTCTGTTTTAAGTCAGTTTTACACTTCACACAACACACATGGCCTAGAGAAGTATATTTTAGATAGTATACATAATGGTGAAATTAGTAGTTAACAAGAGATTGTAATTTTCAAGGACCATATGTTATTGTGTTTTGGTTGTTGCTGTTACAATACAGATTAGTTTGTTGCCTAGAAGTAAATACATAGAAATAATCAGTAGTTTACATCTGCCATGCACTGAAAGACAACAACACTTACCAAATTCACCTTCAAAGTTGCAGTGTACTATTGTACAACCAGCAAGAAAATTAACTTAAGGTGGTTCAGGAAATTTGTTGATTTTCATCAACACTATCACACTCTTTCATAAGGAATTGGCTGAGCTACTATCTATAGTAATCCAAAATGGATAGATAACTTGTACAATTTTTGAATATTTTTTTTCTTATTAATAGAGTGATTAAAAATTTTATACAGCTGGTACTGCTGTCTACATGTATGATATAAAAACTGAATCTACAAAGCAGCATATTTAAATCTTCTGATAGATAGTTAATTATTTAATTGTTTAGCATTAAAAAAAGGGAAGAGGCATTTGCCCAAGAGCGGTCCACATAAAACTAATTTACACAACTAATAATTTAGTTAATCAAATGCTAACAATTTTTAAATGTATTCATTTAAAATTTATTTTTATCATTATTATTAAAATGCTATATTTCTGTATTAAGTATATTTTAATATACGCAATGCATATTTCATTTGCTTTGCTTCTTAGCAAGGAAACCGCTGGTATGATATTTATTTTTATTAAAATATTACTATTTGTGATTAGATATACAGAGAATTGGGTTTTAGCTTGTTAAATGTGGTACACAATATTTTTACACATAAATTGCATTAGTCCCAAAGGTTGACTGATAAATAATGTCTAGCATTTAGTTAACCGATGCATATATTTCGAATTGATTTGTAATCCTACTTACATGATTTAACTGTAGTAACTTTATAAGTAATATATAAGATAAGAAATAAGTACTTGCAACTAATACCGAGAGGCAGAGAGAACCATCACTATATAGTATAAAATAAAGTCGCTTTCTCTGTCTGTCCCGATGTTCTTATGTCCCTATGTATGCTTAAATCTTTAAATCTACGCAACGGATTTTGATGCGGTTTTTTTTAATAGATAGATTGATTCTTGAGGAAGGTTTTAATATATAAACCTTTCCGATATTCCCACGGGAACAAAAGCTACGCGGGTGAAACCGCGGGCAGGTCGCTAGTATGCCATAAGAATTGATCTAGGCCAATTTTATTATTTATACAAACACATTGGTTTCAGTCTATTGACACCACTCTTGGATTACACTTGACCGATTTTTCATGATATGTTTTGGTCTTCCCTGGTCTTTCCACATATTCAAGTCAACAAGCATGCCATTTCTCAATTTTACTTGTAACATTTTGTTGTGTGATAAAAAGTTAGAAGTATGAAATTTGAAAATATAGATGAGTAATTTAGATTGTTAATTTTCTTGATGGAAATGAACTCTTTTACAGATATAAAATTATTAAGCTATACATGATATATTAATGTGACAATAATTAATTACATGGCACCCATAGTCATTGGTGTACCTGTTTCAAGTGTGATATATGTGTAACAATCTTATTAGAAGTAAGGTTAATATGTATAAATGTAGAAAGATCTTTACATAAAAGAGGGTTAGCTACGAGTACCTTAACCATTATATTTTTATAGAAATTTTGTTTTAAATCATTTCTCTAGTCTAGTAGTTTGTGCAATATATTGTTTTTACATGAAAGCTTTGAGTTTTTTACCAATATTTTCCTTATGTGTGTTTTAGCACGTACCCCATGCTAGAGAACAATTTTAAAAAATTCTAAGAAAAATTTCAATACGACTTGAATCTGCAACCTTGTTTTTGGCTGGCACACTATCCAACTGAGCTGTTTTCCCTGTGTTGGTTCTGGGCTCCTTTGAAGAATAGACCAACTGCCGTTCTGCTAGGCATATCGTAGAAGGCGACCGATTGGCTATGCAAGTCACTTACATCGTGGCTACTAGGTGGTAGAGTTCTGCATTGTCTCACCTGGGTCTGGTACCACCACCTTACCTATTCCTGCGGCAATAGCGTCAGTGCTTGTCACTGTCGTGTTTCGGATTGGAGGGTAAGGTAGCCGGTAAACTTATGCATGTGGCATTAGAACTCGCCACAAGATAGCCACGCACCATTAACACCTTTGGTGTCTATAGGCAATGGTTGACTCTTTCCATCAGGAGACCCATCTGCTTGTATGCTATCTTATGATATAAAAAAAAGCCATATCATATACTTGTACATATACTTATATACTTAACATGTACTATTATATATTCTGTGGCCATATGTTGTTTATAAAAATGTTAATCGAATCTTAAATCTTTACACTGCTTATAACGACTTAGACCTGACCTCTTCGGAGTACAAATCTTCTTCTCGTATAATATTGCATAAGTCTAAAATTAATTAGTAATTATCGCGTTACTAAAATTATGCTTATAATGACATTATTCAAATACATTTATATAGTTACATGCAATATGATAACGCACTAGTTTTGAAAACACTAGAGCCCATTTTTTTTAACAAATAAATTCTTTGCTGACATTACATTTGTAAATTATGACAAATGCTACTTGCTATGTGAAGTTGGCAACAAGTTCGATCTTATATTTAGTTGGCTCGCATTGCTCGCAACTGACCAGTCTGAACTTTTTTGTTTATATGCTAGGGTTATCTCTTTCTATATGTATATTAAAGATTTATAAATATATATCGCCTTTGTGGTCTAGTGGTCTGGTGTCGATGTTGCGTACATGAGGCCCGGGTTTCGATTCCCGAGTCGCGCAATTCAAAAATGTGTTCTTTTTTCAGTTTTCTGATAAAAACAACGTTGCCCGGGATTGTATAGTGCCCGGTAGGCGATAGGCTGTAGATGGCGGTAAGATTGCAACTTATCACATTGTGTGGGACTAGTAGCTTCGGCTAATCGTGGGTACATTGGTTGTACCCCTGCCTACGTCTTCGGAGATACGGGCGTGAAGATACTTTTTTAATGAATATATACATAAATCTTTAATTTTTAACGCCGAAAACAATTTCCGCCATGAAGAGCACAAAGATGCGGAACAAACTACCGAACCATTCCGAGATATCGCGTCCGTGACTTGTGAGAGATGTCTATGTGTGCGTTGCTCGAATATCACATGTATGTAGATTGACTACTGTTAGTCTCCACTCCCCAGTATACTGTGTCATAACTGTGGAGGTTGATGACGTCACGCAAGGACAAGGAAGGGAAAAGGAAGATCTTCCTAGCCAGGCAAGGTGTATTGCCGGGACCTAAGTCCATTTGAAAAGCGTTGAAACTTGTATATAGTGTGTACAAGATAAATAATTGTGGTATCGCGATTAAGTTTATTTTGTATTTTGTTTTTTTTTAAATTATTATTCCTGATAGCGTTTGTAGATTGCTTGAACCGCTACAAGTTCTTCTGAATAGCGTGGTTTTTATTCTTGGAAGCGCAGACTACTTAGAGCTGCAAGCATCGTGGAAGTAATCATTCGACTGAGTGACATAAATAATATTTTACAATAGGTTATTATAAATACAGAATACGGTAAGCCTATGTTTACCGTATTTTGTGTCATAAGTGTGTACCTAAAGAAAACTTGTCTTCTAGACTCACTTTCCCTTGTAATTAGGGTAAGTGCAACTACGTTAATAAAATATCTTTTACTTTGTTTATATTATCATGATTGATATTTTTTCGAGCTAAAAAAGTTATTGCAAACAGATATGTAGTAGGAATGTAACAGGGAACATTATCTCTTAAAAACAAAAACTGGGATAAGTGCGATATACCTACATTTGCCTTCAGGAGTATGGAACATTTTTATACAGAACACATTTGAATTGCAAGTTCCAATTCAAATGTGTTCCGTATATGCAACATTATATTTACAAATCATTAATATATACATTAATATTACAAATAATATAAATAGACGAACCGGTTTTATTCACGAAATCCTTTATTTCGTGAGTAAAACCGGTTCGTAAATGACCGAGTTCAGCGGCAACAAACATAAAAAATACAGCCGAAGTGAGAACCTTTGGGAAGTCGGTTGAAAATAAAAACATAAAGTCTCATTACCTCAGTCTGTCTCATTTTTTCTCTCACGCTCTCTTTTAAGTATATATATCTAATCTATACATATAATAAAATCGTAGGAAAGTCAAAACTGTACATTGAGTATTTTTTTAAAAAATACCTGGGGCGTGATCTACAATCGATATCGAAGCCAAAAATATAGTTTTTAGAATTTTTGTCTGTATGTATGTCCGGGGTAAACTTAAAAAGTACTGCATGGATTTACTTCAAATTTTGAATGAATATTACTAACAGGTCGGGTCAACATATAGGCTACATATTATCACGCTATCACCTACGGGGGAGGTGCTGTGCGGAGTAAACGAAGTCCGCGCGGACGAAGTCGCTGGCAACAGCTAGTTAAGTAGGGTAGAAAGGGGTAATGGGGATCACTTAAGCAATAATTGAAATAAATAAATAAAATTAAACTAAATCTCTATTACAACTGCCTCATAATAAAATATACTTAATTGACTATCATTTGGAATCAGTAATGATCACTTTAATAATCATCTTTAGGAAATATAAAAGTAAAAAAAATATCTATTTTGACTCCCATTGCACTGAGGCGAGGGTAATTGTGGTCACCTTGTGGGCAATGAGGATCATACAAAAATCTAACACAAATCGCAAATATAACCCTTGGGCGACTCCCACCTCTACAATCTGCGTGAGCTCATAAACCACATGAAGTACACCTGTACCAAACCTCATTATTTCGGCCGAATTCGTTACAGATTTAGCACGTATTCCCTGCATCATACGTCCTCATTGTCTTGGCATAAACCATCAGTAGCCACGTCTGAAACAGAAGTATAATTTGATTCCTGGAGAACCTTCCTCTTTACTCTTTCGGTTTCCTTCTTCGACACTTTAGTCTTCTTTCCTTGACCCTTTCCCTTAGTTATATTTTGTCCCTTACTTTTATCCTTGGCTTGGCAGAAGGCTTTACTTTTCATATTTTCCTTTTCTAACAAGTTTTCTTTTGTTGGCGTGGATGTTATTTTGGCATGCTGCTTCTGGCGACTTTGTTTAGCATTGTGGGTATTAGTTTTCTCTGGCAACTTAATTAATTTCGACACAATATCAAGACTAGAGGCTGCTGGAGCAACTTGCATTGATGTGCCAGGTACTGACAAGCTTTCTTGGTCTGACGCTGGGCTATTAATTTCAATCTGATCTGAGCAATTCGGCTGGTAGAAAATCTTCATCACAAAATACGTCTACATCTAAAATAAGAATACTAAAATTATATCGTGATCACTAGCGGGAAATGGGGGTCACCCGATCCTCATTACCCACAAGCATTTTATGAAGAAAAAAAAAGAAACAAAAAATATATTTAAGCAATGTATGGGATTTGAGTATAAAATCGTTATACTGAATATACGAGTAATGGCGTAAAAAAGACACATACTAGTAGATCAATAATTAGAATACCTACCCTTGTGGAAAAATTTCTCGGATAAAAGTAGGTAAATAACTTACAAAGTGAAAGTAACAGTTTATGAATGTTTATTTTTATTTAAAAAGTCGAAAAAAGTCTTACAAAGTCGGAAAAACTCGGAGGAATTCCAAAATTTCGGACTCTTCCAGAAGAGTTATTCAGTGTTAATAAATCTTGCAACGTTTATGGGTACTAAAAGAAATATATTAAAAGTTATTAATACTACGAAAGTGTAATAAAGGGGAAAAAATATAACTAATACTTACTCGGTTTTCCGTTTAAGAATTTGAAACTTTCTTCTTTGTTTAAAAAAAGGTTACCGTTACTGTCGATCAATATTATAAACTTTATTTCTTCAATTTTTGATAATTATTATTAAAATCTATTATATCACAACGTTATTTGCCAATTTTTATTTTATTGTACTTTTATTACATAAATATATTTATAAATTAAGTAAAAATTAAAACAGATGATCTAATTAGCTTTTGACAGGTTGAGTCAGTGTTGCCAGAGAAAAAGTCAATCTTTCGTCCTTAAAGCCTCCTCTACACTACTCCTATGTCCGGGGTAAACTCAAAAAGTACTACATGGATTTATTTCAAATTTTGCATGACTATTACTAACAGGTCGGGTCAACATATAGGCTACATATTATCAAGCTGTCACCTACGGGGGAGGTGCTGTGCGGAGTAAACGAAGTCCGCGCGGACGAAGTCTTGGGCAACAGCCAGTATAATTATGGCGAGCGAAGCGAGCCCTACACTAGGCGACTTTCTATGCACTTTTGTGGTACATTTTCCTGAAAAAGTATCCCACTTTAAGGTTTGGGCTTTGACGTGGTGGTTTAAATTCATGTCTAGATATATTATCTACCATTAAAATGCTATTTCATAAACATTAAAAAAATAGAAAATACATTTTGTATTAGAATTTTATTACTGCTAACGCCATCTATTATAAAAATAAATAAATAATAATAATAAATAAATATTCACGGGACAAACTACACTTACTGATCTAACCCCAAAGTAAGCAAATATTTGCTTGTGTTATGGGTGTTAGTCAACGATACTAATACATAGAAATACATAATATATAAATACCAGAATATATATAATAAACACCTAAACCCAGAAATACAAACATTTACGCTCATCACACAAATGCTTGTCCCCGTCGGGGATCGAACCCGAGCCCCGTTGATTGCGTAGTCAGGGTCGCTAACCACTCGACCAACGGGAGGGTCAAATAACGAGTAAAAATGCTACAAAGCTACACTAGGCGACGATCTGTGCCCTTTAGTGGTACATTTTACTAAAAAAATATCGCACTTTTAGGTTTAAGCTTTGGCGTGGTAGTTTTATTTTGTTTAATTCATTTTCATTCACTCCAGTTTAATACAATATTAATCTATTAAAACACTTGTACTTTTTAACTTCCCACTACGTATGTAGATAGGAAGGTTACTGATTTTGCTCCGATTTTCAAAAATGGAGTTTTCACCATATGTCCGCGTTTTGTGGGCTTAGGAACCATTTTCGACTATTTTCGCGATGACGTCAGTATGTCTGTATGTATGTGTGTGTGTGAGTTTGTGTGTGTGAGTGTGTGTGTGAGTGTGTGTGTGTGTCAACAACTCATAAGTTTTGAACGCCTGGACCGATTGAAACGCGGTTGGTGGCATTCGATTGGATTCCGCTCAACTTATACTTCCTGAAATTTTGTACCAAATGGGCCTAAGAGATTTTGAGAAATTTTGAAAATACCCTAAACAAATTGTGACGAAACAATTTTTTTTTAATAACTTCCAGATTAATGTACCGATTGAGTACAAAAACTATTCCTCAAAAAAATACATCTAATGCATAAATTTCCTCAAAATCAGTTTATTCGTTTGGAAGTAATCGTTGACGAAAATTTTGAAAAAAGTGTTTTTTCGACATAACTTCGAAATATTTCAACCAATTATTTTTTGGTATTCTACGATATTTTAATACTATAAAAATTACGTCGAATGCCCTTTTAAAAATCAAAACCGAACCTTATTTTCAAAGGTTATAACTTTTCAAATATTAAAATTACGTTTTCTTTAGCAAAGTTACTTAATATTTTGGAAATAACTTTCAGGCTAATATACCGATTGACTTCAAAATCTTATCATCGTTTCTCCTTTAAAAACTGCGCCAAGTACCGTTAATTGGATAAAAATCGGTAAATTTGTTTGGGATCTATCATAGACGAAAATGTTTTTTTGACATTGCTTCGAAATTTTTGAACCTACCGATTTTTTAGCTAAAGCAATATTTAAATTGAGTTGAATGCCATTTGAAAGATCAAATCGATCATCGTTTCCAAAATATACAGCTTTTCAAAAATCAATACGTGCCAAGAAAACTTATCAAGGACGTACCACGTGCGTCTTCCCGGTTGAAATTTGGATGTTTTTTGATTTCAATGGCTTCTTTCACTAGCCGTGGAAGGTAATATGGCGTTCTGTCGAAAATACGCGTGGCCTATGAAATTCCATCCAGTGATTACGGCCCGACTACAGCTGTAGATGTTTAGCAATCGCCGACTTATTAACGTCGTTATTCTTGACTGCTTTGATATGCTACTAGGCCTCTGACACATGCTCTTAGTACCTCTATACACTACTCGGCCGACTTCAGTACTAGAGGTGCGCAGAATGTGTCACTGAATTGAAAAGATATGAACATATCTTTTGATCACTGCGAAGTATATCACTCTTTTAGTTCAGTAGTTCATCTAGTCCAATGGCTTGAGTCGCTATCATTTGTCAGTACATTGATTTTCCTTCGTTTGTTAATCGAACTAAGTCGTGTGTAATGAATCTTATGATTTCTGCGAACGAGATAAACGTTGAAGCGATAGTAAAACAATTTTAAAATAAAGTATATTTTTTTTATTTGTACTATGTTTTCGTTTTTTTATTCGTACTTTTACTAATGAAAGATTAAATTTCTTACTAAAATAGTGTTTACAATTGCCGAATACAGCAAAATGTTTTTTATGGCCTTAACTTTTAGCTGATTTTTCTAAACTTTTATTTTTCACTGTAATTTTTGATTTTAGATAAATTCAAACATACATTATGATATTGTATGCATTGCGTTTATACTAATTGAAGATCAAAACTACCTTCATGCGCAATAAGCAATGAACGCTTATAATTAAAGAATTCATTTTATATCTCTTCGCAAGTATGTATGTACATTGCAAAAGAAAGTACGAGTGATATAGTTAAGTGTTAACCGGTATCAAGTTCAGTCGGGCCGAGATTGTGTCTGCAACGTCACTCCCATCGGCGCGTGATCGGCAATCTTCGACTCTCGTAATCGTTTCGTTCGCGGTGAACTACGCGAACTAGAGATATAGATAAATTGAAACTGAACTAGTGAAGGATGAACTAAACGCAACTGAAGTAGTCCAATTGAAGGATTCATTCGCGAACTACACAAGACTATTCAGTACGCGTCAAGACGCCGTTGTGAACGCACGTGTGTTTAATAGATTTTTTCGTTGATGTGCGTGTGAGACTCTATTATGAGCGGCATACAGTGGTCACAGGAGCAAACTATGTTGTTCCTTGAAACACTTCAAGCAGAGCCTTTTATTTGGGACCCCAGTGGGAAAGGTCATAAGGACAAGAAAAAAGTAAATGATGCTTGGGTGCGTATTCGGGACGTTTTGGAAATACCAGTTGAAGAATTGAAGAAAAAAAAGGATTCACTTTTTGCGACATACAGGGGCTACTACAGAAAAATGGAAGCTTCCTTAAAAAGTGGTGCCGGCGCAGATGATGTTTATCGTCCAGTTTGGTTCGCCTTTGATTTCATGAACAGCTTTTTGGGGTCCGTGTATAAATGTAAACAAACAATAACCACGGTAAGTTTTTTATTATCAATAACTTGTTTTATTATTACTAAAGTACAGATTACAGTAAGGTCGATTCGCCAGTTTGCGTCCATTTAGTGCAGTTGCTTGCTTTAAGGAGAACATAATAATGTCTCTGCATTAGTTTTAATATAAAAAGTATGTAGTTAATGTGGTAACGAACAGGCGAAATGACCCTACATTCGTTGTGTTTATTTATAAACATTAAAAATAATTTGTAAAGTAATCCCTTATCTGAACGGCAGATAATGGTGATCTGCGTGGTACTTGTGTAATATCTCTCAAAGCACAGTTATTATCAAAGTCTGCCCGCCAAGACCCGGGTTGAATTAAAACTCCATTATCATCATACATATCTACAGTACCAGGAGGCATATATATAAGGGATGATTTATTACTTTTTCTGAGAAAGTTATGCAATAAGAGACATGTCATTGTAATAATTGGGATATTATGAATATCCAAATCAATTGGCTTTCTGAATATTCTAAACCTGGATGCTAAAATACCAAACACATTCTCAACTACTACTCGAGATTTTGACAAGCGCATATTGAAAATCCTTTTCGGTGAATTGATATCATGGTTGCCAGGATATGGTTTCATTATATTATTATGTAAAGCAAATGCTCCATCTGTCAAAAAAACGTAGGGAATTTCGACATGATCCGTTCCGGATAATGGACTTGGCTTAGGAAGATTAAGCCCGTTAGATGCAATTTTTTGCCATAACGAAGAATTTTTAAGTACACCTCCATCACTGATCCTACCTTGACTACCAATGTCAGCATACATAATGTTATAGTTACTGTCGACTAAAGCTAAAAGTACTAAACTAAACGTCTTTTTATAATTAAAGTACTCAGAACCAGAGTTAACCGGACATTGTATAACAATATGCTTTCCATCCATTGCGCCAAGGGCATGTGGAAAATTCTCCTTGAATCCGTTTTCAACTTCCAACCACTGCTGCTCATTGCACGGCATCTGTAAATAAAAAGTATATTATATAAAAAATATTATCATCAAATAATATGTAAAAAGACACGGTCAATTTCATTAAAAGCTGACACTCAAATTGTATATAAATAATTAAAAAGCCGATTAATTGTAGCACTCATGTATTTTTCATAAAATACAGAGACATACACTCACACTCCTACATACACATACAGTACTCCTGCATATACGCGCACTCAAATGCATATAGTATACAGAACCCATATACACTCACAAATTTGGATTGGATTAAATAAAGATTTATTATTAAATAGGTCGTGATATATACAATTAAACCTTTGCTATTTTTATTTCAGGATCATGGAACTGATTCGATTCAGGAAGAATCAACCAACGCTTCAGAGGATGTACCAATTGCTTCTCCAACTCCAAAAGAACCAGAGCCCCCAAAAAATAGACACACCATCCGACGGCGTGACAACCCACCGGAATTGCAAGTTGCCAGTAGGCAGATGACAGAAGCCTTCAATAACTTAAATAAAGTGATAAATAATCCTTCAAAGGATAGCAGCGCAGTTGAGGACGAGTGCGACGTATTCGGCAAACTAATTGCCAAAAAACTGAAGAGGTTACCTGAACATGAAAGGGACGATATAATGTTCGATATACATGCTCTATTTCGGAAATCACGTTTTGAAAGATCTCCATCAGGTGAATCGTTTCGTACTTCTACACCTAAGTCTACGCCATATTATAGTCCGTTAACTACATCACTATCTTCTAGAAAGCGTCCTTTATCTGCGAATAATGCAGTTCATTATAATGTTACAACATTATCTCCTAGACCACACTCATCGTTTTCAGAGCCACCTGATACATATATAACATTATCTAATGAGTCCAGTGAATGTCAACCGACATACTTCCAACAACCAAGCGAAATCACTGCTCATCAACGCTCTTCAAAGATACGTGTTATAAGTGATGAAATTATTGCACCAGACACCCAAAGTCAATCAGTTTATCAACGCTATAAGCAGCCTCAATCAGATCAATCTAACGATGTTCAATATATTTTGCATATACCAGAGACCCAAACTCAATCTGATTGTCCAGAAGATAATACACATCAGAGTGATTTAATATATCAGGCATATAATGACTCGTAATGTATGAAATTATTCTTATTCTTATTCTCACTGATATTTTTGTAATTGTACATACCTAAACTTTTAATAAATATATGTCATAAATATTAAAATTTTACCTTTATTTCATCCTTGAGTTCCTCGTTCAAAGCTTCACAGACTTCGACTACAATTTTTGAAATCAACTGGCTTGAAATTTTAAATAAATAGTGCATAGATCTATAGCTGTCACCACTTGCCAAAAACCTCAAGGTGATTGATAATCGAATCTTAGCAGGTATAGCTTCTCTTAAATGAGTGTCTCGTTTAGCGATTAAGGGTTCGACTTTAGAAAGTAATAAATTAAAATCGTCCAATGACATTCGGTGGAAAATTTCAAATTCTCCTGATGGTTCTTGTATGAGTTCAAGAAATTGTTGTTCCATAGTACGTCTGTAAAAAAAATACAGTTAATTAACTTGCCATGTAATGTACTTTAACTTATTAGAAATCCTAATTATTTAAATAAATATTACCTACCTAGTTCTGTTCCGATGCATTGCGATCATCCACCATCTTCTTTTTCTTCTTTTCTTTTTAGTCTTCTTCGTGAGATAAGTATGCACGTAGTTATAATACGCTAGAGAGCACATTGCTACGGCAGCTGCTACTTGAGCGTCCATTATAATAAACGTCCGCAGGGTACCGGTAACGCTACACGAATGCGCTCCTCGCGAAGTTGAACGAGTGTGTAGTGTAGCACCGCGGACTTCAGTCAACTTCGGCCGAGTACTTCGCCGAGGAACTTCGCGAGTAGTGTAGAGGAGGCTTTAAGGACGAAAGATTGACTTTTTCTCTGGCAACACTGACTCAACCTGTCAAAAGCTAATTAGATCATCTGTTTTAATTTTTACTTAATTTATAAATATATTTATGTAATAAAAGTACAATAAAATAAAAATTGGCAAATAACGTTGTGATATAATAGATTTTAATAATAATTATCAAAAATTGAAGAAACAAAGTTTATAATATTGATCGACAGTAACGGTAACCTTTTTTTAAACAAAGAAGAAAGTTTCAAATTCTTAAACGGAAAACCGGGTAAGTATTAGTTATATTTTTTTCCCCTTTATTACACTTTCGTAGTATTAATAACTTTTAATATATTTCTTTTAGTACCCATAAACGTTGCAAGATTTATTAACACTGAATAACTCTTCTGGAAGAGTCCGAAATTTTGGAATTACTCCGAGTTTTTCCGACTTTGTAAGACTTTTTTTGACTTTTTAAATAAAAATAAACATTCATAAACTGTTACTTTCACTTTGTAAGTTATTTACCTACTTTTATCCGAGAAATTTTTTCCACAAGGGTACAGCTTATTTTGCGTCCTTAAAAATTTACATCGGCGAGCCGCAAAAACAAAATACACTTCTCATTCCCGAGACCACCACAATACTAGCGCGGCGCTCTTGCACCGCTAGCGGGGAGACAAAGCGGGGCGGGGACGGCAGTAAACGTATTTCTAGCAGTTGTAGTTTTGGAGATATGTTGGTGACTACCATTGCCCGCTGATTCCCATTACCCGGTCTTCCCCTAATATGAGCATTTTTTATTTTAACCGATTCGTTGTGGATGACAAGCCGCCGTGTCATGATTGTTTTTAACGTATGGCGTATGACACGCACGGGAGTCGTATCATTTTTAAATCGATTATATCTCCCTCAAATTGCATGTTAGAAGGTTCTACCTTGAACAAAACCTTTATAATTTTCCACGTAAATCGAGCCCGTAGCTTCGCTTCGTTTCTGAATATTCTGTGAAATGGAAAAATTTAGGGGTTGTCAACTTTTTTTAAGCTGCATTAATATTAACAAACTAAACAAAAATCAAAAATAAAATAAAAAAAACAAATCGTTAATTTATTGATGTTATTATATTCACGCCCCTATCTCGAAAGTGCTAAACAGAGGTACAACCAGTGCACCCATGATTAGCCGAAGATTCTTAGTCCCACAATGTGATTGATATTAACTCAAATTATTTGTTTTGTAGGTAATAAACACCCTAAATTCTAATTCAACCTTGAATTAGATCACTTCGTGACCCTAACGGCGGTGAGTTCTGCGGCAACTTGCACTTATTTTTCTAACTCTTATTTTATAAAAAGTTTTCATTCAGAGGAAAAATTACTGACCTTCCATTTTCGGGAAAACACTTAGTAAACCTACTCAAAAACCACTCAAAACAACGTAATATTCTGTTTACACCCGTAGTGATATGATTTTCTATTTAAAAAAAACTAACAAAGGACCAGATATGATACCATCTAAAGTAATAACATCACTTGCACAGAATAATGTGAAACTATTTTTTGATATTTTCAAAAATCTATTGAAAAACGGAATTTTTCAATAATCATGGAAAAGCGTCAAGTTAGCGTCAGTGCTTGTCACTGTCGTGTTCCGGTTTGGAGGGTAAGGTAGCCGGTAAACTTATGCATGTGGCATTAGACCTCGGCACAAGATAGCAACGCACCATTAACACCTTTGGTGTCTATAGGCGATGGTTGACTCTTTCCATCAGGAGACCCATCTGCTTGTTTGCTAGCTTATGATATGAAAAAAAGTCAATTACTACTTAAGAAACCTAGAAAGAGTTTGGATGAACGTGTTAAATATCATCCTGTTTGTCTGTTAAACGACATTTCAAAGATTTTTGAAAATTTAATAAATCATAGACTGGTAAGTAAAGTAATAGATAAAAGAACATTACATTAAAACCAATTTGGTTTCACACGAGGCAAAACAACATTAGACATCGTGTTCCTAATCATAACTCGAGCAAAAGAACCTTAAGAATCCAAAAACCCATCATACGTAAATAATTCAGCACTTGCGAATTTAATTTTTTCTTTTGACTATATTATTTTTGCCAATTTTCATCGCTTTTAATGGCAAATCTTCGAATGAACAGTTTTCTGCAGATGGTAAATGATTTTCGGACATTTTGTTGATCCGCAAAATAGGTGGTTCAGGCAAAGTAAATGTGCGAATACGTTAGAGTTCATTAATTCTGTCATAAAATTATTTTTTAAAGGCACATGATGGTTAAAGTTGCCTAGCTTTTATGGAAACCACTGCTGTGTCTTAACAATAATTTCTTAAAATTGATTCCTCTTTATATATCTGTCATCGTTTTAAAGCAGTTTGATCTAATTTTTCTTCAGGTATGACATCTCTATTGAAAGGATAAATACCACATTTCTTAAAACCATTTTTAATTATTTGAGGATTTAATTTTTCCCAAACTTCGCCAATCAAAACGGCAAATTTTTGTTTTAGTAGCTTTTGGCCTACGTGACTTCTTTGCTATTTCACCATTTCTTTATCCTACCTTTCTTTAAACGTTTTAAAAACTGATAAATTTAACGGTTGTAACAAGTGGCTAGTACGTGCTGGTAATTTAATAATTGTGACATTATTTTGTTTTCCTTTTCTATGACAGTTAATTGTATATGGGTACTATGTCCTTCATGTATAAGAAGCGTTGGCTCCTCTTTGTTGTCTATTATAGGGATAAAACTTTTTGTCATATATTGTTCAAACGCTTCATTTTCGATCCAGCCATTTTTAGTGGCATAATACAATGTACCTTGATATGTTTTTCAGAAGTCCATTCGCTCCATATATTTTTTGCTTAAAAATTATAAATGGAGGTGCCTTTCCTCCTGCTGCATTGCTGGCAAATAAAACAGTTGCATTTTCTTTTTCTGAAATGTCCGTGGTTTATGTAGAAGTAAGTTGTGTACGCGTACTATTTTGTTTATGTTTGGGTCATTTGCATAACTAAAACTAGTTATGCATAAATGTTCCAGATTCTTTCTGGTTTATTTTTTTGTCTCAATTCTTTGATTGTGTTGCCAAGAATATTAAAATGTTAGTCCAATAGGAACGGGTCGGCATCGCTTTTCCTAGAATATTCAACAACCTGTGATTTTTTGAATGACAAATGATTCCTTATCGCAAAGTTATTGAATCAATCATGACCTGGCATCTCATCTCTAAATGGATTTTTTAATTTGTTTGCCTTGATATAATCAGAGATAAGCTCCAATACTTCCTTGCGTGATAGTTCGAAACCATTTTTTTCATAATATGCAAATTATTTGTTATTTTTTCCTCCACTCTTGCATGAAGCACAGTTGGTCTGCCAAGGCTATTGGACTTGTGGCCTCTTCGACCTGTGACGTGATCCATAATTGTCGTCCTTGGTATTTTGTACCGTTTTGCTGCTTCATATCCCGTCATTTTATTACTTTTTACAGCTGTAACAGCCTGTTATAGTTTTTCTTTACTCCATTTAGGTCCAATTTTTTTTCTTAAATATTGACGAACCATTTTGATAATCTGAAATAAAATATTATGCTTAGTTTCTTAGTTTAACTCCTACCTACTCGTACCTATTCAAGTTGTTTTAATATTTCAAGCTACTAAGTCTGATAAAGTAAGTATGTTAAGACGCCACAAATAAACATAAAACTTATTAGCATAATTTCAAAAACATTTAATATAATTTAAAATTTTTGATTATGCATTTATATAATTTACATAGAAAATCCAAATTACAGTTGGATTTTCTATGTAATCCAAATATAAATATATACAATACGTATAGCAAATAGGGTTTCTTAAATGGGTAAAACTATCTTATAAAATTTGACCTCTATTCTGCCCACTAATCAAATATGATGCATATTTATTTATATAATATGATGAAATGTTGTTAACATCTGGTCTGAGGTAAGTGCGTGATACAGTCGCACTTAGCCATTGCAAGTAGATGCGACGTCCTTACCCCACTTCGTTTGTCCTGAAAATAAGGTCATAAAAATGTAAGATTTGCTAAAATTATTTATTTGTTCGATAGAAACGAAATTATAGATTGAAAAGGAGGTTTTTTTTCATTATAATTACCTTATTTAAATCACTCTGTATTCGTGTTAATATTGTGAACAGTGTTGCCAATCCCTTGCAGTATTTTTCCCCTAAGTTCATTTTAAAATCCACCTAAGTACTTTTTCAACAACAAAAAAATCGAATTTGGAACCATAAACAAATCATCCATTCTCGATACGTTTTGACTAAATGTATAAAGGTTAACCCCTATGCAGATAAGTGTTGACTCCTAAAAAAACCAAAGAAATTCTGCTTCTAAAAATCCTCTTTCAATAATTCTTGCTCCTTAAATTTAGAGTTAAAACCCCCAAGTTGACAACACTGAATGTGAAAAACAAAATCGTAGCTCACAAATGAATCACTTTAGTGGCGACATCAGCGATTGCAATTAGGAACTATTCTTTCTTTCGTAAGGTATGGCGCCTTTTTCAAATACTGTATAAGTTTAAGAGATATTGATGATCATCGCACTTTCCCCGTAGAGGCACTTGCCCTAACGACCTTTATATGTTTATCTTATATATTAATACTTTGTGCCCCTTTTTAAGATAATCACGCGGACGGTGGAGTATGAAATTTTGCACAAAGTTTACACCGCGGAGGACTGCAGAAACCTATTATTTTTAAACTAACTGTGCCTGCGACTCCGTTCGCTTGGAAAATATTTTTAGTGGCCACTTTTTTATGACCTATTTGTTTTTAGCACTCAACTTTCTCCTACAGGTGAAATTGTTGGAATTATGGTGATATAATATTATTATGATTTTGCCTTAAGTATCTTCATGCCCATATCCCCGAAGAGGTAGGCAGAGGTATAACCAGTACACCAACGGTTAGCCGAAGATACTTGTACCACAATTTGATAGGTGCAAGCCTATCGCTAATCCCAGGCAATGTTATTTTACCGAAACCTAAAAATGCATTTGCAATATAGTAGGTAGCTAATAGGCAACAACAATTTTTGCAGCCTATCACATTTTAAGAGCTATTCATATGTGAGTTCTATCTGTATATTATTGAGTTTGTGTATGTATTTATGATTTATATATTATGTTTTGAGTTAACTTTGAATGTGTCTATTATATTTTTTAATATTTTATACTATGCAATAAAGTGCTTGAATGATGAAAAAAAAGTTATGGCCATGCCCACAATCCTACTAGACTTCTGACGTCATACTTTCAGGGTCTATTGAGATCTCATATATGTATACTATATCAATAATAATATATATCAATAATATAGATCTGTGAAACAATAAATCGCGGAATTCGGAATACAGGAAATAAGTACTTACTAGATATTTTGCTACGTTCACAATTATTGTACAATTTACTGTTTTTTTAATGCCGACTCTGGATAGTCAAATGGAAAAGGGCATGTGAAGACAATTCCGTCATATCAGACACGATAACTCATCTTATTGTAGCATTCGGAATTCATAACAACTTTCCACATAGTGAGGTCGACTTAACTTAGCCCACTGTAAGACGCTAGTTTGCCCGATTCCTGCCAAAAAATCGGTTGTCTGTAAAGTTGGTTTACAGACGATAGTTGAACGTGACAACGTCTTAAGAAAATACTAATGGAATGGTAGCATTTACGGAACGCCTCAGAGCGAGGTAACGCCGCATGAGTCATGTTTTTTCGTGCGTGCAGCCAGCTCTATCGAATTATAAGACGTTGTCACGTCAAAAATCTGCCTTTGTCGTACCTTCACGCTTTGAAAATACTTTCCTAATAGCCTCACCCAGTCTTGGAATCGTCGGAATCGACATATTGAGCGATGTTCAGTTCTGCGGTCACTTGGAAGGCGCAAATCCGGTTCCATACTTGTGGGCAAGGGCTCCTCAGTACCAGCTCCTACCTTTTGATCACATTCAACGTAAAGCTTTTCGCATCGTCGATGACATGACTCTTTCTGATTGGCTTGATTCTTTGGCATTACGTAGAGATGTGGCATCGCTCTGCATCTTTTATCGGGTCTATAATGGGGAGTGTTCCGAGGAACTGCCGCTCCTGTTAATTCATGAGGCAGAATTTCACTATCGGACATCGCGACAAAATTAAAATTTTCATCCTCACTATCTCGATATCTCGAAATCCACAACTGTGCGATTCTCGAGACACGTTTTTCTTCGCACTACTCCTCTGTGTAAACAATTACCGAACGGATACGATTTAGGGACACTCAAGGAAATAGCCTGCTCTTTCGTAAAAGACCGGCAACGCAACTGCAAGTCTTCTGATAGTGTAGTTGTCTAGGGGCGACGTTAAATCACTTACCTATCTCTACCTGAACAAAGCTCGGTCATTCAGGTACTGCGTAAATAAAACAGGAACTTACTGTTAATTTACTTTATTATACTCATAACATCTTTTCTTAATTTACTCACTGGCTAGTTCACTAGAATTATTTGACATATTATTTTAAACAGATTTCACATTGGAAATATTTGATAAAAACTTTTTAGACCAAAACGTTTTATAATAAGTTAAATTGTCCTTCAATTACATGAGTGGAATTATAAATGTTGGTAGGTTAATATGAAATAAGATGTACGAAATTACAGAGTCTCATTATTTACCATGTCAGATAAATCTTCAAGATTCTTAAACAATGTAACGGGTTTCAATGACATAAAAAATATTCAAGACGAGGTGGTTTCACTAATATAATAATTAAAAACTATAATTCTGCACAACGAGATAACCATACATCGAGCATATAAAATAAGCATATATAATAAAATAATAAAATATCTACCATTTTAGAACCCAAGCATGGATGTCTATGTAGTAAAAAAAAGTTAAACAGTTAACAACTAGATATATCTTTATATTATATATATACGTATACGGATACGTGAAGTAAAAGCTTTGTACCCCTTTTTACAATCATTAAGCGAACGGTGGAGCATGATATTTGGCACAGTTAAAGTTTACATTGTGGACAAGTGCAGAAACCTAATATTTTTGAATAATGTGCCTTAGAAATACATTAAATTAATAAAAATAAACATTACACACCCTACATTCATATGACATACATGATAATATACACACATGTAGGTCTACTATTTTCTTTGCGGCTGAAGTCACCTCTCAAGTTTAAATCCATCAAGCCGTTGAGGCCAATGATATATACATTCATATATACACATTTGAAATTATAACCCTCTTTCTAGCTCAGTCGGGTAATAATAATTGTTATCATCGTGGCTATTGTGTAATTCACAGTGCGCAAGTTTAGCTTTAATTTACAAGCTCGAACTAAACGAACCAGTGTCGTTCTCGAATCATATTCGGGCGAATAGTCTAACGGCCGGTTTCTCAGACGCAAATAATTTTTTAACAAGCAATTAAACTCTGTTTAAGAGACAACTTGCTTGTAAAGCTGATGTTAAACAGAGATTAACTGTTTGTTAAAAATTATTTGCGTCTCAGAAACCGGCCGTGATTTCAGTGATCTACAACCTTGCAGATACGTCTAATATATTTTTCGTAGAATATTCCATCACTAATTATTCTTCTTCGTATATATTATTTTCGAGGTTAAATTTAGTGGCAGCTTCCATATGACCGATAGTTTTTAGTAATGACCTAAATAAATAAATCTAAATATTACGAAATAACGTTAAAGGTATTAGTTTATAACACTTGGTAGTTGTATCTTTAGCCCATTTGTAAACATTTGATCAAATTATAACTCTTTGTTCCTTAATAGGGTTAATCACATTAAATTTCCCGTTTCTAAAGTTATTGGTGAAACCATCTCTGTCTGAAATTTGTATAGTCCAATTCTTTTTAGAAATCACAGACGTAGGATGCCTACGGCTAAACTTCGTTATTGTATTGATATCTACAGTCATAGCCAGAAATAAATATCTCTATAATTTATAGCCAAATTGTGTATCACAGCAACTCTAGCTTGAATATCAAATTTTAAAGAACGTGTTTTACATCGGCTCACAGCCTAAAATCTAATAGATAATTTTACATCAGTAAATTACAAGACACTCGATAAAATTACTTTCAAATTTCAGTTATATTTATTTATATAATCATTTTAGTTAATTATATATTAAACGAAAATACACCCTGAATGAAGAAACTACGTGCTTTTTTCATGAATTAGAATATAAGCAACATCGCGCTAGATCAATAAAATATTTCATTGACTCCTAAGCATCGAGAAATTGATTGTCACTTTCGTTCCTACAAGCATTTTTTTTCATATCGCACAGAACCGTACTACATTTCAAACTTGCCAGTATCGTTTCTCGTAGCTTTTGGGGGTAGTGAAATATGTTATTCCTTTAGTGCGGCGTTGTAATAGTCACGTGACATAATATCTAACACCCAGTGTTACTTCAAAAGCTATATTATTATTATTATTGATACAACAAGTTCATTAGACTTCAATTATTTATTTTAAATTTAAGATTATTTTGGATTATTAATAACCACCGAGTCACACGTTTCATAATGTAAACTTTTGGCACATCAAAATTTTATTGATCAATCTGATCATAGATACAATATGCTATATATATAAAACTAATAGCGCATGCATTGATATAAAAAATACTAGATGCACAGTCCCGAACAAAACTGACACTCAAAAGTGTCCCTAATTTTTTTTAAGTAGTTATAGATATGGCAAAAACATATGTATTTGCATATCCAACCTTAAGTGCAAGACTTATAGTTGTTTTTACAAAGCAATGTACGAAAATAAATAAAATTGACAGTGACGCGGCCGACGCGATTCTATTTGAAATGAGTGCACAATTTAAAATTGTGCACTCATTTTTGGAGGACGTTTTTGACACACTGATTGTGTATCTTGGGTTTTTTATATCAATGAGCGCATGTAATATATTTATGTAAATAAGTATTAAATACAAGGATACAATATTCACTTTCCGTTCGTTTAAAAAACCTTACAAATGAGAAGAAAAATACAAAATAAGTAGACAATCTATAGATTATACACATATAATATACAAGAATAAAATATCCACTTTCTGGTCACAATGAAACAAGTCCATTTAAGAAGTTGATGAATTAGTTTTTAAAAATTCTTGCAAATAATTAGAAAAGTACAAAATAAATACCCATTCACACAAAAAAGTACAAAATAAGTCCCATTAATAAACTGTATTCAATACAGTTTATTAACGGGAAACACTATTTTTCTCTAGTGGTTTTGCTAGTAGCTTAGCAGGGACAACATTAAGTAGCCACTAAGTAAATGCCAGCTTTAAATAATTTGCGAAATACCTATGTCGTATTTTCATATATTATTGCTCTTGTACAAGTATGTGCTTATAATTTATATATTTAAGTAGTAGAAAAAGCATACTCCAGTGTTCATTTAACAAAAATAAGTTTTTGTTATGTATGTGAAACGACCTACATCTTTATTCTTTATAGTATTAAAAAGTAAATAATGATTTTAAAATAATGTTTATTGAATCGTGTGTTGCTGTATACATGTAGCTATGAATTACATTAAGATTTGAAACATACATAATGATCTGTAAGATTTTAGGTATATTTAGTGTTACGTGTTTCGCCGCATTTAATATGGCATATATATTTATGTATAATAATTATCAAATTCTATTTGACGGAATCAGGAAAATACTTCATGTTTATTTGAAATGTATAATTGTTAAAATTAATTAATTTTTATACATATAAGTATTAAAGTTTGTATATGTTTAGTTTTGCGATAAAATATTCAATGCCTATTAATAGGCATAATACATAATTATATAGATCTCATTCAATAAATCTATTTTTGTGAAACTTAGATATGCTCATTGATGACTCGGTGATATTCATACATCACTATGTGACATATGTTGTAGAATACAGAAATCAGTAACTCGTATAAGGCTCAGGCCTTTTATATTATATATTTTAAGTATATGACGATTACATTAAGTTTTTTGTTCAATACTCGCATGTCATTTAATTTGTAAATCACACAATATCACGAAAATTTCTACTGACAATTTCATTCTATATAAATGCATATATTATCTTCATTATTCTTATTTTTTTCGTTCGATGAAACATTAACATTTTCTCATTACACACTTAAAATATTTTTCCAATTGCCACTCTATTTTTTCTAATAAAGTCATATCATTACAAAGATAATAAAAACTCACACACTCAACTCATTCAAAAGTAAAAAATAATATTATACAGGTCACTTTATAGAAGATTTAAATAAGGTATATTTCAACCTACTCTTGAAATATAAATTTTATTAATGATCCACCTTAGACACACACAAATGAAAGGGTCCATTATTATATTTCACCGTAGCAGAAATGCCTTAAACATTTAATTTTTTTAATTATACTAGGTATGGTATGTTCTCTACCTAAAATCGCAAAAAAGACGTCATGCACTAGATTTAATTTAAATCTATCATGTTTATCAATCTAATTGCCCTAATAACATGAAAATTTCCACTTGTGAATTGGAATAACCTATCTCTTAGGGACTAGGATAATTTACAACATCGAATCTATTTGGCAGTAACCTAACGCTCTTTATGTTAAAATATTTGTAGAGACAGTAAAAATATAGATAGTATACCTAATCACGCTATCACAAGTTTTTATCTTGTTCACGAGATACAGATGCATACAAAAACAAATTAAGGCGAGGCACCGGAGACATACGGATAATAATTAATCACATTTTTATGTATTGATTGTTAAATGACGGTTTTACAAAAATTACACGATATACCTGAAGATATTATCTAAGGAATGTTCTAACTTATTACATGATGGAATGTATTTTACTCGATCATATAAAATTCCGAAAATAGGCTAAATAAATTTCTAAAACAAGTAATTTGTTCATAATATTTCAAATTTTCCACATGATTTTTATATGATGATATTTAGTTTATATATGATATATATATAGTGTATATATGATATTTAGTTTTAAATAAGTACAAAAATGAATGTGCTAAATTTTGGTTTTCAGCCTATATTTATTAATCCGAAAACTAAACCGTTTCCCAGCGGTTTCAGAACGTATATTAGTGTTGGCGTGCGTCAAAATACCTCGCCTTAATGTTGGTGGACTACGACTTGTCTAATTTAGCGTCCACGTGTGCAACACTTCGCGGTAACTGTCTCTTGAAATGGTACTGCCCTAAGCCGAGGTTCGGTGTCACAGCTGACATCCGGCTCTAAGTCCATAAATTTTGCACACTCAAAAATCCAGTATCGCAGTAACAGTTTTCTAGATCAACTGTCTAAATTCACTTAAGACATCGGGGTAATGCATTCTTATATCTATATTTTTACCATAATACGAGTGAATACAGATAAATGTTTGATTTGACATACTTTACTGTTACGACGAAATATGAAATTATGTTGCGGTATTATGCCAGGCTAAAAACTAAATTTTACTATTCTAAGGATGTTACAATGTGCCACAACACGTTTCTATAATTCTAATATTACGGAAATAAAAATTGACATGATTTTTATAAAATAGTTGTACTGCCCAGTTAAATTTCCACAAAACACCCTATCTCGCGTCATCATAAAATGGGTAGTTTGTGCAAATATTTTACATAGGAACCACATTGAATGGTATAAGTAGTTTTCAAAATATTAGTTTTATGTTATGTAATAGTTGGTGTTTTAAGACTTGATAGAGATTTTCCTATACATAATGCTAATTTTATTATATTTGTTAATATTTTGGTAAATTAAAAATAACGTTTAGAAATATTTAAGAGTAAGATGGAATTATAGTATAACGTGCATAACGCAAGAGCATGGTATTAAGCAACACTGTTGAACGATGACTTAAAGTCAGACATTGATAACATTTTTAGATAAAATTTAAAACACAAGTCTTTTGTGGCTGTTGTTTTTTTTATTAGGAATTTTAATATTAATTAATTTCATTTCATTACAACTGATAATCTAGCTAGAAGGGCCAATAAATAGCTTTTGTTTAACGTTGACCGATGACATGTAAAATTAATAGTATACATTTCCATAACATAGCAGTTCAGTAATAACCAAATAGAAATAATGCATGATCATACAGATACACATAAAAAATGTGAATACCCACAAGGAATGCATAGATTTTGTAGCAGAGATATGACTATACGGCCACTAGAAACAAATTATAACTAGGTACATAAAATCTAAAGAAAAATTGTAAATTGTTCCGATACTGTTGCAAAAAATTTTAAAACCTCAGTGTCAGTTTCCAGTTAAGCATGTGTAATTTAAATATGTGCACATACTTAGTGTAGCCAAAAGATTATATAAACTTTAGATTAGGCTCAATATTTAGGCTTTATATATCACGTATAAAGTGCAGGGTTTAGATAAGCCAAATATTCATTGTTAACCCTTTGAAATAAATTCTTATAGAGGTCTAAATTTAATTATTTTTTGTTAGAGTTTCATTATTTGACAGGTGTTTGGAAATGTGCTGGTAGATGCCTTTTTAAATAAAGTAATCTTAATTATCCCATTTAATCAAACCTGCTGTTTGTTATTCATATATTAAGAGCGTTATATTTATATATAAACGATCACAGTAAGAAATCATCTAACTACGCGAATGTGCGTAATAAGTTTACGAATTAAGGTACTAATTTATTGACTAAAGGAAATTGCCCATTATCTATACTATTTCGTACTTAACTTGAATAAACATAAAACTTAGTCGTTAAATTATAAAATTCGTAAAAATAACATAACTTAAAACCATTTAAAATATTTTCAGTTTAATTTTACGTAGTTTTATATTTTACAAATTAAGATAATCTATTTGGCAATCGGTATTCTAACAATATCGATCTTTGAAAGTGACTAGACCTTTAATAATTTAATTACGAAATTTTGAAGTTTTATGTTTTTAAATTTCAAGATATTTTTTAGTTGAGCAGTCATTATAACCTTACAACAAAATACTTACTTATAGAGTTTATTTTGTACAGATAAAATTTATTATAAAGTGTTTGCTTAGTTATATTTGACGACACTAAAAATATAGTAAAAGTACATAATAACGATGAAATTAAGGAATTGTTGAATTACTTAAAAAGATCGACATACACTTAGCTAGTTTGTTATAACGAAATAAACTTAGAGCTATAAGGCTCCGTCATTCATACAATCTTAATATATATATATCTATATAACAGTGAATAACACTTTTAAATAATTATCTAAGCATCAAATATAACAAAATTTAGATCTAATCTAACAAGTATAATATATCAAATGAATAGTTTCATTCGTAAAATAAAACTGTAAGAAAATACTATACCTATAATTATCCTTACAAATAAACTATGAAAAATAACCGAAGAAAAGCGATCGAGATACACCCGCTGGATAAAACAAAGAAAAAATTAAACTTGAAATTTCACGTTTGTACTAATCTTTAATTAGTTTTTCTAAAGCTTAGCTTAACCACATTCATGCAGCATTTTAATACTAACGGTAACTGAATAAGAGTATATTATAATCAACAGTAGCCTATTAATAAGATCCATAAGAATGGACATAGAAGCATGTTGATTGCTGATTGGGAAATTCCAGAAAATTATATGGTATTCGAGAGTAATCCATACTTCCATACTAATATTATAAATGCGAAAGTCTGTCTGTCTGACTGTTACGCTTTCACGGCTAAACCACTGTCAAACATAGGCTATTTTTTTCAAAAATCAATCTTTAAAGGGTTGAAATAGGGGATGAAACTTGTATGGAAAGCTATCTGGATGACATGTTAATTTACTCGCGGGCTAGGCTGCGCGGGTCAGCTAGTAATAAAATACTTTTAAATAATAAATGTTAATCGCAAGCTTAAATGTTTTTTTACTTGTAACTCACATTATATCGGTGAAAGGATCTCGATCGCTAAATTTAGGGTCCAGTAGGTACCAAGAAAGTTAGCGAGTGATATGTCTGACGCAAACAAAAAGTCAGATTAAAATAATCTTTTCTGAATTAGCTCGATTGACAGCATACAAATGTAGAGATAGGTAGTAAAGGTTCTTATAGATATCAAAGTATTTTCAGCTTCAACAATATCGAGGTGTTTTCACAGATAGTCTTTTAAATTAAATTATATGAACATTAGTTACTTGTTTTAAATGTGTTCGCGTAATTTTTAAAATAATACTTGAATATGCAACGTCAAATGCAGCCGATGTGATTCCCATTTTTAGTATTAACAAGATTAATAACCCCTTTGATTAATTTTGGCAAATCCTGCAATTTTTTTTAAATTAAGTTAAATCTAAAACATCTAAATCACATGCTAATATTTTCTAGCTAAGCTGAATTTGCGAAAGCTCGACCGATTTGTTTTTACAGCTATTTGGATTTCAATTTTTGTTGATTTCATATTTTGTTGTAGTTTCTTGATCTAAAAAATTGGAATATTTTAATAATTTAAGTGAATTGGCTAATTTGGGACAACTGAATCCAATTTTATGTACCTAACCTTTCCTGTGTTAAGTCAATTTATTAAGAAAGATTTAGCAGTGTTTTATAATGTCCTTGTTATTGCAAGGAATACACTAACTTCAATGTCGTGGTGATTTTACGTTAATCAAATGTTTCTCGCCAAACTTTCTTGTTTCCTATTACATACTTGAAATCGATCACGATAAATAGTTATGGAGCCGTGAAACGTCCAATAGGGGTAACAATAAACAAAAACGACGCACTGTTATCGTCTCGCTTTGTACATTTTTGACGTCATAACAAGCAAACCAACCAGTTATCAAACCAACCTTTTATCAAAAAACAATATAAAAGCGAGAGGGCTCATCTAGTCATTTTGTTTATTCTAAACCCTTAGAATAGATTAAGAAACAGTAACATATCACTATAACCCTATTTAGGGAGCACACTAAATGCCACGCTTCTCGAATAGTTTGTTAAAGACACTAATAAGACTAATATTGCCATAGAGAGTGAGCCACTGGAGCATGTTCACGAGTAGATAGTGATAACCTCGCGCCCTCCCCCACGCACCATCAACACTTTCTCTAAACCCTCTGTTAGTACTTCCAGGAACTCCATATCTGTAATGAATATTTATAGTTTCATAGAATCTGTTACAGTAATTATTAAAAAAAAAATTACACATTGTACAAAGCATAGAAGAATTGAACCGGGTCACTTTTTTTAAGAATAGACCACCTGTCTTTATGGCAGGTGCTCGTAAAAGGCGAAAGATTGGCATAGTGTGTCAATATATTGCGACTGTAAGATATTAAATAAAGTACTGACGATTCGCCCAGGTTTGGTACTACCACCTTAACTTTTCCTGTAGCAATAGCGGCAGTTCTTGTAACTGTCGTAATTCGCGTAGATAGATAAAGTTTCGGTTTAGAGAGTAAGGTAGCGGGTAAACAAGTGGCATCACCTCATCACACAGATGAAAAAATAACTATAAACATATTTGGTCTCTATAAGTGATTATCTCCAAATATTTCTTTTGAGAAATATCTGTTTGTTCGATATCTTATGATATAAAAAATCTTTCTGATTTGTCGGTATTTAGAGGGCCACCAAAAGTACAATCCAGTTTAATACTTATGCTTGTGGCATTCCAACCATGCCCCACGGATATCAACGTACCATTAACATCTTTGGTGTTTATAGGCGTATATCTCTTCCTATCAGGTTAACAATCTGTGTTTTTTGCTACGTTATGAAATAAAATGAATGGACTATACAAAGATTTCTGTATACTAACGTAGTAGACAAGCCATGCGCCACGGCACATGTGTTCCACTAAATTGCAGTCCATAGACTATAACTACATTAGAGCTCGTTGAACAAAACACGTAGGCGCCATGAAATTCATGGCGGTCATATATATATATATATATATATATATATATATATATATATATATATATATATATATATATATATATATATATATATATATATATATCTACTCTAGTACGTAGTACATTAAACTTTCTGAGAATATGTTAGACTTATTAAAGAATTTAAAAATTGATCTTACAATTGGATTCTCTCTCAAGTTTGGTGTCGCGTGGCGGTCCAGGGAGGTTCAAAATAACTAACTGTGCGTCATGAGAGCGGGATACTATCACCTCGTTCAGTTTTACAGCTGTGTGCATCCTTCGAACTGTACCTTCATCCCTGTGTGAACATTAAAAATGTAATATTGAATGTTAGTTAAAGAAAACAATAATATGATGAAATAACTCAATTCGTATTAAAACGATGTATGTAATGACTACGAGATGAATAAATTCAATTGTTGCATGTTACAAAAATGTTGACGACTACATAAAAATTAATAGAAGAGATTTCCCTATTTGTTTCGGGCAAGTCCAGGAAAACTGAAAAAATTTTTTAAAACTGAATCGTCCGACTTGGAATTTGAATCCAGGGCCTTAACCATCAAGACAGAAGCTGGTACGTGTTTTTCATACAAACTTTTATCTCCAATTTCGGCCATTTCAAGCCAAAACCTTGATTTTTGGTAAGAAATAGCCTATTTGGTAAAAAAATTGCTATTTTCCGTGAACTGTTTCATGTGAAGACCTCTTCAAAAGTGTGCTGGATGTGTCGCTGGGGGTCTTCTTTTTGTCCGGACTATCGGCAAGTATTGTCCATTTATTAAACCAACGTTTTTCTTTTCGGTGGCATCGCGGAGATCACATGGAACGGTTTACGGAGATATTAAATTTAATTAATTTCACCTTTTGATTATGGTTTTTTTATGTTACTTGGATAGGCAAACTGGCAGACGTGCCACCTGATGGTAAGTGGTCGACGTCGCCCATGAACATAAACTAGTTTACCTGGAACTAGCTCAGATAACTCATTTATGTGTTGCCTATTCTGAGACACAAGGTGTTAAGTCTCGGTGCCAGTAATTACACTGCCTGATTTGCCCTTATCTCCGAAACACAGCAAATCTGTTTGATGGGAGAAATAAGCAAGATGGTGGTACCCATGCAGCCGGGAGCGCGACACAGCGCATCTCCCACCGGTATTTCCGGAAGTAACACCTGAATCAGTAGAATATTCAACTATCTCCATGTCAAATTTCAACAAGTCGGTTCGGCGATTTAGCTGTGAAAGTGTAGCAAACAGACAGACAGGCTTTCGCATTTGTAATATTAGTATGGATTTGATTTGATGAGATTTGGCTTTAGCAATTAAAATGATTAAAAGACATAGCAGACTGGGCAACGCCAAGTTCCCTGTGTTAGTCTACGCCTCTTTAAAAGAATAGACCACCTGGGCTAGGCAATTCCTAAAAGGCGACCGATGCTATATACTTATCACTATCATCGTGACTGCTAGGTGGTAGATTTCCGCAACGTCTCGCTCAGGTATTTGGTACCATTGCCTTACGTATTCCTGCTAAAAAAGCGTCAATGCTTGTTACTGTCGTGTCCAAGTTAGGAATAAGGCAGCCGGTAAACTTTTGCGTGTGGCATAACTGTCCCGCAACATGAATAAAAATGCACCATTAACATCTTTGGTGTCTGTAGACGATGGTTATTGTGGTACGTTTTCATAATAGTATGTTTCTGACGAGATTGATTGGATTGACATCCTTATTTAAATAAAATAAGGTTATTTTTGCAGGTTTACGCTAAAATGTTTCCTTTTAAATCTAGTGTACCTGTATTCAACAGTGGCCTTAATAAGTTTAGAGCTTAAAGATTAAAATTATTCTGTCCTAGTTTTTACATCACATACATTGTTTTTTTTGGCTACAAACAACATTACAAGTGTAATGCGTTATCAGTGACGATATCTACCCCTGCCGCGCAGCCATGCGCTTCTTCAAAGATGCGTTGAACAGTTTATTTTCTTTCAAAATTATTTTTCTATTCAACAATCTGGCGTTGCTTGCCACCTAATGCCTAAAGCGACCGCTACTTTTGGTCTAGCTCCGGCTCGACGCTATTAATATTTTATGACTAATATATTTTTCTATTTAGAATACTTCAAGTAGGTACTTCCTTTAACTTCACTTTTTATTAGCCAATAGGCAATCATCATAGAGTGTCTGGATTTGAAACAAGATTTTTGTATGATAACATTGGGATGTGGGATAAGTAAAGACAAAGCTGCTTTCTTATATGAGTAAAATATATTTTTATTTTGAAAATTAAATCAATGAATATTAGCAATATTTGTAGCGTGTATTTAAACCTTAATTCAATTGACCACTCAAACGTAGCAGCAGGGGAGTCCAAGATGCTAAATGGAGATTTACTCGAGTGTCATGGGGATCTATTGGATTTTGTAGTTTATGGATGATGGAAAAATAGAGAAAATAAATGTATTTCATTTCAAAGGTGGGAAGACGCATCTACAGATTAAAAGTGAATTCAAGTAACAGTGAAATGGAAACACTGGAGTGCATCATTAAGGTACGGTGAGTTAATTGCAAACTAAAATTTAGTCCTCTGTGGTCTAGTGGTCCAGCGTTGGCGTTGACCATACGAGGTTGTGGGTTCGATTCCCAGGTCGGGCACTTAAAAAAGTGTTTTTTCAGTTTTCTGATAAACACAAAGTTGCCCGGGATTGGAAAGTGCCCGGTTTGGCGATAGGCTTGCCACCTATCACATTTGTGGGACCAAGTATCTTCGGCTAATCGTGGGTGCACTTGTTGTACCTCTGCCTACCCTTTCTGGGATACGGGCGTGAAGATACTTTTTTTTAAATTTAGAAAATCTAACTATTGGAATGTAGTGTAAGAAACGACGAGACGAGACTACTTTATTACTCTCCCAGGGTTACAAAGTTACAAAGAAAACATTGTCATGACATGCTCGAGAGCGGTTGATTTTTCTTTGATTCTAAAAGAAATTATGTAAGATTAACGAAACAAATCTGTCTATTTTCACAATTTAAAGTTATTAGAGAAACTGGGAGTTATACTGACCAAACTGGAGCCTAATTCACGTAAAAAAACGGCAGTCGAGTCGATGCGTTTAGAACTTCATATTTCCTTACACATTATTCCGCGTAGCACTTCTCGACAGTCTATCGTGTTTATGTGTGTGAGAGCCCTAAGTGCATCGACTCAATTACGTGAATTGGGGAGTTGGCGCAGCTATTAGTCTGCTAAGCGACGTGGAAGTGGTATTGTCAGACATTTGATTTGATACTCTGGATGTATGGGTAGCATCTGCCGCTTCCGTCTTGCAGATGCTTTAATAGTCGACTCACTAGTTTGGCCAGAATCTTAAAACTATATAAATAATGCAGTATGGTCTTACGGCGTAATGTTGGGCACGTTGGTTTTCGGATTGAGTGCGTCGCCGTTGGGATTTCCTTCCTTGTGCTTGTCGGAGTCCTGCGTTGGCGACGGAGACTGCTCACACTGCGACCGTTCATCGGGCGAGTCCCACATTGAATCGATTATGTGCAACAAACTACTTCGAAATTCGTCCTAATTTTAGCCAATTTTCACCATTTCGTCAAAGAATTTAAGTTCATTTTCGTGTCGCGGATCAAGGTTGCACATGACGGATTCAAGGCGAATGAAACACGGGATGTCATATATTATTATAATTGTTAAACAATAGCTGACTACGGACATTCAAACACCCATTCTGATCTAATGTGATGTAAAAATTAAAGTGAACAAAAGGTGAATGAACTTATTGCTAAACATATGACCACCGTGTATTGATTCGCTAGGACTTGTTATAATTGTATAACGATATGAGTAACTTAAAAAAATAAACAAAAAATGATAGGTAATAATAAAATAACACGTGAATTATAACAACTATATATATATATATATATATATATATATATATATATATATATATATATATATATATATATAAGTTTATCGTCGAATTATGTCATAGTTAAAATTTGTTTCGCCGATCAGTACAGATCACTAAATATCTATCACAGATAGATATTCCTATCAAATTCCTGTCTTGATAGTTTCACGAAGCAGAGGGTAGAATTTAAGCGAGTAATTAAGAGACCTGTCTGATAAGAACGCAATAATACTAATGGTAACAATTATATAACTTGTAGCAACACTGAGATGATGCTAACACATATGTTTAGCAAATATCGATTTCACAGAAACAGATTACAAATCGACTTTAATGCGGGATAGGCAAAGTGAGTCAAGTATCAATAGATGTTTCGGTTTATCCTTTACCGGTTGACGAAAAGTGTTAAGATTGTCGCGTTTTACCGACGCCATCTTTCGGAGCTGATACTGAGAGTATTTTTTCGAAAAAAAAATCAAAAACCTTTTTGCTTGACCCAGGGGATTGAACTTAAGAACTTATTAATATTAGCTGAATAAGCTAACAATGAAGTTTTAGAAAATAAAAAATGTAGATCTAGAACCTAAGTTTAATCAGATAAAGATAAAAGCTTTAATTCACGTTTTCAGAATAATCATAAATATTTTTAACATAATTAAATTTAGTGCAGTAAAATATATTAAAATATGAGAAAAAAGTAATGATAACAGTGCAATTAAGCTCTTGATGAGAGTGAAATAAATAAGCTTTTTGAATTCATGATGATTATGATGAAGTATAAAAATTACACAAAATTACACAAATAAATTATGGTGTTCCTAGTCGAAGTGAATACGCACAATTTTACACAACAGTAATTACGGTCTAAAGGCAGTTATCCAGTAAGAACCTTCAAACTCTATTTGATCGCTATAATCGATTAAATCAATTTTGTTTGATGTTAAAAATCGATTAAATAAATTCTATTTGATCAAATTAATTTCGAATTCCAATGTGTCGTCTAACTAATTTTATGTTATTGTTATTTTCCACCGTAATAAAAGGGAAAGGACAGAAAATAAGTAGGTCGTGACATTCACAGAAGTAGTTCTTACATAATATAGTTAGTTTAAATATCTATAGAATTGATAGAAACTAAACTGTCTTCTCTCTAATACTAAAAAATATTCAAGCAATGTACGCGAAGTGAAGCCTTAAGATTTGAAATTTTGTTTTGTTTAATATTATGTAAAGATAGGAGTATAGGATAGAAAATACCTTCATAATATTATTTTTAGCCTGAATCATTTACCAACAAATGTTATTATATTTTAAATTTGTTTCAAAATAACTGAGAATTACAATGATTAGAACACGTTTACTTCTGTCATTGTGAGAAAAGTCTTACAAATTAAGTAATATTTCTAATAATTTATTCATGTTTTCAATTTCGTAGTTTTATTCCTATGCCAATTTATACATTACTAAGTACATAAAAAGTACTCTTAACAAATGTCAAATCGAAAATTGGTAATTAATCTCGAAGTTGATAAGTATTATATATGTACTCGTATCATCAGAGTAAAATAAAATTTAATCTATGCAAATAATTAAAAAGATGATGTTGATGTAAACGTTATTATTATAATAATTAAAAATTCATATCATAAAGGCGATGCGTCATAAAACATGTATGTTTAAATCTGGATTAATGAGAAACACTCGAAAAATATTTTCTTCAATTACTTGTACTGTCTACTAACGACATCAATACTTTGATAGGTAAGCGTGAGGATTGTTAATTTGCCACCTTATTGCTGTCCTTTCTGTTCATATTTTAATGATATATCTGTTACGTTCTAGCAAAAGTGTCTTCTTAAGGGAATTTACATCATACAGTTTAGTTAATGTTGTGATACACTCGAAGGCAATACTTATTTTTGCAAATCTATTGCCAAACTATCACACAAACTTTAAGGAAAATATTCATGTACACGATTAGGCTTAACATGATCTATGCCTAAAATCTGAACTGAACCACAATGTCTTTAAGGCGTTCCTGAATTTTTTTGTAACTGTTCCCAATTAGTCAATTATTGCTTCCTGATTCCTTAAAATTAGTGTAGATCACAAGAATAGTGCTTGAAAACACAATACACTTTGCATTGTTCTAAGTAACCCATTCGTTAATAATCTTACCTTATCATCTTTGTCTTTCTCGTCGTTTTCGGCGAGCGGAGGCGATGGGGCGTCTTCCGCAGCAGGCTCAGTGCCGGGCTCTACGAAACGGACTTTACTGGCTGTCTTTACATCTGCATGGTGATGATCGACTATTGCTTGAACCTGTAATTACACATGTATACTAATGCTGCGTTCCTAACTGACATTTAATTTTGTCAGTTATTAGCGTTATTAAAAAAAAATGGAGGTAGATATTGGTGAAAAGCGAATTTATTAAAATACAAATGACTGTGTTACATAGCTTTACTTTTAATTATGAGATTTACTAAGCGCTTAAATTTAGTCATAAAGCAATGTACTTCTGGAAATACCGTGTGTAAAGTTTTTTTGGGGTATTGCAACTAAACTCCCAATTACAAGACAGATAATGTCCAATACTACATTGACACCGATAGTAAAATAATAAGTTGGTAGATCAATAATTAATTAAAATAAAAAAATATTATACAAAAAATTATAATCCATTTTACAATATACTAAGATATTATTAAATATTTCATATTCTTTATTGATATGAATATTTAAGTGTGTTCGGACAGTACGTACCTTAAGAATTTCGTTTAACACCAATATATGTACATCTAACATATAACAATTATTGACTTGCAATATAATTTCTCTTTATAAATCTAAAAAAAAATGCTAACCATATAGCAAGCTTGAAAATATTGTGCAATAACTTGAAATATTGCAGGCAAATTAAGAGAGATAAACTTTGACAAAACAATAGTTCAAGGGAGTCTAAAAGAAAATTGTAGCTTTTTTCCTAAAATCATATATTAGAAAAATATGAAAATTTGATCTTTTTTTATTACAGTTAGGTAGTAACATAGATCGCAGTGCAAACAAGCGACAAAGGATGTGTACAGAAATGGATAGGGGTAAAACATCAAAAGCTAGATTTTTTAAAACATTTGAGCATCGATAATCTAGATGGTAGAAGACAATAATGGAGTAAATAATCTATAAAATCTAATACCATCGCTATAAAAAAGCGACATAAAGAAAATTTTGATGTATAAATACATTTATATTTAATGTTTTAAATAAAAGCAAATTTTTAATGAAATGGAAATGCAACAACTAATTCTAAAAATAATGTACAAAAATGCATGTAAGAAGTGGACTTGATCTGTCTAATAGTTTTACCAGAGGCAACTTCTCCTCAGCGTTTTGTTCGTGATAGTCCACCAAATTTTGCATCTGAATTGGCAGCGACAGAAACATTAATTTTTATTAATATAATGTAAAACGATTAAAAGCCACGTTTACTTACAAATATAGCAAGTGATATAATTACACTGCTTATGGATGTTGTTAGCTTAAATTTAAATTACGTGTGAAATACAATTTTGATGAGAATGTTTTCAAACAATGCTGGCATACTGACCATTCCCATAGTTTCTTTTTTGTTGAGTCGCAGCTCTCGTAGCATTTGATTACGTTGTTCCATCATCAACGTGCGCTCGTATGTGTAAGCGGAAATGTCACTGTCCGTCTAAAATTATATTATTTAAAAATAAATACTACAGAAGACATTTTTACAAATTATATTTACCCTAGAGTTAATTTATTTTATCTTTTATAGTGTTTTATCCTATTCTCCTCTATATATAAAAGCAGCATGAACGCTGCTTTTAACAATGCCCAAATATCGAAAATTAATATTGTTACGAATAATCTAGAAACGTGTAGAGTTGGAACGTTGGAGAGATCTAGAAATAAAAGAAAGAGATAGCTATTCCTATTGACAAATAAATAGTTGACCTAAGCTAAGCCATAATGGACTTTGTGGTATATGGCATAAGGTTGAAAAGAAGTGATTCATCGTTTCTCGATACATTTAGATTTTTCTGGATCCAAGTAAAACTTTACCCTGGCTATAAATAGAGATGAGTTGACAAATACAAGGCAGTTTTTATCAAGCGATCGACAGCGATACTTAAAGTGAACAGTGCGAAGCGAGAAGTGTTTTATTGTGTAGTTCAGTGATAGTACAGTGAGTGAATAGTGTGTAAAGTGTATTTTAGTATTACATTGTGTTGTCTTGTCTATTTGTATACTAAATACACGGATTTAAATATAAGCGGTGTTTTCTTACAATTACGATCCCGAGTACGTAACATTATTAAATTAACCGTGGTAAGGACTTGTTTCTTACCCCTAATAATCAAAAGTCAGGATATTAATTGAAATCAATTTTATTTATTATTTCCCCCGTGTTGGTTTTTGTGAAGCGGTCAGCGGTAGCACCTGGGGAGGCATTGTGAAATTGTAGCACCACTAAGTCACGATGTACTAGGTGGTAGCACCATTAAGTCATGATGTACTAGGTGGTAGCTGGTAAATATATATATATATATATATATATATATATATATATATATATATATATATATATATATATATGTCGCAGTGAAATTGTCAATAGCCGTTAGATTATAATCTACCTAGGGATTTTATAATTTGGTTAGGTTATGTTAGCAGTTAAATTATAATATCACTTAGGTAGATTATAATCTAACGGTATTGACAATTTCACTGCGACATATATATATACATCGATATCTGATTTGTTACAGTGTAAATGTGATTTGTGAATCAGCATATTTGGCGTGGGTGTGAATCTTAAAAGTTTGTAAACAAAAAGAGTTTCCAATCACAATCGTATCGTGCATAGCCATCAGGTTTAATGCTTACAAGATTTTTCATTTTAGTATCTAGCAAGCAATTTTAGAAATACTAGACTGTTATTCTAATGGTGTGACTAAAATATTAGAAATTCGTTTAATTGGTTGACAATAGAATCTCATTGAGTGAATTGTTTAAATTTTATCAAATGAGCAAAATTTGAAAATGGTCAAGTGTAATAATATCTAAACTCGTATATGAGTTCCAAAATGTGCCTTGGAAAGCTTTTCGTCTCATAATGTAGTAGTAGTAGTTTGATATGCCTGGTTTTATACATTAGGGATTAGTTCAGTGGCGGATTTACGTTTGATGCTGCCCTAAGCCCCGAATGATACCTATGCTGCTTTTTTGGCTTTAAGAAGAAGTGATTACAGAAATCAAATTTTGCCGCCCCTAGAATTATGTGTCCTGTACCTGGGCCTGTCATGGGCCCATGGGTAAATCTGCCACTGAATTAGTTGTATCACAAAATTAATTTGAGTACATTTAATGATAATATTTATGTCAAAATATTCACCATCTCTACAACTTCAACTTCTGCCTCCAATCGCAACTGATATAAAAACATTTTAAGATCTTTTTTCATTTGGATGGAGTTGTCTTCCATCTGAGCGACGGTGAAGATTCGCATCTTGCAGTTCTTCCAGCTGCGGTGCTGTTTCAGCAAAAATGGCAACAACATCAACATACCGCCATCATGCACGATCCACCAAATATCAATATTACCGGATACCTGAAATTGTAAATTAATATTTTGAATCTTTTTTTACACTGATATTTGTGGTTTACATATACAGGCTGTAAAAAACCTGTCCGATTCGCAAAGGCATTGTTTGGAAGTTTAAGGCTTCCATACAATGCCTTTGCGAATTGGACATGTTACGCAAAACTTATAGTGTGACCTACGTACAATGGCCACACAAAATGCCGGACAAAAAAGATTGACACAGGTGCACCTACGACATTGACGTCCTTGAGGAGGTCGCACCCGCTTACTCAACATTGTTGTACAATTTGAAATATTCGCTAAATTTTAGCGGAATCGAAAGGTAAAAACAAGGATTTCAAAATACCATATTTTTATTTTTATAAATAGAATATTTTTTTTGATCATGTTATCGACGTACCTGTACGCCTCTTTTGGGGTAATATGATAGAGACTGATGTTACATACATTATGTATGTATATATTTTTATTTCTCTGTGTGTCTTGTGTGGCAAGGTTGGAATGTCACATGTATAAGTTTACTAGCTATCTTACCCTCCAAATTGGCGGTGGGCGGTGATACAAAAATCGGTCGCCACTTTGGAGAATTTCATATAGTTAGTGGTTACGATAGTCAGTGCCATATGTTTGCCTTTTCACACACAGTTAATCTATTCTTCAAAATGGGACTCACATCAATACGAATCACACTCAAACACTATCCATAAATATATTGTGGTAGATGATGGAAAATAAGATTATTCATATCACTACATGTATCGCCACACTACCAATAATGTAATATTACCAACATTACCTTCTCAGTAGAATCCGGAAAGAAGTTAATTCCTTTAGGTACTAACATAGCCATTCTCGCCGCCGTGACAGCTCTTACAGTATGTAGGAACACATGCCAGGTTCGTTCGTCTTCGGACTGCCGCCAACCGTAGGGCCACCCTACAATGACTGTATTTGGCTTCAGACCACCCAAACCTGTAGTTTGTACGCTAAAACAGAGATATAGTAGTATCAAATAAAGAGTATTTAAACTAAAAAAAACTAAGCAAATTTAGATAAGTTTTTAAATTTAGACGTGACTGATGCATTATTCTACCGGCTATGTTTCCCTCGAACCGGAGCATGACAATAGTCAGCACTTACGCTATTGTGATAGGAATAGGTAGTACCGTGACATTGCAGGACTCTACCATCTCTATCCAGTAACATTAATTTAGCGTAACTAATTGTAAGACTCAAATTAATCTTTACAGTTTACAGACAATTTTGACCGATCGACAATTTTAAAGCTTCTATCGGATCGGAACTCGGCCACACAGTGAGAAGATCCGGAGGAAGAAACTTAACGGGTTTGTGTTTTTTTTTATCCGTATTTTGGCAAATTGATATAGGTAGTGTTCTATTTATAAAAAATATAGTAATTAGTTATTAAAGATTGGTTTGAGGGGAAATTTAATGTTTCAAATCCTTAAAATTTGTTTTTCAAATCCATACTAATATTATAAATGCGAAAGTCTGTCTGTCTGTAACGCTTTCAGGGCTAAACCGCTGAATCGATTTTGACAAGAGGATAGTTAAAACCCGCGGTCAAACGTAGGCTACTTTAAAAAAGAAAACGAATTCCTAATATTGATATTTATATAAGAAATTTCTCATATTGATGACCTGTTATTCTAAGTTGCGCGGGTTAACTGGTAATTAAAAACCTCCGGCAGAAATATCAACATATTGTTACAAATAATCTAGAAACGTGTAGAGTTGGAGCGCTGGAGAGATCTAGAAATAAAAGAAAGAGATAGCTACTCCTATTGACAAACAAATAGTTTATCTAAGCTATGCCATAATGGACTTTGTGGGATATGGCATAAGGTTGAAAGTAGCGTGTACTAGGATTTATGACTCATAACATGTTTACGATAAGAAGTGATTCATTGTTTCCCGATACATTTAGATTTTTCTGGATCCAGGTAGAACTTTACCCTGGCTATAAATAGAGATATGTTGACAAATACAAGGCAGTTTTTATCAAGCGATCGAGAGCGATATTTCAAGTGATCAGTGCGAAGCGAGAAGTGTTTTAGTGTGTAGTCAGAGATAGTACAGTGAGTGACTAGTGTGTAAAGTGTATTTTAGTATTACATTGTGTTGTCTTGTGTATTGTGTGTATCGTAAATACACGGATTTAATACAAGTGGTGTTTTCTTACAATTACGAACCCGAGGTACGTAACAATATATTGTGTTGATCACTTAACTTACAACCTAGTAGTCACGATGGTCTTGACATGTATAGCCAATGGTGAAGGACTTGAGAAAGGTAAATGGTCTATTCTTAAATAATTATATGGGCCCCTTTAATAATAAATACGGAAAAACAAAGGAGAATAAGGGTCTATACAAAATTGGCCTCCAAAGCAAAGCATATTGATAGATATTGTATTGTAATACATTATTAATTTCTTTTGAAACATAAATTGTATCAAGGACACATTTTATAATGCTAAAGTGCACGAAAAACATTGAAGAATTGATGTTACTTGAATTTACAATTATTACATACGATTTTAAGTCACTCATGTCGCAACATATAGTTAACTCTCATCATGAATATGATTTGATTTTAACCACTTAAAAGTTAAAAGATGAACAATGTTTGTTTAGAATAACAGAACAAAATATTTATCGTTACTCGTTCACAGATGACTTTTATGTTACAATATTAGTTTATTTAGATGACACTTGTGTTTTTTGTTTCTGATGATACATGATGATATAATAAGAGTAGCTTGTTTATATAACAGCCTTCTGTGTTGTAAGTTTCGACTAGAGTAAAAATACTTTCATTTTTGTTGCATTTTATACAATAGTTTAAGATTTTGCGTCTTATCTATCCCAAATTTTTCTAATTTGTTTGGTTGGTCATAAATAAAAGAAAGTATTTATTTTATGGCAGAAAAAAATCTTTGATTTAGAAATAAGGAAAAGGGTACAAGTTTGATAGGTTTCATGAGTTCCAAGTATGTCCCTTTTTCATTTTTACTTCCTATTAAAAAATGTCCGCTGAATTCTAATATGGGCTTATTGTGTATTGAATTAGGTAATTTGATAATTACCGCTGATGCTTGCAGCACTTTGAGGCCGATCAAATAATTATGACAGAGTTTCACCAAGTGCCGACGATGAAAAGTATAAATTATATGATAGAATATAATAGCGGTAATAATATTTTTTTATTCCTTACTGGGGTTAAATTGTGTAATTTGCACAATTTAAAAAAGAAATAGTAAACTATTTTAAAATATTTTACTTACAAATGACTTAACCCATCAGCGATGTTATGTGTAACCAGGACATCAACAAATCCTTTGACTTTTTCTTCATTCATACACTTTCTAAGATTTTGCTTAGCAGTAGCCGCGTCTCCGGAACGACGAGTGTAATCGCCACCCAGTACTGATACACATACTGTCAATCCTTTGCCTGGAATTATATCAATATTATTATTACTGGCCCTGAGTGCATAAGTAGTCAAGTTAGTGTTTTGTTAAATTAGGAGTTTTAACTACCAAATAATAGTTTTAACTACATAGTTTAAGGTACTGCTTAAACTATGTACAGGAAATTGTTTTTCAAATGTAGTGACAAATCAATAAACACTAGAACATGTTTAACAATTTATCTTATTACTAGCTGTGCCCGCGACTTCATTCGCGTGGAAAAAATTCTAAAATAAAAACCCGCATAGTTCCCGTTCCCGTGGGATTTCCGGGATAAGAACTATCCTATGTCCTTTCTTGGGTCTCAAACTATATTTGTACCAAATTTTATCCAAATCGGTTCAGTGGTTTGGCCGTGAAAGCGTAACAGACAAACAGACAGACAGACAGAGTTACCTACTTTCGTATTTATAATATTAGTATGGATCTAATCGATGTATAATTGTATGTTCCCTATAAACTTAAAACAGTTAGGGAAAATTTCGGTCAATTTTTAGACTAGTTTGCGAGGTGGCTTAGTGAAATTTGGTCCGATCCGATTGCTATCGGATCAACAGAATAATTTTTCGGTTATTATTGGTAATTTTATTTCATGGTGCATTTTATGGCACGGGGCGTACCTGTGTAAAGCCAATGCGGATCGTCAGTATTTTATACATTTGCAACTGTTGAACAGTTCTATTTTTTTATTTCAAGATCTGTCAAACACGTTTTCTGAGCAACTATAATCCATACTAATATTATAAATGCGAAAGTCTGTCTGTCTGTCTATTACGCTTTCATGGCTAAACCGCTGGACTGATTTTCATGACATTTGATATGGAAGTAGTTGATGAGCCGGGGTCAAATGTAGGCTATTTTTTTTCAAAAATCAACCCTTAAAGGGATGAAATTTATATGAAAAGCTATCTTGACGACATGTTAATCTACTCGCGGGCGAAGCTGCGCGGGTCAGCTAGTGTAAATATATCTTCAGTAACATTTAAAAATAATCCAAAGTTACAAACATCGGATGATCCGATGTTTGTAACATCGGATTTTACAAACTTTCCGATGATCCGATGTTTGTAACATCGGATTTTACAAACTTTCCGATGATCCGATGTTTGTAACATCGGATAAAATACTGACAATCCGCATTGGCTATACACAGGTACGCCCCGTGCCATAAAATGTACCATGAAATAAAATTACCAATAATAACCGAAAAATTATTCTGTTGATCCGATAGCAATCGGATCGGACCACATTTCACTAAGCCACCTGGCAAACTAATCTAAAAATTGACCGAAATTTTCCCTAACTGTTTTAAGTCCAAAGGGAACATACAATTACACATCGATTAGATAATAAGATTAATTGTTAAACATGTTCCACTATTTATTGATTTGTCACTACAATTAAAAATTTCCTGTACATAGTTTAAGCTACTGTTAATCGGAATCGGATCATCGGAAACAAAAAATATAGTGGCAGTTGTTGCCGCTTTAATAGTTTTGGCGTTTGGTGCTGTGACATTGCAAAAAGTGCATCTAGCGAACAGCAAGCAATTAGTGACGTTTTTGACGGTTTTTTCGTTACGTTTAAAAGTCAGCGACCAGCGTCAGATACGCTTGCCGGACCAATAAGGGGGAAATGGTCTATGTTCCAAATAAATGTTTATTTAGTTGTTTATTTATTTTCTCGCCTAATAACTCAGCTTCAAAATACGCACTTGCGTTATTTTATTTATTAAAAAGAATATTATACATTCAATTGAAAGATACGAGTACATCGGTTGCAAGCAAATTATCAAGAAGTCAACTCACCAGCTTTTAACTGACTAGCAAACGCTAACATCTTGCGATATTTCGGCAACAGATCGTCATTTAATTTAGCAAGAACCAAAACTTGAGGTCGCCAGTTTTTGGTATGTGGAGGTCCTTCTTCAAGCCGTAGTAAGGAGTAACGAGCCGCGGAAAGCGCCAACCCACTTAAACCATCACCCCATTCTTTCTCAGCACTGAAATTTAAAGGTGTATGTTAAAGTTGTGTTCTTAAGAAATGAAAAAATGGGTAAAATATCAAGGAACAGAGTGCTAAGTGTGAGTTTTTCTTTTCGCATTCGATCGTGAGCGCGTTTCGAGCTTACTAGGAATTTGTATGTGATTTGTACAGCGCCACCTAGTGGTAAACGTGAGAAACCAGTTTACCACTAGGTGGCGCTGTACAAATCACATACAAATTTCTAGTAAATCGAAACGCGCTCACGATCGAATGCAAAAAGGAAAACTCACACTTAGCACTCAGGTATCATCTCCCCGTGTTGGTCCCGGGCTCATAAAAAGCGTCCGATTGGCTATGAGAGTTACTACCATCGTGGCTACTAGGTGGTAGAGTTCTGCATTGTCTCACCCAGGTCTGATACCACCGCCTTACCTATTCCTGCCGCAATAGCGTCAATATTTGCAGCTGTCGTGTTCTGGTTTGCAGGGTAAGTTAGCCGGTAAACTTATGCATGTGGCATTAGACTTCGCCACAAGATAGCAACGCACCATTAACATCTTTGGTGTCTATAGGCGATGGTTGACTTTTTTTATCAGGAGATACGTCTGCTTGTTTGCTATCTTATGATATAAAAAAAATCATCATGTAACGTGAAAATGACGTAATCCAAACTACAGATTGTTTGTAGTTTTCACGTGACGTGTAATATTTAATGTGATTACCGGTCCGACGTGTTTTACGTCGGTCCTCTCTGGCGGTAGGCAAAGCGTACCTATCGAAAGTATAAATTTGCTTCTCGTGGACCATAATTTAATGGATGCTGAGATAAATATTAATCTTGTTGCTAGATTTTATTAATTTTAAAAGTTAAGCGCTGTTTTCTCACAATAAGCAGGACTGATAGCTATTTTTGTTAATTACAGGTGCGGGTGTTAGCACACCGCCGTAATTTGGGCTGCTGTAACAGGCAGCAGTTAGTAGTCTATACATTAGTGATTCTGTAGGGATTTAGCACAGTCGGCTATTTTGGGTCTTTGAATACTTCAGTATTCGTTACACAAAAATAGAATTAGAACTCGAGTCACTATTCGCGTCATTGTCCTAAAAAGTTGTACAAAGTTTTTGACGTATTAATATATAAATAAAATAGAACTTACCCTCGATACTCGATATATTTGTAAATAAGGCCAGCCATGCCCATTGCGATGAGCGCGTAGAACCAGGAAGTCATGAACATGATCGATATGCATAGAGTTAAGCCCAAAAAGGAGAGTGACCTGGAAATAAAAAATATACAATATATAATATAAAAATTTCGTTACATTAATGCTGCGGCCTTACTTGCATCTATTGTCACAAAGCTTCATGGAATGACACGATACATGCAGATGTGACCGTGTATTACCGGCTACCGTCGCAAACATTCGGACTGCATGTGCCTTGTAGCACGGTTGGCGGTACGTCAAAGGGTTTTAGCGCGCTAATCCATCCGTTACCTTTCGGCGCACACAGGTGCGGCCGAAGGGTAACGAAGTGCGCTGAGAGAGGGTTTATATTTTTCAAATATGTAAATTAAATAAATAATTTACAAATGAATAAAGTATGCTGGCTTCATCATGATTTTTCAGTTTGTCTCCTATTCATCTATTATGACTCCCCCAGTTGGTCTGGCCCCCTTTCAAAAATAGACTGCCGAAAATATCTCTCATTCTGTCAGACAGTTCCTAAAAGGCGAACATGTAACTACCATCGTGATTACTGGGCGGTAGAGATTTGTAACGTCACGCCCGGATTCGGTTTCACTGTACTTTACTTATTTCTGCTGCAAAAGCTACGTTGTTTGTCAAGTGTTTTTTCCCTGTCCCTTTATAACTTAAACATGTGACATTAGCACTCCACCATACAGATAGCATCACACCATTAATAACTTTGGATTTTATAAGCAATGGTCATCTCTTTCCTCTAGGAGAGCCATTTGCTTGTTTACTATTCTGTCATATAACTCTATCAAAAGGTGATGTTTTTTCCATTAATTCACATATTTTATGGTTTAGGAAGGCAATTACTTGCATTGAATAACTCTTTGTTGCTTAAGATCTCCTATAATAATGTACACCAGTCTTAGTGCTTTTGTAAAATGCGAATAATTGGGTATACGTTGTATTATATTGTAGGACACGTTATGAATCGTAGCACGTGTAAACCACGTTACGTTACTGGGTGGTCGGTAAAGCGGAGCGCCCGCCTAGCCTGTGATAATATTATTGAAGGTAGTACGGATTATGCTTTCAAATTATAAAATGTTAAATCATGACGGCTAGATATTGTTTTGGTTTTAGTTTTATGTTGTAATTGCCCTGATGATGCTTATTTAGAAGCGAAACCGGTTGGTAAATATATGAAATAATTTATTGTGAAACAGTACAAGTGTTTTAATATTAAATATTGAATGAAAATGGAGTTTTACCATGTGCCGACGACAAAGAGTGTAGAATATATGTCACTGCCATACCTATTATTCCCAAAATAACGACAATGCTTGTATGTCATGTTGCAGGTAGGACGATAAGGCTTTCGGTCAAAAATAACAAGATTCAAGATCGTGGCTTTCAATTTTTTAATATTACTTTTTTTAAAGATTTTGAGAAAATTAATATTTTAAAGATTTTTAACCCGTTTCAGTTTTACGGCATCTTCTTCATCTTCTTCGGGGCAGTGATAAAAATGTTAATTTAAAAGAATATTAGTGTTATTTGTCAAATTATATCAATATTTTAAAAATACCAATCTTACCAATGGTAGTACCGGAATCTTGGACGCCAGTTCGGAGTTTTCAATAAAGTTTGTAGCGCACACGCCAAGTTTACGAAGCCATAGCACATCAGGAAAAACATTGAAAGAAGAGGCGCCAGGATGTCGACGTTGCCCAGTAGAATACCACATTGACAGATAACCATAGTTAGCAGTAAAGCTCTGAAATATAGCAAACATGTATTGATATTTAAGACACACAGGGAAAAAATAATTTTCATCATACCACAACCGAAAGTTTGAATTTCTTTTTTGTTTGCGGGAAGAAAGATGCACATTTCAGACTGCTTACAATTAGTGACAGTTTAAAATTTTCTTCCCGTTACCTATTTGAAATAACTCATTACTATGGTAATCGTGCAGTTGTTATTTCAAACCTATATTATTATACACGCGGCAATAACTTATCATTTAATAATAAAAAATAAAATAATATTGATCTAAGAGTTGAAATTTTCTGATTCTGATAAAAATTACATAAAAATATACATAGAAAAAACTTATATATAAAAAATTAGTGAATACAGTTGTGTAAAAATACAGTATCATTTACTGTTTTAATTTCTTATTTTATCGCCTCTGTGGTCTAGTGGTCCAGCGTTGGCTTTGACCACATGAGGTCCCGGGTTCGATTCCCGGGTCGGGCACATAAAAAAGTGTTTTTCAGTTTTCTGAGAAACACAAAGTTGCTCGGGATTGGAAAGTGCCCGGTTGGCGATAGGCTTGCCACCTATCACATTTGTGGCACCAAGTATCTTCGGCTAATCATGGGTGCACTTGTTGTACCTCTGCCTACCCCTTCGGGGATATGGGCGTGAAGAATTACTTATTTTATGTACATATTGTTATTTCCTGTTCAATGTTCAATGTTTTTTTTTTGATAATAAATATTACTTTTCTTACTAAGAAAATTCAATATTTAATTATCTCGAATATTAATAATAATATATATTAAGTATAAGATAATTAAATCTATTTTTTTTGTCTTCGGGGCTTCGGCCCGAACCCCACCGGATCTTTGTCCCGCACTCCGTCAAGACTAATTTGAACTACATTCATTTGTGGCTCGACCGGATCTGGTACCACCGCCTTGCCTATTCCTGCCGCAATAGCGTCAGTGCTGGGCACTGTCGTGTTCCGGTTTGGAGGATAAGGGAGCCGGTAAGCTTATGCATGTGGCATTAGACCTGGCCACAAGATAGCAACGCACCATTAACATCTTTGGTGTCTATAGGTGATGGTTGACGCTTTCCATCAGGAGACCCATCTGCTTGTTTGCTATCTTATGATATAAAAAAAACTATTTTCTTTATTGGCTAGCTGTTAGTACTTGTCATTGTCGTGTTTCAGTTTGGAGATTGAGATAGTCGATGAATAGTAGATTAGCACTCAATAAACATTTTAGATACATACTTACATGTAATGATTTTCTTATTAGGAGAAGAAAATAAATAAAATCAATTTTAGATTATATATGTGTTTAACACTTAGCCCGTGCTAGAGAAAACTTTTAAACTTAAAAAAAGAAACGTTTTTAACATGGATTTGAACTAGCGCCCTTGGCTAAGGCTGATACGCACTGACTAAGCTCCGGGTCAGTGGTTCAAAGTGACGGAATTCTTCATTACTTTGTGATCGATTCCGTCGACTGTACTGATCGCCAGATATGCGTATGTATATATTATATATATATATATATATATATATATATATATATATATATATATATATATATATATATATATATATATATATATATATATATATGTACATACATATATATATATATATATATATATATATATATATATATATATATATATATATATATATATACTACATATATGTATATACTTACTTATTTCTATATATGTGTTTTAGCTCTTATACCGTGCTGGGATAAACATTCTAAGTATTAAAAAAAAAAGTTAAATCATTATAAATATTAAAAAATTAATTTAAAGGAATATTTAAAAAAAAACATTGTTAAGTTTTTCTTTAATTATTTTTATTAAAATTAAAATCGCATAAAAACCTGCAAATAATTCTTATGCTAAAATAATATCCATAGAGCTTTAATAAAGTTAAAAGATATAGATCAAATATACCTTGTTGGCTCGCCCCGACTAGAAGAAACCGCAAAAGGTGCGAGGAAAGGTATAATCTCATCTTTAGCTATAGCCTGAAGTAAACGTGGTGCTCCTGTCAGAGATTGTAATCCTGCTCCAAGAGTAGAGAGGAAGGATCCAATTAAAATCACCCATTGATTTGGCCACGCCATATTAGCAACAACAAGTTTACCGCCTATCGATTGACCAAATCTGAAAAAATATAAACCTTTTTATCTAGTTGGTGCAGGTAACTGACACATAGAAATTTAAAATCTTACAATATATAAAATGAAAAAAATATTAAAATGTGCTAAAATTTAAAAATTACATTTTATTATTCATATTACAAACGCACATTTTGCCAATTTAGACTTTAAATTTTGCCATGGCGGAAGATTTAACCAAGAAAATTGGTATCGAAAATGCTTTTAAAGATTATTCAAAATTTGGTAATACAAATAAAGACGGCAAACTAATAACTCTGACAAATCTTGACAAATGGTTAAAACAAGCAGGTGTTGTAGATGGCAAGAAGATATCGACAACGGACACGGCTATTATATTTCAAAGGTTTCAATCTAAAACAATTGATTTTCAACAATTTCTACAGTTCTTGGAGTTGTTAGCAAAAGACACAAAAGTAGATATTGAAACAATAAAAAGTAAATTGACAAAATGTGCTGCTCCCGGTACATCTAATGCAACTCAAGCTGATAAATCAGACATTGTTAATAGAATGACTGACACATCTAAGTACACGGGAAGTCATAAGGAACGTTTTGATAAATCCGGAAAAGGTAAAGGAAAGTCTGGAAGAGAGGATACAGCAGCCAATACTGGCTATGTCCAGGGATACAAGCATAAAGATACATATAAAAAGAAATAGTTTACTTACTTGTCTCGAAGCAACAAATTATCTACAGTTCCAGCAAAGAGTAAAACACAGGACAGGTAAACTGTCGAAGTAGTTAAAATAGCGCCAATAGTTCCAATCGGAATACTTTTTTGAGCATCTGCTAAATCTCCAGACCTATTCGAGCCAGCCATGATACCTAATAATAATTATTACCATTATTATCTGAACAGCAAATTTAATAAAAAAATAAAAACATATTTACCAGTGACCGAGGGGAAGAATATTCCTATCAAAATAGTGAAGGTGGTTGTTAAGTCAGCGTAGATTTGATTGTAAGTAGGTCGTTCCATTTGTTCGATATCATCAGGTTCTTTACCATATGCGAGGTATTGTCCCAAATGAAGAAATGAATCTTGTAAATTGTCGAAGAAAACACCACTAGCTAAACCCTGAAAGATAAATCTACATTAATATCATAATGTCGCGGGTTGAAATATTCCGTCAAAGTCAGAGCTTACCTTTATCCCTTGTACAACGCTGACTTCGTGGGCAACAAAATAGGGGTCACAAGTATTGTTAGGACAGAAAGTTTGATATAATTCTCCACCCGGTACCTTGGTGCAATTTTCAATATTAATATCTTTAAGTAAACGTTTCCCAAGTACGCACATTCTGTAATATTGATTAATAAATGTAGTATGTTATTTTACATTGAATTAAATTTTTATATTATAGTAAACAAACAAATAAATATCCTGATGGAAAGAGACAATGATCACCTACTGTTAACGATGTTAATAGTACGTTGATATCCGTGTGGCGGGATGGTAATATTACATTTTATTGTTTTAATAAATAAATGTTTAAGTTCACCGCTACTTTACCCTCCTAATCGGATTAGACAGTGTCAAGCACTGACACTGTTGCAGCGGGAATAGGTAAAGTAGTGATAATAAACCGGGGTAAGCCCGGTAATTAGCCGTTCGCTTTTTACGAAATGCCTGGCAAAATGATAGATGGCCCAATACTCCAAGGTGAGCTCGGCCCAACATGGGGTGAGGAGATTGATTTCGTAAGTATAACAAATAAATAAAAGACTGTCCTTATCATAGGATGTGACTATTATCTATCAGCAAATGCAGTTACGAAGTATGTTTAGAAGTATGACAAAATAAATGTATAAAATAATGATTGAATGTAAGTATTAGAATTTATACTAATAATAAACACGCAGGTGTTATAGATATTTTGTAATTTTTTATTTTGCTGTAAATTTGTACATATCTTTTGTTGTGATCACCTTTTAAATAAAAATGTGACAGACATAATTTTTATCAACCGACGTAAAAACAGGTTATCCATTTGCCATGTATGCATGCAATATTGTTGGAATTGGATAATATTTGAGTATGATGATGTATTTAGGCACCCAAGTACGTGTATTAAATATCGAAAGTGTCTGTATGTTAACGAATTTCTCAGCAATTAAAAGCCATATCGAGATAACTGTTTTTGTTAAAATCAGGCTCATTTTAAGTTACGGTACAGTTCAAGTTTCATCAAAATCGATTCAGTAGTTTTTGAGATATGAGTATAGCTGACATTTGAAGTCGGTTTAAATTTTTAAAATGCTCTTTTTTCAATAGCCGCCGACAGCAAAATCTTATATTTTTTTTAAATTCCTTTATGTAGTATGTTTAAAGTTTTTTGAAATTTTCCCCGTGTTGATCCCGGGCTCCTTTGAAGAATAGGCCAACTACCGTTTTGTCAGGCAGGTCGTAAAAGGCGACCGACTGGCTAAGCGAGTCACTACTATCGTGGCTACTATGTGGTAGAGTTCTGCATTGTCTCGCCTGGGTCTGGTACCACCGCCTTACCTATTCCCGCCGCAATAGCGTCAGTGCTTATCGCTGTCGTGTTCCGGTTGGGAGGGTGGGGTAACCGGTAAACTTATGCAAGTCGCATTATACCTCGCCACAAGATAGCAACGCACCATTTACATCTTTGATGTCTATAAGCAATGGTTGACCCTTTCCATCAGGAGAACCATCTGCTTGTTTGCTATTTTATGATATAAAAAAATAATATTAAAAAATGAATTGCGTCGTTTCTGGGCTCCTTTGAAGACTAACCTAATGTTTAATGAAAGAAGCCCGAACTGGACATCTCGTTAAAGCGAAATAAGGTAAAATATGATAATATCATGGTGACTACTTAGAGTGAGATTTCTACAACGTTTCGCTCAGGTTTGATACCATTACTTAACCTGTCCATTATTGCAGCAGTGTTTATTGCTGTGGTGTTCCAGTAGAAAGGCAAGATACCCAGTAACTAATCATGTATGTGACATTACGGCCTTGTCACGGATAGAAATACATTTCTATTACTGGTATCTATAGACGATTGTCATGTCTTTCTTACAGAATTATCTCTTTAAATGCTGTCCTGTGATGTAAAAAATACAGACGAACACAAGGAAAAATAAAAAAATAGGATAAGTAAGGAGTATTTATGAAGCTTATTAAAAAATAATCATCTACTTACTGCAGCTTATCATTCCCGTTAAAATTAACGAATATTCCAACGTAGACAGCGGTTATTGAGAGAATCACACAAGCAAGAGCAACTGTAGCGAACTTGTTTACGAACTTGACGCCCACGAACACAACCATTCCCATTATCAGAAGCAGTCCTGTGCCGTACACTCGAAAGTTGTTGTACATTGCGTCCGGGTCCTTAGTGAAGTCACCGAATATGGACATCCACGGTGCCATGTACGTCTAAAACAATTATATTCAATTATAACGCAAGATCCATTCTGCTCCTTGACTTGTTCAGTTTAGATCTTGAGATCCTAGATCAACGAAATAAGTTATATTGAGTTTTTAATAAGAAAAAATATAAGTCGAATAATTTAAGTTTCAGTTCTATGTAGAAGTTCACAAATGTTGACAAGGTCACAAACGCCCATTGAGCGCAAAAATAGCTAATAATACAATGCGCTCTAAAACATCCATATCACGAAATTCGTGTAATGATTCTTATGAAAACGCACACTCCGCGTGTAGAAAAATCACAAATTTGAAATTTGAAATTTGAAATTTATTTGAAATTTGAAATTTATTTATTTGCTCAATTCAGTAAGGATTGACTGAACCTCAAATATGTGACCCCCCCCCCCTCTGAACCGAAGGCTGGATACGCCTTTGGTGTTGGGGCAATGAAGAATTGCCGTAACGCGTGAAACTATACATAAATAAATAAACATTCACGGGACAAATTACACTTTCTGATCTAAGCCCAAAGTAAGCAAATTATTTGCTTGTGTTATGGGTGTTAGTCAACGATGATAACACATATAAATACTGGAATATATTTAATAAATATCCAAACCCTGAAATACAAACATTTATGCTCAACACACAAATGTTTCACACAAACATGTATGCTATATAATCACACAGTAAATATATCTCAAGGACGTTCGAATCATCTTTAAGAAAACAAGATTTAAAGTGATGTCATTTGTAATCGAAGGTGATTGTATACCTATATTACACAAAATTATTATATTTTTTCTGTTCTATATTATACTGTTTGACATCAGCTTTAGAGGAGGAAGTCCCTTTCACATCTTTCAGACACGCGAAGTGGATATATTGGCGTCATCTACCTATACTATATCTGTGTTTATAATTTATATGCTTAGATAAATAATTGGTCTCGCTGTCTCGCTGTGCTTGGCTAGATACCGCCGATGTACTTGTCAAATGCGGCAAAAAATACTACGCCGAAATCATTGATGTAAAAACCCTATCAATGGCCGAAACCGGCGGACCCGATTCAGTCACCAATCACAATGCAAGCTCTGAGAGCACACTACTCACTAATATCCATTTGCACACTGTCATATCACACACACTATTGAAAAGCCGCATTCACGGAGTTGTTTTTAGATAGTGCGGTATTTTGTCAAGCGCCGCGAGACCAATTATATTTATCTATGCTTATATAATAATAATATGTGAAGCAGAAACTTTGTACCCCTATTTATGACAAAACTGTGAACGGTGAAGTATGAAATTGGGCACAATTAAAATTTACATTGCGGACGACTATAAAAACCTAATAATCTATATATATATATATATATATATATATATATATATATATATATATATATATATATATATATATATATATATATATATATATATATATATATATATATATAATTGCTGTTCGTCAGTCTCGCTAAAACTCGGTAACGGCTGAACCGATTTGACTAATTTTGGTTTTGAATTAATTGTTGAAGTCCAGGGAGGTTTAAAAGGTGAGAAAATATAGAAAAAAAACAGTAGTTAATGAGGCAGACCAACGTTTGCCGGGTCAGCTAGTTTAAAATAAAATGCTTTAGAAATAAACATTACACACACACTACCATTAATTTCACACATGTCATAATATACACACATGTATATTTTTTCTTTACACGAAAGTCTACTCAGAAGAGATTTTATTGTTTAGTCTATGGTCAAATTTCTACCACGGAACGATTACTTGTTAATTTACATAAATACACAAGAAACATGATTACCAGGACAATTTCAACAGCGCCGACGATATACATGGCTGCCGCTAGCGTAGTGCCGGTGTAGAAGAGCATCCCAACAGCACCTCCGCATTCCGGGCCCAGGGACCGACCGATCATGAAGTACGACCCTCCTGCGGGCACAACACCATTGGTCGCAATCGCCGACATCGATATTGCAGTTAACATTGTCTGAAAACAATATATGATACTGATTATTTTCAACCGACGAAAAAAAGAAGTTATCAGTTTGAAATGTATGGAAGTAATAATTGGATTTGGATTGTTGATTTGGTTTGGTTGATTGTTGGATTTCAGTACGGCGCTCTATTTAGGCGTCCAAGCACGTGTACTAAATTTCGTAAGTGTATGTAAGTTTGTTTGTCCACGAATTTCTCGAGAACTAAAAGCCATATCCAGATAATTCTTTTTGATTTAAGTATATTCCAACTTGATGAACAGTTTAAGTTTCATCAAAATCTTTTCAGTAGTTTTTGAGATACAGATGACAGATTCTGAAAGTCGGTTTAACCTTTAAATTACTTTTATTATAGTACATAATGTAAACGCAATAAGACTTCAACAACTGACTCATAACCTTTTTTTATTTCATAAGATAGCAAACAAGCAGATGGGTCTCCTGATGGAAAGAGTTAACCATCGCCTATAAACTCCAAAGGTGTTAATGGTGCGTTGCTATCTTGTGGCGAGGTCTTGGTGGTCGGAACACGACAGTAACTAGCACTGACGCTATTGCGGCAGGAATAAGTAAGGCGGTGGTACCAGACCCGGTTGAGCCGATGCAGAACTCACGATGTAGTGAGTTCTGCATCGTAGTCACGATGTGTAGTAGTCACGATGGTAGTAACGCATATAGCCACTCAGTCGCCTTTTACGACCTGCCTGGCGGAACGGCAGTTTGCCTATTCTTCAAAGGAGCCCGGGACACCTTCTATATTTCTGGAACGATGAATCAGATATTTATCAAATGTGTATGGGAATAAACAGGGAGTATATACACTCACAAAAAAGAAAGAATTTTCTATATCGCTTAGTAAATGACCGAGTTATGAGGTAGCAAACATAAAAAAGTACAACCAAATTAAGAACGTCCCTTTTGTAAAGTCGGTTGAAAATAACTAGGAATAGACGACAAATGTCTCTTTGGATATAAGAGATTTTTTTTGTATCCCTTAAATACACATTTGCGGTATTTTCTGACTAATGTACATATTGATTTCAACAGATTGATTTTTTATTTCAAAACTAGTTGTTCGAAAGATCTAATCTGATTTGTTTTAATTTTAAACAAAAACTAAAGTTTAGAACGCTTCGTGCTTAAAAATCTATGCTTAGGTTTATTTTTAACTGCATTTTCACAGATTTTTTTCTCAGGAAGAACTAATGGAAATGATGGAAAGAGTCAACCATCGCCTATAGACACCAAAGTGTTAATGGTGCGTTGCTATCTTGTGGCGAGGTCTAATGCAACATGCATAAGTTTACCGGCTACCTTACCCTCCAAACCGGAACACGACAGCGACAAGCACTGACGCTATTGCGGCAGGAATAGGTGAGGCGGTGGTACCAGACCCGGGCGAGACAATGCGGAACTCTACCACCTAGTAGCCACGATGGTAGTGACTCGATAGCCAATCGGTCGCCTTCTACGACCTGCCTGGCAGAACGGCAGTTGACCTATTCTTCAAAGGAGGCCGGGACCAACACGGCGAATATTGCAGACAATTTAACATACTACAGTTACAACAAATATACTACAGTTTTAAAGTTTACTTTATCTACTCCGCGAGGGAATCGTGCATGATATCCTCGCCACATAGATACCACAGCATCATTAACCACTTTGGTGACTACAGATGATTATCTCTTTACTAATATAAAGCCATCTGCTGCTAGTTGGCTATTCCATGATAGATTATAGATTATAGATTATAGATCGATTTTTTACAGCGTGAGAAGTTTAAGTGTAAAGTTTAATGAAGTAAAACTTACCGTACAGCAACAAATCAATACAATCAAAAATCCTTGAATGGCACCAGCGGTCCCAACGACCCATGTAAGACGAATAAATAGGATGACTCCGAAGATGTTCTGGATGCAAGGGAGGTAGACGCCGATGAGCGTTCCCATGCGAGCTGGTGGCGCCGGTTTCGCAGCATCGGGGTCAGCTGTGGAGGCCGTCGGGATGGTGTTGGAGTAGTCAGCCAGAGAACTGAGGAATGTAGCTGCTCGAGGTCTATCTTCGATTTCTTCCTGTAATTTTAAAATATTTTAATTAGAACCAAATGAGAAGACGTTTGTGATTCACCGCAATTCGACGGTTTGCGGGTTGACGTAGGTGACGTAGGTTAACCTATTTGCCGTATTTTACGATCTATATTAATGAACAAGTGTGATCGTGTGCGGGCCCCGGTTACATTTTGATTAGTGTGAGTGCAAGTGTTAAATGCAGGTCATTAGTATTAAGCAAAAAATACGTGCAGACAGCCGTTGATTAGTGCGAGTGATTAGTAATCAATTTAGTTAAAGTGAATAAACGCTGATTACTAATTGCTCGCACTAATCAACGGCCCCAATTTTCGAAAATCGAGTTCAGTTTTCACCAGATCTCCACGTTTTAAGGTCCTAGGAACCTTTTCCGACTATTTTCATGATGACGTCAGTATGTCTGTATGTGTGTATGTGTATGTGTAATATATGTAAACATCTCATAACTTTTGTAAGACTTGAACGATCGAAACGCGATTGATGGCATTCGATTGAATTCCGCTCAACCTAGATTTCCTGAAGATTTGAACTAAGTCGGCCCAGGAGATTTAGAGCTATTATGGGAAAAAACCCAAAAAAATTTTTGACGTAATAGTATTTATTGAACATCACTTTCAGATTAATGTACCGATTGAGTACAAAAACTAATCGGCTCTAGTCCCCAGACAATTACGTCTAATTAATAATTTGTATCAAAATCGGTTTATCCGTTTGGGAGAAATCGTTGACGCAAATTTTTGAAAAAGTGTTTTTCCACATAACTTCAAAATTTTTCAACTAATCATTTTTTGGTATTCTACGATATATTAGAACTAAAAAAAATTCGTCGAATACCGTTTCTAAAATCAAAATAGAATCTAATTTTCAAAAGTTACAGCTTTTCAAATATTAAAGTTACGTTGTTTTTAGCAAATTTACCTTACAATTTTGAAATAACTTTCAGGCTAATACACTGATTAAATTAAAAATCTTATCAACTTTTCTACTTTAAATCTGCGGCAAATACCGTTAATTGGATGAAAATCGGTCAATTTATTTGGGATTTATTAATGACGAAAATTTTTGAAAAAAAATGTTTTTTTTTTATATTGCTTCTAAATTTTAGTACCTATCGGTTATGTAGCTAAAGCAATATTTTAGATTTCGAAAACTGAGTTGAATGCCATTCAGAAGAGCAAAATCTATCATCGTTTCCAAATATGCAGCTTTACGAAAATCAATATACTGACATCTATACATATAATAAAATCGTAGGAAAGTCAAAACTGTACATTGAATATTTTTTTAAAAGAATACTTAGGGCGTGATCTAAAATCGATATCGAAGCCAAAAATATAGTTTTTAGAATTTTTGTCTGTTTGTCTGTATGTATGTCCGGGGTAAACTCAAAAAGTACTACATGGATTTACTTCAAGTTTTGCATGAATATTACTAAAAGGTCGGATCATCATCTAGGCTACCTTTGCTTAGCGTATAAACTATGTTATAACGTCTAGAGTCTATAATCTAGCACGTTACTCGTTAAATCGCGTAGTCCGTAACTTCGTATGTTATGAAGTTATAAGTATGGCCTACGCTAGCCGCTAAGTATATAGCGTGGCGTTATGTTATAGCACCGAATACGAATCTAAATAGCTATAACGCTATGCGTTATATTAACCACTATTATTTCCCATATACTTTGCTGAAATAAGTCCATCTCGCTTAAACTTGCGACGTGGACTGATGAAAATCTTGACCGAGATGAGAACTTAGTCTCGGGAGAAAACTTTCAGAAGACCGAAGATTCGCGATTGAACTAAGTGGTTAGCCGTACATCGTGACAACACGAGTCTTCGTCGTAGTGCGGTAATGTCGCCTCACCATAAATTAAATTATCTTTAGGTTTATACTTATATAAATAATAATAATATTTTTATTTACCGATCACGGGGAAAATATACAATTAGTAATGTGTATTTTTTTGATTAATAATAATTAATCAACGTGTAGTAAGTAGGTACACAAATAAGAAATAAAAAATTGGTTAAGTGCATGTCGTGCCACCCGTAATGTAGGGTTCCGAAGTTACCCATCACAATAATGTAGACTAAGAAGAGGACTTTTATTGTTTCACTAGCTATGATGCCTGGCTTCGCTCGGGAGTTGATATGAAATTACGTGGTAGTTGAAATATAACAAATGTAATTTAAGACTATTGAAATTGGAATTTTAAATTTCGCGCCATTACTATACATGCTGCTAATGCTCGCAGCGCCTTTCGAAATGCAACCCAAATAATCGTTGTTCTGAATGAAGTTCAAATACTCGACAACAGATGGAGCCACTACACTTAATTTCCAAGTTGAAGGGTTGAAAAAGCACTTATATTTTTAAAAACACGCCCTTTAGGTTAAAATGGGAACTTTCTTGTTCGAGGGGGGGGGAGGGGGTAAAGGGCTATCACACTATATAAGTCCCTTTATCGTGCCGAGACTACTTTTTAAGTTTTATCGGCACGCACATTTTATCAACTTAGGTTTATTATATACTAGCTATGTTACCCGGCTTCGTTCGGAAGTTGATGTGAGATTACGTGGTAGTTGAAATATAACAAATGTAATTTGAGACTTCATGTTACCCGGCTTCGTTCGGAAGTTGATGTGAGATTACGTGGTAGTTGAAATATAAAAAAACTATGTTACTCGGCTTCATTCGGAAGTTGATGTGAGATTACGTGGTAGTTGAAATATAACAAATGTAATTTGAGACTTCATTGAAATTGGAATTTTAAATTTCGCGCCATTACTACCTTTTAAAATGCAAGCTAAATAATCGTTGTTCTGAGTAAAGTTCAAATACTCGACAACAGATGGCGCTACTACACTTAATTTCCAAATTGAAGGGTTGTAAAAGCCCTTATATCTTTAAAAAAACGCCCTTTAGGTTAAAACGGGAACTTTCGAGGGGGGATAAAGGGCTATCACACTATATAAGTCCCTTTATCGTGCCGGGACTCCTTTTTAAGTTTTATCGGCACGCACATTTTATCAACTAGTTTTATTATATGATAATGATATTATGAACATTTAACCTATTTAACTTCAATGAGAAATATATCCGCACCGTAGGTTCACCGCTTATAAAAACTTCTCCAAGTATATTTTATTCGTTGGTCGAATATTACTCAAAAACTGGTGAAGCCTACTAAGCCGTGATTGTTTTCTTATATTTATATTTACTACTACAATTCATTTTTCCCATCCTGTTCTCCCCGTGTTGGTCTCGGGCTCCTTTGAAGAATAGGCAGGCCAACTGCCGTTCTGCCAGGCAAGTAGTAAAAGGCGACCGATTGGCTATGCGAATCACTACGCTACTATGTGGTAGAGTTTTGCATTGGTTCGCACGGGTCTGGTACCACCGCCTTACCTATTCCTGCCGCAATAGCGTCACTGCAAGTCATGGACGTGTTCCGGGTTGAAAGGTAAGGTAGCCGATAAATTTATGGATGTTGCATTATACCTAAAATAGCAACGCACCATTAACACCTGTGGCGTCTATAGGCGATGGTTGACTTTTTCTATTAGGAGACCCATCTGCTTGTTTGTTACCTTTGATGTGCAAAAAAAAAACCAAAAACAACCATTTAGCTGGCAAAGGGGGGGGGGACAGGTCAAACAAAGAAATGTGCGCTTACTTACGCACACATCGATTTATATACACATACTTGTTCATTAATAAAACCGCAATTCTTTTAACTTTTCAGCTTACAAGAACAACGACTGACTATTGAAAAAGATAATAAAAACGTCACAGCTACAAGAAAACAGCAATATATTCCAACTCTCGCCAGCGTGGAAACATTTCCACTTAACTGCCCATTCTCTAAGCGATCGTATACTCGCCGGTAATAAAAGCTGGTCTAGTACGAGCTATTTATCACTGGAGACTTGCCATTCGTTCTTATTTCCTTTTTTATCAAATCATTTATATCGACTACAACAAATTCGTATTACAACGAATGGAGCAGTATATTTTCCGGAAACCTTTTAAAGAATATATCTAATGACTCAGTGCTGGTGTCCCGTAAAAGCCGAGAGAAAGTTAAACGTGTTATTACCATTGTGATTATTAACTAAATGGTACAGTTTTTTTTATATCATAAGATAGAAAACAAGCAGATGGGTCTCCTGACCTGGTCGGGATGGAAAAGTAAACCATCGTCTATGCAGAGTCAACCAAAGACGTTAATGGTGCGTTGCTATCTTATGGCGAGGTCTAATGCCACAAGCATAATTTAACTGGCTACCTTACCCTCCAAACCGGAACACGACAGTGATAAGCACTAACGCTCTTGCGGCAGGAATAGGTAAGGCGGTGGTACCAGACCCGGGCGAGACAATGCAGAAACCTACCACCTAGTAAACAATGTTCTGCAATGTGATGCTGACACCTGTGAAATCGTTCGCGTGACCCAAGAAATATTACTTACTTTTGCTATTTGCTATTGCACCATTTGCTACTGACATAAGAAGTTTTAAGATTTTCCGATACTTTTTGAATTTATTCGTTGTATCATTAATACTTGTCATTAATATTCGTCATTAATAGTCGTTGTGTCATTAATATTTATTTTATTTTAATTATATTTTTATGTTTATATTTTAATATTTATTTTATTTTAATTATATTTTTATGTTGTGATTTCGGATTTGTCTATGTGTAATTGCATAATTTGTATGTATAGATGTAAAATAGGTATAATATAATAGTAGGTATATATATATATATATATATATATATATATATATATATATATATATATATATATACTAAACATGTGTTTTTAAATTCTAAGCATTGATATAAAATACCCAAAATACACAGTTCCGAACAAAACTGACACTCAAAACTGTCGCTAATTCAGTCTAAAAAGTTTATAATTATGGCACAAACGTGTTTTTGCATATTCAACCTTAAACGCAAGATTTAAAGTCATTTTTAAAAAAACAATGTACAACAAGCAATAAAATTTTTGACTTAAGTTAGCCGGTAGGACAAGGCACATGTGGAGTCGAATATAAATATTTTTATGCATTGAGGTAGTATTTTAAGGGTTTGTAAAATTTACATAAAAAAAAATCTTGTCGAAAATCTGTTTTTGCGTAGAACATTTATATATCAATAAAACAAATAATGACCATTAAAATAATTTATTTATATTTCAAACGTTATAGGTTATTGGTTCTATTACACAGAACCTACACATATAGGCAAACTGTGGGTTTATAGCCATGTAGTATTTGACGCTTGACATTGATACATTTAGTTTGCATAGTCTAATAGATTTAGAATATACTGAAATAGGAAATTTACTGCAATGGTGACTATGACTACGTTATAAAGATCATAGATTCTTACATGATAACAGACACGATTTTTTTTCAGACTTATTATAATGTATCGACAACATAATAGATAAGTTTAGCTTTTCGTAAAATTCTCGCTTTGAATTAGATTTGTTTTTCTGTTTTTTTTGCAGTATTATGTAAACGAACATTTGTTTAGTTATAGTATCTGCAGACGTACGAGCGAATACTGCCCATAGACATTTGAAACACAACAGGTTAGTTACTAATGCGATGTCGGCTTCTGAAAATTTTATTGACCCTCGTATAAAAAATTCCAATAAAACAATTTAGAGCTAAAAAATTGTGTTCAATGTTATTCGGAAGATCAAACTTGTTGATGATTTTGAAAAAATATGCATATTTTCAAATAATGAATAACTAAGTATCATTTAAAAAAAACTTTGGATTTTTGAACTTTTTTAATTCAATAGTCTATGCTTAGACATAGTTTTTTTCTTTGAAGTTAAAATACTTAAATTTAGCGGGAAGTTTCAGGTGACCTGTAGGGTCAACCAGCTCACAGATTTTTTTAATATAGTTACATTAGTTGGTTACATAGGTGTGTTACATACACAGAAATCCTAATAGATACGTATATTTAGTTTGGAGTATTTTTTTATATCATAAGATAGCAAACAAGCGTATGGATCTCCTGATGGAAAGAGTCAACCATCGCCTATAGACACCAAAGATGTTAATGGTGCGTTGCTGTCTTGTGGCGAGGTCTAATGCCACATGCATAAGTTTACCGGCTACCTTACCCTCCAAACCGGAACACGACAGCGACAAGCACTGACGCTATTGTGGCAGGAATAGGTAAGGCGGTGGTACCAGACCCGGGCGAGACAATGCAGAACTCTACCACCTAGTAGCCACGATGGTAGTGACTCGATAGCCAATCGGTCGCATTTTACGTCGTGCCTGGCAGAACGGCAGTTGGCCTATTCTTCAAAGGAGGCCGGGACCAACATTATTACATATAATATTATTGCCAAAGGTAATTTAAGATTAGATATTTCCTGTTAATTATAAATTTCTTTTATAATTACGTTAGTTTTTTCGATAGGTGTGTTACTAATAGTTATTTTTAGTTTGAGGTTTAGTTAGTTATGATATTAGGTATAGAAAATTTAGAAGTTATAGGAAGTTCAGGTCTTACGTTTTTTACTTACATTTTAATAACAAAAATGTATATAAATAATTAAGATGAATATGTAAATATTATTTTTAACGTACTAGCGGCCCACCCGGCAATGTAGAGATTTTTAATAAAATAAAGAAAGGTTAAATAAGTTCTAAAGTAAATATGCGCTAGAGCAAAGCCGCGGGTAACAGCTAGTATGCAAATAAAACAACTCGTACATATAAACAGTCACTTAAAATTTATACGAGACTAGCTGCAGATCTCTGCATTAGGATAAAAGTATTCTATGTGCTATTCCAGGTCATCTTATGTCCGAGTCCAAATCCTAATTGGTACAGCAATTTTTTACGTGATTGATTATCAAACATCCAAACATACAAACTTTAACATTTATAATATGTATAGTATAAGATATCCGCAATCAAAAACAACATTTTATTAAAAATAAATTATTAAATCAAAAATAAACATTCTTAATGCAACCTGTGCCTTCCACTTAAAAAATCGTTATCAACAATACGTGTAAACAGAACAAAATTCGATGCTACTTATGATTTCCTATTGTTATATTAAAATTTTCGTAATATATCTCCAAAGTTCATCGTAAGAATCACAATTATATATTGTTATTTTATATTCGTACAAATAGAATAAAAAGAATCACCTAACTTGGTCCTCAAAATAAGTAATCAATATAATCAAACATTTTAATATCGTCAAATTGATGTCCTCTTCTTTTTTGGCAGTTTGCTAACAACTATAAAAGGTATTCAAAATTATTAATTAAAAAAATTAATCTTATTAAAAAAAATAACTTATTAATGAAAAAAAATTGATTCCACTAATAATAACAGGATCAATTTGTATTATTCGACTAAATTAAAAGGAGGTTGTAATGCACTGTCCTTTTACTGAAAAAGTGACCATTGAAATTTTGTGGTATTATATTTAGAGCGTTGAGTACATTTTTAAGACAAATAAAATGAAAATCATACATTACACACTATATTTAATAATATAAATGACAAAAATAAATCGATAAACTCTTATACTTACCGAAAATACAATATCTTATATTTTTTTAACGTTCATGATGTTGTATTTTACAATTTATCACAGAACAATTCTGTATTTTTGACGCGCGGGCAGTGACGTGAGCGTAGGGCTTCTATTTGAAGTGAGTGCACAATTTTAAATTGTGCACTCATTCTTAGAGGACGTTTTTGAGACACTGATTGTGTATCTTGGGTTTTTATATATCAATGATTCTAAGTTTGTGTACAATAAAGAGTTTTCATTCAATCATTCATAAATAAAAGACGCATTCGACAGTGTCAGAGAAAATGTGTTCTCTTTATAATATTAAAAACGAAAAACGCTTTTACGCATTCTGTCGCAATTGAATAAAAAAGGACAGCGCAGAAATGTAACAATGGAAAATATGACAACTGTAATTAAATGAAAAATTTTATTCTTATTTTTATTTCTTAAATTTAATTTTTTATTTCTAAAATTAAAAATGGAATGAAATTAAGCTAGCTAAACAATTCAAATTAAATATACATTTTCGTTTCTGAAATTTAGTAAACTCTTAAGCATGTGTAAAAGTGTGATTTTGTAAATTTTTAGTTAAATTAAATCAGTCAAGTTTAAAGACAAAGCATTGCATGCCATGGATTTTGTAAAATAGGAGGAATTCTGTTGATATTGTAACGACCATAATAATGTAACTATTTCGAGCAATAAATTATATTATTATTATTATATAAAAGTGCACAACCTCATAACGCTCATTTAATTTAAAAAATAATTTTATAATTTATTGACGAATTAATTTTATATAAATGAATCATTTCATTGCTATTTTCATTAAATATTGTTGTAGGTAGGTACCTACAATATTTAATTAATAATTTTATAATATTAATGTACCTACCTAGGTAGGTACATTAATATTATAAAATTATTTTTAAGTATTTTATTAATTACAATTAATGGACACTGAATTAGATAGTAATTTTCAATACGAAACAATCCCGTGACATACTGAAGCTGTTAAAAAAAAAATTACCAACACGTTTAATATTACGAGCGTAATCGTGGCACATCCATAATACAGACATTCGATCGTTCACAACTTTTTTAAATCAGTTTTTGTTTATCATAATTGACCAATACATATATTTTATAAAGTATTTAATGTGTTTATAACATGTTTATTCATTGTATCTGTGTATTTATATGTATTAGTGTAATATGAATATCATAAATACAATTTAAGTCCAAAAAAATTTTAGGCTGGTTTTAATGTCACGCTGTCCGCACGCTGACGGTCGGCGCTGATGGGTCAATATGTATGTAGTCATAGATAGCGTTTTTGAGTCGCGCTGACCGCTCAGCGCTGACGGCCGTAGGCTACATACATCAGCGCCGATCGTCAGCGTGCGGTTAGCATGACGCTAAAACTAGCCTTAACATGTTGAGCGTAGAGTACTACTTCGCTTTGCGGAGGCATGTAATATGTGATATATCCCAATATGACATATATCTTACGACATAGGAGTGTATGTTAACGAATATAACAAATATATATCAATTCTTCACCATGAACGGTTACGTCGTTTAAGAATAAATGTGCTCTAGATTGTTGTTTGAAATATTCTGACGAAATGATGCAGCCATGCCAAGCGGAGCAAATAGCATGTGAATAATATACGAGCTGTTTGGAACCGGAGAATAGTAAATTTCATTTAAACGACGTACGCCGTTTACAGAGTCTGAGCTGTTGCAAAGCTGTAAGCGAGTTGCACACTTAATGCAGCTGTTATTAATATTTTTATATTTTATATTTCTCTCGGCATTTGCTTTATAAGTTACAATATAATTTTTATCCGACTACGTTACAAGGAATGTTATGTTTTTCGAGTGTATGTATGTATTAACGTCAGAGGGTGAAATAGTGAGTAAACCAATACGTGAGACATTACAGCCCCATAATTCATGTTTTTATGAACATTCCTTTACGATTCAAGCTATTAAGCTGTGGAACAAGCTACCTATTAACATTAGACGTGAGAAATCATTAAATACTTTTAAAAATTTAGTCAAAACGTATTATTTGAATTTAAGTTTTACAGAATAAATAATATAAATTAATTTTTTTTCTTGTTCTGATTTTTGTGCATTTTGTTGTGCATCAATGTATTTTTATGTTGTGATTTCGGATTTGTCTATATGTGTGATTGCATAATTTGTATGTATAGATGTAAAATAGGTATATAGTCATAACATAATAATATAATAGTATATATATCTGTTATGGATACCCTACTCTACCTTTAAATGTTATCCTTATCAACAAAGGTTGTCTGGCAGAGATCGCTCTTTTAGCGATAAGACCGCCTTTGTTGTTGTACTACGAGTATAGTAATTAATTATACTAAACATGTATTTTTAAATTCTAAGTTTGTGCACAATAAAGAGTTTCATTCATTCATTCAAAAGCGTTCAAAAGCGGTCAAGATATGATGGAAGAATTGCCTGGATCTGATAGGCCATCAGTCTTCAAATTATGATGATGATGTATGAAACATGTTATTGCCCGGCTAGTCCCAAAAGGCCTGAATTTTCTCCAGAAAACTTAATCGCATAAGAGTTGTTGAGCACATGCTAGAACAAGTCAAATCCTAACCAAAATTCATGAAACACAATGTTACTAGTGACGAGATGTAGGTTTACGAGTTTGACATGTAAACTAGTCCCCATGCTTCGGAGTGGCTCCTTCCAACCTAACCGAAACAGATCTTATTTTTTTTCGAAATGAACTAAGCAGTTGGTCCAAATGACCACTACTGCGAAACCGTACTTTCAGGGCGAGCAAAGTGCTCAGCCAGAATTGAAGTTAAGTGGGCTAAGAGCCCGCCCTAAGGGTGTCTCCTGTGAGATCGAACCTCGGCTTAGGGCAGCATCAGGATTTCGACTCGCCAACGGCTCTTGACCGGAGTCTCGAGTGTTGGCGGGCCGAAACAATAGGCCGAGTCGCCACCGGCGGCGACTTTCGCGTGTGTGTGTGCATGTGAATTGTGAAGTGTATATTGTGATGGGATTGTCAGGATCGGATAGGACGTGACGTGGCCTTCTAAGTTTATCATCGGCGACCGCGGCCGCGACGTAGTCTGCCGCGGTTTTCACCAGAAGGTTTGGGTGTCTCATCGATTTTTCATAGTGACGTGCTGACGTCTCTTTGAAGTGTTTGAAACAGGAAAAACCACAATAAGTCGATCAAAAGTCAACAATTACCTAACTAGCTAACATCACTATCATGATGTTGTGCACTCGGAATTCTTGCTGAAATGTCAAACGGTAAATAAAGAATATGATTTGAGCGTTATTTGGCGTTTAAAGTGCAAATTCGACAAAAAGGTCAAATTTGTGGCAAGAAAATTCTTGAATTTTACACCACGATAATACCAAAAAATCCGTAATTGTGAGCGTGTTTTTGACCAAAAACTTAACAAATACCATCGAGCAACCACCTTATTCACCAGATATGGCTTTAGCTGACCTTTTTGTCTTGAACTCAAATTACAGCTTCATGGAAACTTTTTTCATGCGATAGAATATATAAATTTGCGGCGAGAATTGAAATCTATTTCGGAAAAAACATTTAAAATATGTTTGAAGTTTGGATTATTCGTTGACGTAAGAGTATCGTTTCTGAAGAAGCATATTCTAAAGGTGATAAAATAAATTTATGTATTATTAATTGTTTTCAGGTATTTTCTTGGCAGAGTAAGTAGTATAGGACGTACGAAAGGCATGCAATTTTTTATTAAAAAGGTAATATTGATGTCAGTGTATATAAAATCGAATATTTATCATTAAATTTGCCATAAAATGAACAAACAGACAAACGTTGACAAAGCAGACAAATGAAAAAAAATAGTAGAACGCCATAGTAGTAATTAAGCTATCAAATAACGCTGTGACGATCGACGGTTTTCGTAACCAGCTGTATATTGCTTAGTTAATATTGATGTAAACATTGACCATTGGTTTGTTAAACATTGGTTTAGGGTTATATAAAATTATGTGGCTCCTATGTCATTATAAGGATTTCGGTATTATAAGGGCCAATATTCACCCCTGCCAGATACTGTGATTTTATATAGTATTAACCGCCCGCTTCGCTGGCCGTAAATTCAGTTCAGCGTCATGTTTCCACCGTAATACAATTTCCATCAATTCGGTTGAGCCGTTTTTGATTTATAATCTATATATATATATATATATATATATATATATATATATATATATATATATATATATATAAACCAATTGCTATTCGTTAGTCTCGTTAAAACTCGAAAACGGCTGAACCGATTTGGCTAATTTTGGTTTTGAATTAATTGTTTAAGTCCAAGGAAGGTTTAAAAGGTGAGAAAATATAGAAAACAAAATAAGAGTAGTTAAAAAGGCAGAACAGCGTTTGCCGGGTCAGCTAGTGTACTATATTAATTTACTATTTAACAAAGTTTGTTTTTATATTTGAACTAATAAATTACTGTTATTATATAGGGACATAAAAACATATAGACAAACAAACAAAAATTCTAAAAGCTTTAAATTGATAAATAAATATTTCATTTATTTATCAATTTTACGCTTTTCTGTACACCTGTTGATTTTTTGAATTACGCCACGTTGAAACAAGCGTCATGTGGCTGTCAGAGCTGACCATAGGCAAGGATTACTCTTTCAAATCCAGTTATGACAAAAAATAATTTAAGGTTTAATGAGCTTTTCAGTTTTCCTCTTTAAAAATGTATATGCCCGATGTATCGATAAGTTTGTAACATTGCGGCTACATATCGCCTGAAGTTTCGTGTTGCGTTGTAGCGATAAAACTTCGTAATTATGCTACGGCAAATTAGGTGGCCATAATTACTGCGTTGAGAATAGACTGTTTCGTTGCATCGCAAGATGCAACGAGACAGCAAGCAAATGGAAAAGCAAAATGAACAGATTTGCGGTAGAAAACAGACACAAGCCTGATTTATGTCGCGATACAGCGAAGTGGTAGGCCACACACATCGCGTTTAACGTAAAACCGCGAAGTGTAGCCACAGCACAATCGTAAGTAACACTAGATGCATCATCGCCAAATCCTTCTTATTTATTCAGTTTTATACTTTTTAAATCAAAATGTGTTACTAAGAGGTATTGCTTTAATGTCAACAGGACAAGCTATTTCTCGAGCATAATGTTCGAGTGCATCGCGTCTAGTACAAAGAGTATACAATCACTACGTTTTAGTCTTGTAGATTCGATTGTGAGATCCCGAATCTAGAGCTCCTGAGATCCTGAAATATTGCTAGTTCCGAACATAAAATTGTAACTTGTAAGCAGCTCGCTAAAATGAAGCTATGTGTACGTAAAAAATGGTGAATGGTGATCTCCATTCACCATTTTTTATGTAGACCTAATCACTTCCGACTAAAACTTAATCGATTTTAATCGGTTTTACGTGGTTATATCACACATGATTATACGTATACTATATTGATGAATGATAGGTAAAGGTGGTGTAGATATAAGGATCAATATCGAGCAATCACAGTTTTTTCCTCAGAAAATAAAGACTGGTTATGATTTTTTTTTAATGCGAAAAATGAGTTGCCGGACATAGCTAGCGCTTGAATATAAAACACTCGAATCAAGCTTTAAATTGTAACTCGATGTCAAAAGAATCCTTAAAGTAACGTTTCTTAAAATCACTCGACCTTTAACTTTTAGGGTCTTATTTTCATTTCTTTGGCTTTGATGATACTTGTCTGCCCTTCTTACGAAAGCGGCCTTCGGTTTAGAGCACTCCGCAGACAATCGATCAAGGCCAGCCTAATATCCGGCCGGATAGCTCAGAGACTATTTAAAACTGCTCAGGTGAACGTTAAATTGAAATTTTCATTGAACATAATTAACAAGTTTGAATTAATTGGCCTCAGTAAAAATTAACTTACAAGGATTTGAACATTTAATCTCTACTAGCGATCATCCATTCTGTGGTCAACATTCGATGATAGAATAAACAATAACATCTCTTTTATGTTAGACAACAGACTTTAGCTGTTAATTTATCATGTATTAGCGACCTGCCCGCGGTTTCACCCGCGTAGCTTTTGTTCCCGTGGGAAAATCGGAAAAATTTATATACTAAATCCTTCCTCAAGGATCAATCTATCTATTAAAAAAACTGCATCAAGGCCCGTTGCGTAGTTTTAACGATTTAAGCATACGTAGGGACATAGAAACATAGGGACATAGACAGAAAAAGCGACTTTGTTTTATACGATGTAGGGGTGGCACATGAATGTATTATAGTGTGTCTAATGTTTATTTTTATTAATTTAATGTGTTTTACTTAATGCATATTATTTAAAAATCTTAGATTTCTGTACTTTTCCGCAATGTAAACTTTTATTGTGCCAAATTTTATACTCCACCGTTCGCTTAATTGTCTCAAAAAGGGGTATTAAGTTTTTGCTTCACATATATTATTATATAAATTATTATAACTATAAAAAATCTGTAGAGTTAGCCGGTACCACTATTTTTTCGTAATGAATATTCGTTTTATGACTATTGGCTATACTGATCATCATCAAAACTATATACAGTGAAAATACTACATTGCGTAAATTATCGACCGAAAAAATAAATTATTGACGGTAAAAATATATTATTCGGTCGTAGGTTGCAGAATTCCTATTCGATTATCATAGGCTTCTTTCACGATTGGCACTGCAAATGATTCACATGAGGTAGGAAGGTGGTCTGATGATAAAGGAATTGTATGTAGTATTTTTTTTATTTAGAGTTGTAAACTAGCTAACACCCGCCTTACTTGTATAAATTTATTTGAATTTATATAATCAGCTTATGATAATCGAATAGGAATTCTGCAAACTCAAGTCAAAGTTACCATGTCATTGTAATATTACTGAGTAACGGAATACCACATTTCATATAGGTCAGGCCTCTACCAGTTGTTTGATTCCTTTTATCGAGTAGAAAAAGCTGATGGCCTTGAAGCGGCTAAACCGATTTTGATAAAATATGTCTATAAACCAGCTTTAAAAATAAAAAAAACAGCTTCAAAATCGGCATACCTGTTTAAGAGCTACGGTGTCATAGACAGATACGCACAAAGTGATCAAATTTATAACACTGATTTTTGCGTCGGTAGTCACTATGTATTACAAAACGGCGCGAGCAATTTTGAAGAAATCTTTAAATTAGTCCGCGGGCGATTCAGTGAAATTTTATAATTAGTGAAAAGAATACTCACGTACAGTTTCACAATTAACTTACGTTTATTAAAAGTTTTCTGATATATTTTTAGTATCGTTCATTAATTTTATGTCCTTTTAAATTTAATAAAATTAATTGTTAAGTAGCATTAGTAGGCACAATTGACTAAATATTCCTTTAATAGTTATACTTTAATGTAGGATATAGACGAAAGCATCTTTGATTTAAGTAAATATCATTATGTTGATTCCTCTGTGGGGATCAATATTTTTTATTATAATATGAGATAGCAAGCGAGCAGAAGGAAAGAGTCAACCATCGCCCATAGACATCAAAAGTGTTAATCGTGCGTTGCTATCTTGTGGCGAGGTCTAAATTCACATGAATAAGTTTACCGGCTACCTTACCCTCCAAACCGGAACACGACAGTGATAAGTACTGACGCTATTGCGGCAGGAATAGGTAAGGCAGTGGTACCTGACTCGGGCGAGACAATGCAGGACTCTATCACCTAGTAGTCACGATGGTAGTAATTCGTATAGCCAATCGGTCGCCTTTTACGACCTGCCTGGCGGAACAGCAATTGACCTTTTCTTCAAAGAGCCTGGGACCAACACGGGGAAATTAATCCAATTAATTTCAACATTAATTAATATTTAGATTGACCATAATTCACTAATTTATTGACGAAATCGATGGCGATCACCATCGATCGATACGTTTGTCAACTTTAAACGACTATGGCTTTTTATTTGTGATTTTTTTTTTTATATCAAAAAATAGCAAACAAGCAGATGGGTCTCCTGATGGAAAGAGTCAACCATCGCCTATAGACACCAAAGGTGTTAATGGTGCGTTGCTATCTTGTGGCGAGGTCTAACGCCACATGCATAAGTTAACCGGCTACCTTACCCTCCAAACCGGAACACGACAGCGACAAGCACTGACGCTATTGCGGCAGGAATAGTTAAGGCGGTGGTACGAGACCCGGGCGAGACAATTCTGAACTCTACCATCTAGTAGCCACGATGCTAGTGACTCGATAGCCAATCGGTCGCCTTTTACGACCTGCCTGGCAGAACGGCAATTGGCCTATTCTTCAAAGGAGGCCGGGACTAACACGGCGTAAAATTACTTGTTAGCTTGACGTAATAAAAACTATTATTCTTCAAAATAAATGTCTATCTATTATCGGAAAATACGAAAATATAGCCAATTTAAATTGACGCTCGAGCTAAAAGTCATGAGGCGCGTAAATGGAGCATAAATTTTATATTAGATCGAGGTCGCGTAATGCGGTACGAGTACTTGTGGATGAAACCTTTCGAGTGCAGCTGTCTCAAAATATATGTTCGGATTTAATCGTAACAAAATATTATTATACTAGCGGTTAGTATCGAACTGTAAAATCAACATGACATTATTTTTTAATTAGTATTTTGGCCGTCCGACTACTGTATCTTGAAAAGAAAATGTCTTGATGTTAAATATGGAATCAAACCAAATAACAATATTTCTGTATAAAATTTTGCCACTATAAGACTATATATATGGCTCACACTATCAAAAAGTTATCAGATCTCATTTAGAACCAAGCTTCTAACTCTACACACCCTCACTCTACAAGCCCTAACTTCACAAACTTTAGTCAAAATACGTGGCTTGGTCGTTTCGCTACCGTCATATGAGCGTAAGGTGAAATATTTATTTAGGCTTCATAACTTTTCGGTTATAGCATAATTTTTGTAGTAACGAACGCACAAGCCACATATTTTGATTAAAGTGCAGAGTTTGTGAAGTTAGGGCCGTTAAAAGTTAGGGCATGTAGAGTTAGAAGCGTGAGACTACATGAGATCTGCTAACTTTTTGACAGTCCGAGCTATATAGTCTTTTCGTGGTAATATTTCATACGAAAATATTTTTGGTGGGATTTCACTTCTTTTTGTAAATTGCTTATTAAAATATTTTTATATAAGTACGAATGTTTCATTTGTAATAAGAAGTCTGTATTTGAATAATTTTCAGATCTCTAAGATAAAATTAAGTTTCTACGACAAGAAAATCTATACAAACCTCTATGCCCTAACTCAAAGAAGGGGAGGGATATACTTAAGATTCGGTTATACATAAATTATTATTTATAACAAGGATTACCTTTAACTTTTAAATTTGCGGAAGTGACATAAAAAAGTGGTTGGGGGTTACAATCGAAATTTCAGCTGTCTAGAACTTACTACTACTACCATATTTGGTGTACAGTTTTTTAGAATTAAAGTTTCATTTTCATTATTTTAATCGCCTCTGTGGTCTAGTGGCCCGTTGTCGGCGTTGGCTACACGAGCTCCCGGGTTCAATTTCTGGGTGGGGAAAATAAAAAATGTGTTTTTTCAGTTTTCTGATGAAAACGTTGTCTGGGATTAGAAAAGTGCCCGGTTGGCGATAGGCTGGCCACATATCAAATCGTGGGACTTAAGTATCTTCGGCTAATTGTGGGTGAACTTGATATACCTCTGCCTACGTCTTCGGAAAAAATCTTTCTTAACCGAAAACTTCTTTTACCCAAAAGAAGGAAGCTCTAGATTCACTTCTATGGTTTTATGTTTGTTACCTCAGAACTCGGTCATTAATGAACTGATTTGGATTTTTTTTTGGAAGTAGAGGGAGAATACACTTCCCGTTTAGTTCCATATTTATTTTCCCGTTTAGTTCCATATAATTTGGTGAAGATTGAGGGTACTAGAGATACAGGAGATTAAAAGGGTATTGCAGTTTTCCTGCGCATAATAAATTATTTAACTTTTAGAACCCAAATTCAGATGTGCTGTTCTTTTAGCAGATATTGATCACTAGTAAAAAAGTGGTAAAAAACTGGTAGTTATATCACAGGTAAAAAAGTGGAAACATAAAAAATGGAGCTTTTCTTATTTATTTTAAATTAAATTATATCATAGGATGGCAAACAAATAAACGCATGGTTTCTTGTATTGGAAAAAATAAGTTACCGACTACCTTAATCTTTCAATGAAATAGGACACTACTAGGTGTTAGGGTTCTGCAACTAAAACTAGCAAATAAAAAGAAGGCTCTTTTGATGGAAAGAGACAGCTGTCGCCTATAGACAACAAAGATGTCAATGTTGCGTTGCTATACGTGTGGCGAGGTCTAATGCCACATGCATAAGTTAACCGGCTACCTTACCCTCCAAACTGAAACACAAAAATGTTTCTGATGCTATTATCCAAATACCCGGGTGAAACGTTGCGGAATTTATCACCTAATAGTTACGATTGTAGTGACAAGTATAGCCAATCGTTCAGTTTTAACGAACTGCCTGGCAGAATAGCAGATGGTATATTCTTCACCGGACCACCTAGTCACAGCCTTATCTCAAGTTTCAATAATATTTATCTTCATATAATATTGTTGAAATTTGATATAAGGCTTCAATAAAAAGTTTCAATAATTCTATCTTTAAGTTTTTCCTCTTCATTCATAAGTATACATAATTTAAAAACAATGTTTTAAGGATAAGGGATAAACCGTCCAAAATTAAATAGTATGTACTTGAAATAAATATTCTAGTTTACGTAACTGAATTTCAATTCGTGAATTTAAATAGCGGAAGATTAGAGTGCATGCTACGGCGGCGCTACGTTATGTAACTACGCGCTACGAGATCTACGTACTACGGAGCATGGAATAACGTTACACGCCTTTCTAATTTAACTCAATAAGGCCACAACATTTTATACTACCATTAGTGAAATAGAATGTCTAGCGAAAATAACGTAGGGAGTAAGTTTATAGTTTGTATATTCTGAATTTAGTGCCTTACTTTAGTTTTATGAAGAAAGAAGAAAGAAATTATTTATTTGCCAGAATATGGAAATTACGTTATTAAAATTTGATTAAGTTACCAACATATTCTACCATGATATGATATGCACATATTTTAAAATTATAATAATTTATTATTAAAACTAAAAATGTTGTGATTTTTTACAATTACTACCGGATCGGAACGCGGCCACACATTGAGAAGATCCGGCGGAAGAAACTCAGCGGGCTTGTGTTTTTTTTTTCAATTATGATTACATAATACAAATTAAAAGCATTATTTCACATCACAAAACTTATTTCTATAATCTAAAAACCTCATTTTTTGTTTAATTACAATTTTGATTTTTTACAAAGTTTAAAGACAGAAGAAAGATAATAGATGAATGAATAAGTGAATGAATGAATAAGTTATTAAATAATTTACTTTATTACTTATTCATTTCTGTTTATAATGCTTTTTCCTTTCACTTCTTTTTATGTGTTTTTAAATTTTTAGTAAATTAGAATTTACTTTTAGTAAAATAGAATATCTAGTGAATTATTAAAAAGAGAGTATGAATGTTAGTCAAATTTATAAATTCTATGTTCTAAATATCTAGTAGCTTACGTTTTATGAATATGTATTTAAATAAATTTTTATGTATTGTTGAAATACTCACTTATTTCTGTTTATTATTTTTTCCCATTCCTATCGTTTCATTAAATGTGTATTTTTAAAATTTTAAGTAAATGTTTAGTTTGTTTCTTTTTATATCATAAGACAGTAAATAAGCAGATTGCTTTTCTGGTGGAAAGAAGAAAACGTCGCCTAAGATGTTAATAGTGGGTTACCATTTATATTGCGTACGATATCATGTAGTACCATATTATGATAGTAATAAACACCGACAGCGTGGAACACGTCGGCAGAAAGTGGAAGATGTTTCGAAAATTCTTTGGAGTCATGATGTTAGCGATAAGTTGTATGTAAAGGACTTCCGATTTTATTTTTTTTATTTGATTATGATCCGGTTTAGAGCGCACAGAGTAATTCCATGTTAGAGCGTGAGAAAATAGGAAATATTTGCATGTAGTAATATACCTGTGACACGGACGTCTACGCGCTATTAAAATCTTTGCAGTCTATCGCTTTCCATAAGAAGTTCCAATCGATTGATATCTGATATTCAACGATATACAGTAAGTAAATATTAATTATACATTTTTGTAATGAGTTCATAACTTTATATTGGCAGGGAACACTGGGAGTTTACTTTAAATCGGTGTCGCACTTTATTATAAGCAACGATCATCGAGTAAGTTCCAACTTAGTACCACATCCTTTTAAAATGCAGTTTTTATTAAATCTATGTCTATTTAGTTCTTTTATAAAAAGAAAAAAGTTTAAGAGCAAATGGCTCTCCTGATGTAAAAAGAAACTATTGTCTATAGACACCAAAGTTGTTGATGGTATGTCGCTGTCTGTGTGACAGGGTGGCACATGCATAAGTTTACCGGCTCCCGTACCCTCCAAACCGGAAGATGACGGTATTGATGCTATTGCGACAGGAATAGGTAAAACGGTGTTATCAAACCCGCGAAAGATATGTCGGAACTCTACCATGATAAATCATCTACAGTGGATATTTAACAACAAAACAATCGTTCGCCTTTTACAAGCTAACATACAAAAAGGCAAAAAGATGCTCTATATTTTAAAGGGAATCTTAGGGAATTCAATTCGGGGAAATCTTGTAAACTTAATTTAAGTATGCTTATTACTAAGATGTATTTAATTATATAGTAATGTTACTTTTAGGTAAAAATAAAGATATTTTTTCGGCAGGATAGACAATGAGATAGACAAAGACAATAAGATAGACAGTAGCTAGATGAGACGTTGCAGAATTCTACTTTTTACGTCACAACGGTGGAGATACAGTAGTGGTGAATTTTCGAAACCACCATTGGTAGTGGTTTGCATATAATGTAACAAACTGCCTGCCAACAAGCAAGGTGGTTAATTTTTCAAAAAGAGCTTAGACTAATACTATGATATTAGTCTGTGCACGGTGCGCTATTATGTTTCAATGTCACAAAAATAACACTTGTATGTCTAGTAAACATTAGCCCATCAATACCGACTGAATGCTAGACTGAGGGAAATTTTTATTGTGGCCTAGAAAAGCGTTTGCTTTGGTGTTTTTTTATTGCATAATGTTATTTGTACAACAATTAATGTTTGACTTTTTAATAATGTTAGAAAATAATATAATAATAGCTTTATGATATTTGCCGACAAACTGCATCGAAGTTATCATATCCGTCCGTTAGCATATCCATCCTCGTACACAGATAGTAACGCGTCATTTAACATCTTTGGTGTCTATGGGCGATGGTTATCTCTTTCCATCAGAAGAATTATTTACTTGTGTGCTATCTATTGAAAAAAAAGGTTGTATCTAAAATCACTAATATAGATCAAACTCACGTTAAACTGTCTTAACTTTTGGATATACTTATAGTATATGATCCCACTATAAAACGATCTTCACCGAGCAGGCTGATGGAATAAAAGTATTTTAATAAAAGTAATAAAATATTACAAATATGGGTTGAATAAAAAATTCAGCTCATAATATGATTAATTAACAATTAGTTTAAAAAAAAACATTTAATTGATTTAGATAATAGCCAAATTCCATAAAAATTAAAAGTAAGTGACATGCAAACTATGCCTATATATAAGTAAATATGCAAACGTTACGTTAACTATTTTTTCCCGTCACAACTCTTGGGTAGGCAGGTTAGTAGTATCAATTTACCTGTTTATACATGCCTACATAATTGTGACGGGAAAAAATTAGTTAACGTTTGCATATTCTATAGGCTTCATACTTTCGATTGAAATAGAATTTGCATATTAACCAAACGAGTGAAATATTTTAAAAGATATTCTGGGTTGAAATTTTTTAGTGAACCCATTTGAAATATATTTATTGATATTTAATTGGATACAAAACATTGATCATACATTAATAAGTTCGGTGAAGGTTGTTCTATAGCGGGATCTCAGACTATATACCAGATACTAAATATACAATATAATAAGTGAATAACCCTGACACACAATGTGAGCAGGGTTCGTGGGAAACCAGGTAAGCCGTAATATAAAATAATATACTTACATGATATAAATAAAGATTGGTGTCACATCCTTTGTCCTTATTTTTCGGCAGCCCATGTTCATCGGTGTCACCTGAAACCAAGAAAAATGTATAAGCAATAAAATAGAAAAATGTGTAATATGTGTAATATAGTGGGTATTAGCTTGACTAAATCTATATATATATATATATATATATATATATATATATATATATATATATATATATATGTGAGTGGTTACGCAAAAAGGGACCTGAAGGGATTGGAAACGGTTTTTTTTTTTTGATAAATTCTGATTCTATGGTCCTTTATCTTTGTTTTGTTCTAATCAAAATAATTTTAGGTGCCGTAGTTTTTTTTTTAATGATTTTTTATGTAAGCCGAGGCAGTTTTGAAAATATTACACCTTATACACAGCGCACACTAGTTTCTTTTTCTAGCGCGCACATAAAGACAAGTAAAAGACGAATAAATAAGTCACCAATAATACAGCTATCGCAAACACGTGCTATTTCTCACTGACGAAGTCGCTCACTAACGACACTAACATAAAACACCCCGCGCCTCTCTCATTTCGACTCAACATTTTAAACGTGATTTACTCGAAATCAATTATTTTCCCTTGAGGTCCCTTTTTGCGTAACCACTCACATATATATATATATATATATATTACATATATATATATATATACATATATATATATATTATATATATATATATATATATATATATATATATATATATATATATATATATATATATATATATATATATATATATATATATATATATATATATATATATATATATATATATATATAAATCAATTGGTGTTCGTTAGTCTCGCTTAAACTCGAGAACGGTTGAACCAATTTGGCTAATTTTGGTTTTAAATTAATTGTTGAAGTCCAGGGAAGGTTTAAAAGGTGAGAAAATATCGAAACAAAATAAGAGTAGTTAAAAAGGCAGAACAACGTTTGCCGGCTCAGCTAGTATATATTATAAAATAAATCTTTATTATTTGTATATACCTGTTATTCAGCCATTTTGTAAAAGTTTGTAGAAAAACACCAGCGTATTGATCTATTCCAGACAGATTAATGTACTACGTACTAGTACATAGCCTGAGTCTTTGGTCTAGTCACCTTTTAAAGAATATCTGCTTTTCATTCAGTAGCACATGAAAAGTGACATTCATTATCATCGTGGCATTAACTTCTTTGGTTTACAGGCGAAGGTTATTTAGCATCAGGAAAACCGTCTGCTTATTTGCTGTACTATGATATAAAAAATTAATAAAACGTAGCATTATTATTTACCAAAATAAAAAAAGACGTGTGGCACTCAGAGACCGCCGCGGTAAAGCTATTGCATAGCATTTTTTATCAACTTATGCAATTACAATTATATATTTATTTTATTTAGCAGTATTTTTTTTTCTTTGTTTATTCATATTCAAAACACTTTGTACACAAATTATATGAGTACAGATATTCACTGTTGTACGTAGATGATAAATACCTATACACCTGTATACTTTCTCACAAACAGCTGATTACGGTAGTTTTCCAATACAATCAATGCCACCTAAAGGCGGGTTGCTGAACTAAAGAGACAAGCGTGATATTTCAAAGAGTCATTAAAAGTTCTGGTATTTATCGATAGATGGAAAAACTAAAAAGTATCACCGCTGTGCCGGTCGGAGTGGGGGGTGTTAGGTTTTTTCGTTACGGAATTTCTGGATTCGGTCTCCACGCTCAAGGCCCGCGATAGAAGCTATGCAATAGCTTAAAAAATCAAATACACATAGATATATAAATTAGATCAATAATAAGTTTTTACAATTGCCGTAAATGCTCCTTTATGTTAAAGTAAAGGTATAAGTAAAGCGAATATAGTTTTTTCATGTCTAAATATAGCGAAGTAATAGTAAAATGATTTTATTTATTAAATTTTATTAGAATTTAAAATGCTTGTATATATTTTTCAATTTCCCTACAATTTAGCAAAAAATTTAAATTGGACAAAACTACGTCGCTTCACAGCGGCGTCTTTATGTCATCCTTTTGACTACCACATGCGTCACACTTTATCAATATCTACAAAATAATGAGACCTATAGGGTCGTGATAAGTTACCAAGCAATGCTTTTGACGATCGGATATGGTATCTGTTACACTAGACATAAAAAGTGTGCTCCACTCTCATAAATAACATGTCAATACTATACCGGAAAACTAATCCGCAATCTCATAATCTCAGACGATCTTTTCAATTTGCGCAAAACAAGCTTGCGTATATAACGCAAGCTTACCTTAAACCTATATTATTATGTAACTCGTCTCCTTTCTTACATATAAAATTGCTTTCATCAAAGAAAATGAGTAATGACACTTTATGCGATCCAAAAAGGCATAAGTTTAATGTAACACAAGAAATGAGCGAAGTTATGTCGACAAGGAGGTTATGACTAAGCACAAAGTTAAGAATTTGTTCGGAACTTGTAGTCAGAGTGTAATGTGGGCGCTGATGGCTAAGAGATGGTTGAAGTGTTTTTGATTAGATTTGATGAATATGTATTAGGTACTCTTCATACTGACGATTAATTTATATTTAAATTAACTCTGTTTCCATGGCCTACTTTTGAAAATATAGTAACTAGTAGGTTATGTAATTGTTTTACTTGTATTTTAAGTGTAATTTTTCGTTGTCTTTTTTATGTTCAGACTTTGTAATTTTCTTTTTCGTTTATGCGTCTCCTTTTCTTTTTCAAAATTTTCTTTACTTTGTTAATAGCTTTAAGGTCACATATTTATGTTTAGTTTTATTTATGTTGTGCATAATTTTCTATGTACGTTTAGTATCTTCTTCTGCGGGTTAGCTGGAGGAAATTTCAATACGAGATAAGCTTGCCTTTAGTAATATTATCCGTTATTTAATAATTGTCTTTAGTTGTATTTGAATACAATTAAGTGTAAATAAATAAATAAACATCCAGGCGGCTCGGCTGATAAGAAGAGATTACCGTCACCGGGTGACGGTCACCCATAGAGACATGACGTGTTGCTAACTACGTAGTAGGTTATAATTAGCAGTTCCTCGCAACTTCGTTCGCGTAAACAATAATCATTACTTCCTTTTGCTCAGTCAGGTAAAAAGTAGTTTATGTTATACCTGGATAATATAGCTTTTTAAAAGTGAAGAATTTTTTAAAATCAGTCTAGTAATTTTTGATTTAAATCGTAACAAACGTGCAAACAAAAACATCAAATCTTTCCTCTTTATAATATTAGTTTAGATACGTTTTTTTTTGTTTTGTATTACTTTGTATTTTCCGGCGAGAAGTTATTCGGATAGAGTTAAGATGCATCACATCTTTTAATTATTTTCTTACTACACGAGGTTGGCTAGTATAGATACTTAGGCGTTAAGCCTATGTACTTTTAAATATAAATAAAATAAATAAGTTCATTAGCATAAGTTTAAGAAAGCAATAGGTGGCGTATTTGCATGGTGTACGTTGCAAAACAGGCTAGTTGACTTAATTTGAAAACTGTTTAATACTTTATCTTATGAAGTATTTATTAACGTTTTTTTAATATTGTACATTTTTATGTGTAGTAAAAATTTCGCGTTTTTAATTTATATTTACAGCGAAAACGGTCTGGACTGTCATTGCATCATAATAACATCACGCCGTGTTCAAATATACATTATACTCTGTAGTTTCTATGAAAATGTCAAAAACATTATGACATTTACCACAGTGTGACGTAACACTTTCAGATTTGCGTTTACTGTCACGTGAATTAACGTCTATTTTTGCCGAAATTATATCCTAAATTATAAATCCTTATCTATCCCACATAGAAATAACAGAAAACCATAGATAAATAATTGGACTCGCGGCACTTGACAAGATACCGCACTATTAAAAACAACAACTCCGTGAATGCGGCAACTCAATATTGTAGTGTGTGTGATATGACAGTGTGCAAATGGATAATAGTGAGTAGTGTGCTCTTAGAGCTTACATTGTGATTGGTGACTGAATCGGGTACGCCAGTTTCGGCGTAGTATTTGTTGCCGCATTGACAAGTACGTCGGCGGTATCTAGTCAAGCACAGCGAGACCAATTATTTATCTAAGCAGAAAACTTAAATAAATAATATTTTAGATTTTTGTTATCTCCATATTATAATTATTATCAAAACTACATTATATCCGAATCATTCTAAGTGGAAATAAGCCTATTCTCAAACTTATTTATTTTGCCCCCCATTTTATGCAAAGTAAATAAGTTTGAGTATTGTGGTAATGTGTTAATTATAATTAGTACCTTAATATAATTTTCATAAATAAATGGCATGAAAAATTGTATATTATCGCAAAGGTCATGAAATAGGCAATTGCAGGTTGAGTATGAGTTTATAGGCCAAGCTGCAGCCGCAGGGGATATGCAGTAAGAACCTGATTATATTTATCTGAGCTCGATACAGTTAAAATGATATCGGATTACGTTTTTAAGTCCGAGCTCTAAAATTAACTTTTATATTCCAAGACGGAAATCACTCTCAGATTGGATTTCGATTGAGACTAGTTCGAGTTTAAAGTAGTACTTATTACATTACTTTAGTTTGGAACTCACTCTGAGTATAAATTACCTGTAACGAGTCTCAATGCAACAAAGATAAGCTACTATTAATGTATGTTTGTGTAATGAGTAAGTTATAACTTAAACGACGAGTTGTAAAGTTATTTTTCTATTGAAATGTATTTTTGTTACTTGTTAACAAACTCCTTGTTGTTGGAGTAGTGTGTGTGTACTCCGAACGATGTCGATAGAATCTTGGGCTCGAGTCCCAAACCTCGATCAAAACTCATTTAATATTAAGAAATTGCATTTTTGTAATAAACATAGATAGTTTTTAGTACTGGTACCGGCTGCTTATCAAATACATTGTTGTATTTTATATAACTTTTTATGTTTATTTTAAGCCAGCATACATTTCGAGTCTAGTCAAGTAAGTTTGCTTGCTTTATTCGATTTACTTGATTATTATTTGGTTCGATTAATTCCTGTAATTTATTCAATTATATTTACTTGCTTAATAAGGCTATAAGGAATTTTATCAATTTAATCACATAAATGAAAAATAATTAAAATTTTATGAATATATATCTTCTCGATTTAAACTTACTGTGTTGATCGAATTACATTAGCTTTCTGGTCTTTTAGAAATTTCTAGCGAACTAGAAAGCAAATTTAACTTCATCTCAATTTCTCTTTCTCTATTTGATATTTTTTTCATTTGAGTTTTAGAAAAAGCAGCATAATAAGTATTGTTATGTGCTTAATACGCATCGTTTAGCTAGTAACAAGCAAGCTCTGCCGCTGTGTCCGACAAATATAAGGTTTGTTCGTATCATATTATACCAAACAAGAAAACGTTTCTTCTGAGGGACAGATACTATTATCACCTATAAGAACCTAAGATACTAATGGCGCCTTTTAGAAGGCAGGGACTTCATACACAATAAACATAAGTTTACCCTCTTAACAGCAATGGACAGCGACAAGCACCGACATTTCCTATCAGAAATAGTTAAGGCGGTCTTATCAAAACCGGAAGAGACGTTGTGGGGCCTTTCCACCAATTTAACTTTGAATTAAGAGATGCTAGGACATGTTTCCATAGTAACTGTAACAACGTCGACCAGCTAAAATTGCCTGTAAAAGTTAGTTTAAATAACATATATTTTATTAATTAGACAGTAACACAGTTGATTTATTCTTTAAACGAGGTTCGATTCAAAACGGAGTGTGGCGAGATTCGGCTGACAATACCATTTAGGTGCCTTATCCAGATATAAAACTTCATTCTAATCCAAGCATTTAGGAATATTACACATATTCTTATACAGTATTCCGCGTCGTAGCATGTAGTCGTAACGATGTTGTATCGTGTTTATATTGTGTAGGCAACCTAAACGTTTCGATTCGATTGAAGATTTGTTATGTGAATACAGAAATCTTCAGTCGTCTCTGTAATGTGTGTCACGATACTGTTTCTTAAATACTAGTGATCATTCAGTGGTCAGTATTCCTGACAAATGGTTTTTAATGAATATTAAAAATTTTTTTAAACAATCGCTATACACTAAGTTCATCCCTACTAGTATTATGAATGCGAATATAAGTTTCTTTGTTACGCTTTCATGCGATAACTACTAAGCCGATCAAGATGAAATTTTGTACTTCTATTCTTGGAGGTATTATAAGTAAAAAAGGATACTTTTTATCAAAAAAACCTTAAATGCGAACGAAGCCGCGGGTAAAAGCTAGTATTAATATACAGGATCCAATTGTAAATCGAAATAATCAAAGAATCGCTCAAACATACACAAGTGATTATCAAAATCAGTTTGGCGGTTGAGGGAGAAGTAAAATGACACATACATTTACGCGCAAGTACACGCACGCACGCACACACACACACGCACGCACACACACACACACACACGCACATGGTAAAGTGTTTTACTGTAATTATAACAATCTCACATTCCATTTCAATTTCAATTTTAAAAAGGCCAAAGTTTCACGCAGTGATATATAAAATTGATGTTTATTTATCAAATTTTCAGGAAAACTTTTAACATTTAATAAATGTTGGATGTAATAATCCCTTCAAAATGTCAAAGGGTGACCTTTTCACGCACTTTAATAGAGTTTTAGTCATAGGTTTTGAAGTATTCTGTGAGCGTTATTAATGAAATCACTCTCTAAATAACCGTCAAACAACATTTAATCTATAGAAAAAGGTATTCAACATTTATGTACATTACATTAAAAAAGACTCGACGTATCTAGCGCTAGCTGTTACGGGTGACTTCGTTCGCGGATCACACGATGGTCAAAATCTTCAGTTAGTTCCACAGACCACATGAATATTAATAGACAAGCCTTTTGAAAGGAAAGGTGTCGCCGCGCATATGAACAAACGCTCCTATCACTGTCAAAAGTACCATTTGTAAATATATTATATCGTGAAAAAATAGAAATAAGCCATTTTGTACTGTTTTATTGTACCGAATAAGATGAAAAGGTTTAATAATTACCATTGGAGTGATTTTATTTCATTGGTAAGTAGCATAATTCTGTATTTCTGGGTGTAAATTCAAGTTACTGACAAACTAAGAAATTGCTATGAAAGGCGCATCCATTTAATCCGTGGTTTTTTCAGTCGGGAATAAAATTAGCCTATGTCAGTCCTAGATAGTGTGGCTTTCATTCGAAAGCCCTAAGAGCATTCATCAGTGGCGTAGCGTGCCTTATGAAATTTAAGGATATTTTTTTAAATATTTGCACACCATATAATGACGGAATATTGGTAACTTAATTAATTTTTAACAACTTGTAACAACCATATTCTTGCAAATAAATATTTTCTTTATTTCTTTCTTAGCGGGACTTCGTATAAAAATTTGTTTGGGTGCCCTTAGGAAGGATAGAGATTTCTAACAAAAGAAAAATAAAACCAGCCAAGTTCGAGTCGGACTTGCGTACGTAGGGTTCCGTATCATTATCTATAAAAAACGGCAAAAAATTACGTTTGTTGTATGCACCTTTAATATTTTTATTTATTTTTAGTATTTGTTGCCAGTACAACGGAAATACACAATTTGTGAAAATTTCAGCTTTCTAGCAATCACAGTTTAAGAGATACAGCCTGGTGACAGACAGACGGACAGACAAACAGTGGAGGCTTGGTAATATGGTTCCGTTTGTTACCTATTCGGAACCCTAAAAATGTTTGCATAAAATTAAAGAAATATTTAGTCGTCATAACTGTCACTTTTTCCAAAATTTTTACGAACAATTCAAATTAAATATACACTCTCTTTGCCTTTTTTTTGAAAAAAAAAAAATAGAAATTGTTTTATTTTTGACTTTTGCCATTTGAGAAGTTTTCATTAATTTTTGTTTACGCACGTTGGGGGCCCACGTGGCCCATGGGCTGGCTTTCATTAGTAAGAGAATTTTAAATATCAGTTTAGTAGTTTTAATGTTTATTCATCACACATGCATAAAAACAGAACGTTTTCTTTTTTTAATATTAGTACAGAAGTATCGACATAGATTGTTATTATATGATGGATCTTTTGAAATTTATTCTATATATATATATATATATATAAAAATCAATCCCTATTTTCCGTGGTCACGACATCACGTGTGAACGGCTAGACCGATTTCGCTTATTCTTTTTTGTTGTGTTTGTAATTGTCAGGAGAAGGTTCTTATAAAAGAAAATATAAATAAAATTGCGCGGAAAATTAGAAAATTTAGGAATACTTAATCACCTTATAAAGTTTAATGCCTTTTCGGTTGCCTGGAAGGACAATCCCGTATATCTACTTATATAAATTACGTGTCACGTTGTTTGTCCGCTGTGGATTCCAAAAAGTATGGCAAGACAATGTTTGCTGGTCAGTAAGTTTAAAATAAAATAAGTGACAGCAATCACAGATAGTTTCATTTATAAGGCAAGTTACAATAAATTTCATCATAATTGTCTGTTATGTAATTTGCTTGTCTGTTTGCTCCTTTGAAGAATAGGCCAACTGCCGTTTAGGTAGGTCGTAAAAGGCGACCGATTGGCTATACCTGTCAGTACCATCGTGGCTACTAGGTTTAGAATTCTGCATTGTCTCGCCCGCGTCTGGTACCACCGCCTTATTTATTCCTGTCGCAATAGCGTCATTGCTTGTCGCTGTCGTGTTCCGGTTTAGAGGGCAAAGTAGCCGGTTAACTTATGCATGTGGCATTAGATCTTGCAACAAGATAGCAACACACCATTAACATCTTTGGTGTCTACAGGCGATGGTTGACTCTTTAAATCTGGAGATCCATCTGCTTGTTTGATATCTCATGATAAGAAAAAAAATGGGTGATATAAAGTTTAATGTCTAAAAACAAAGAGTTTTATTCCAAATCCTATATTTTAAATAAGCAATTCTTAAATATATATATTTAAGAATCTCTTTTCATTATCCATCAGAAGAGTTATCTACTTGTTTTCTATGCTATGATATGAAAAAAACACCACCTAACCTTTGTAGACATTAGGTTACGTAGGCCCCCCCGTTGGTCCCTCTCATAGATCAACTGCCGATCTGCCAGACAGGTTCTAAAAGGCGACTGATTGGATATACGAGTTACTACTGTTACCGTTGGATATCGTGGCTATCGTGGTAGAGTTCCATAACTTCTTGCCTGGGTATTTAGTACCACCGCCTTATTCCTGTTGCAATAGCGTCAGTGCTTGTCATTATTGTGTTAAGGTTTGGAGGGTAAGGTAGCCAGTAGACTTATGCATGTGGCATTGCGATCTCGCCTCACGAATAGCAACACACGATTAACATCTATGGGTCTATAGGCGATGGTTGTATCTCTCAATTAGGAGAGCCATCTGCTTGTTTGCTATCCAATGATACAAAAAAAAGTTTCCTTGGAGCCTTAAACAATCTGTAAATCGAAGATCTATAAATTAATGAAACTGTAGACCTATAAACAAAAGTTAGACAAATTATAAAAAGCTATATTTCTTTGTTGATTATTTAATAGCTAGGAATTATTTCAGCAATGGCATAATTATTATTATCATTAAAGTTCATTTTACACTTTTACAGAGGCCGCGATTTCGTCCGCGTGGAAAAATTTCGAAAATAAAAGCAGCTTATGTTACTCCTTATCACATCAGCTATAAAGTCACGTAAAATCCGATCCAGACGTTCCAGAGATTATCCGGAACAAACAGACAGACAGATAGACAGACGGACAGACAGACAAAAATTGTAAAAAAATGTTATTTTGGTATATGTACCGTGTATACATCTATGTGCATTTAGTAAAAAACGGTTATTTTAATATTATAATCAGACACTCCAATTTTATTTATTTGTATTTGTATAGAATATATTCAGTGGTTTATAATCTTCTAGGTTGTCGTAATTTTATTGTAACAGTCTCATCTTTAGATATGGCATCGCAGATCAATTATTGTGAGTTTCTGAGTTCTCATTAGCTCTCTTTGTTGTTTGTTTGCAGACTTCCATTGTTATACTTGACGAATACTTTGTGCGATTGACGTGCAAAATGAACGAATTGTTCGTTTAAGAATAAAATTTAAAAGAAAAAGTTGGTAAGAATTTATATCCTTGCCTTTTTATTTATGTTTTTCTTTATAGCTGTGAAATTAATGCTCAAAATATTCATGTTATAATTAATTATGAAAAAGAAGAATCGCCAATAGATAGGTATTTAAAATATAATTAATTAATGAGTAGCATGGCAGGGATTTCATACAACAAGCATTTGTCGCTTATTTTGACCTCCAAAACCTAGTCCTTTTGAAAAGTCGGTTGAACAGGGCTGTGGATGAGGCTACATTGTCGCCCTATGACGAAAATTGACGGCCTAGCCACGGGAAATTCACGTTTGCGATTTTTCACGCGGCGCGAACGGCGAAGCGTCTGGCGTCTGAAACAAATGTATGGGGAAGTACTAAATATGCCACGCGGCGCAGTGACGGGCGGGGAGATGGACGATTTTTGACGAGCGATTCCGGCGCGCGGTGCGAGACGCGGCGAGCGAGTGAGACAAATGTATGAATCGGCACAGAGCATGGCGGCGGCCTTAGTGTATAGTCTAGTAACCAGAATGGTTTAGTTGTAGTTGCCGAGGAAATACACTATGTACACTTTAACTTTAATTTTCAAATACTTGTGTATGGGCAACCACTTCGTTGAACCGTGAATCTTCTGTCAGTGTTCTATTGCGACTAAATTCATCCGTTTTTGCATCAGTGAGTTTGCAAGTTGAAGCGACATAGTTTATTGTCGACGGAGTAAATGTAGCCTAGCTCGCACACACATCACGCACAACTACGTAGTATTTTTGCAAACACACCCAAAGAATCTTCGGGCGATAATGTGATCCAGACACAGTGCAGCAGTAATGCAATATCGTACAAAAATTCAAATCAACACCCTACCACGAGCACGTTAACCCACAGTCTGAATATGTATTAACATATTATCAGAATAGATATTTGTCGGTTTATTTTATTTTTGTTAACTTGTGTAAATATTTCTGTTTGGACCAAAGATGTATTTAAATTATATGGTGTAAGATACGGTTTATCGAAAATCGGAACCACAGATACGAACCATGATTCTGAAATAAAAAACCGTTGGAAAGTGTGGGAAATTTGATTTTTTGACGATTTTTTTACCTTAACTATAAATGTATTATTTGGTTTATTCTAATATTCTATTGTGCTTATTCTAAAAATTCTTGCCTCTGTGGTCTAATGGTCCGATGTCGGGGTTGACCACTAATGACCCGGGTTCGATTCCCGGGTCGGTCAATTAAAAAAACTGCTTTTTCAGTTTTCTGATAAGTGACCCGGGATTGAAAAGCGCCCAGTTGGCGATAGGCTTGTCTCGTATCACATTGTGGGATTGAGTATCTTCGGCTAATCATGGGTGTGTTGGTTGTACCTTTGCGGTTTGCCTACCTCTTGGGGGATTAGGGAGTGAAGATACTTTTTTAAGGAAATACATAAGGTATCCAATGGGATACATTAAGTTTCCAATGGCATATATTTCTTAATACATCCAAAACCTTTTAAAAATGAAGCCATTTTAACAAAGTATACAGCGTGTGCTTTTGTGTATATTTTAAAATAATTTTATTAAAAATTTCTGCCCAATATCGTTACGTAAGTAATAAACTCGCAGCGCATTTAATACTTTGTTTCCCCAAGAGATTACAGTTGCCGGTTGCGATTAAAATTTTATCAGAGCAGTTTTTCGTCCCCCACAATTCCGTTGCAGTTAATTAAAACAATTCTACTAATTGGATATTTGGTATGTGTACGAGATTTTTGGCTTCACGTCATTTAGGACCTGCAATATATATCTTTTATATCATAAGATAGCAAAACAGCGGATGATTTTCCTAATAGAAAGAGATAACCATCGCCTATAGACCATTAACATCATTGATGACAATTGACAACGCACCATGCGTTGCCAACGTGTGGTGGGTTGAAATGTCACGCGTTGACGCTAATGCAGCATGAATAGGAAGGGGGATGATACCAAACCCGAAAACGTATCCATACTAATCCATAATAATATTACTATATAGGTGACATTATAAATACGAAAGTCTATCTGTTTGCCTGTTATGCTTTCACCGCTAATCTGCTGAAGCGATTTTGATGGAATTTGACATGACCACTCGACCCGTAGTTGTGCGCATAAAAGCACTGACGCTATTGCGGCAGGAAAAGATAAGGCGTTGGTATCAAATACCCGGGCGAGACGTTGCGGAATTCTACCACCTAGTAGTCACGATGTTAAAACATGTATAGCCGATCGGTCGTTCCTATGACCTATCTGGCAGAACGGCAGTTGGTTAGTTGGTGTTCTTTAAAGGAGCTCGGACCAACACGGGGGAGTCCAAACCAACCGTATGTAATCACGATATTTTTACGAGGTGCTTGAGCAGATGGTATTTTTAAAAAGGGAACAGAGAGGTGTTTAAAACACCGCGCCCTGAATAGTTTGAGGGAATAAATTCATCTAAATATGTATTTTGTATAAAAAATAACTAAAACATATAATTCATAAGTGCTAATAAAACATAAAAAAACTTAAGAAATAATGGGAATTTATGTAAACGAGGATCCAAAAGTTTTGATAACTTATCATAATTAAGCGTAGCACTGAAAGTTTTTATAAGTAAGACTATGTTTAAAAGTTTAAATACAAGTATTTTTATTGTACAATTTCCTTTGTCTGCATTTTGTGAATTTTTATTATTAATAAATAATGCACATGCAATTTTCTTTCACTGTAAATATTTAACTTATATTTACGCTGTAATTTCTTTTACTGACATTAATTTTTTAAGACAACAAAACTAAATATCAATTTAAATTGGGTAAAGTAACATTTTCTCCAACAGTATAGCTATTAAGTATCTTCACGCCCGTATCCCGGAAGTAGTAGGCAGATGCACAACAAGTGTACCCACGATTAGACAAAGATACTTAGCATAATCTGATGGGTGGCAAGCCTATCACCAACCGGGCTATAATCCAATCCCAGGTAACGTTGTTTCATCAGAAAACTAAACACATTTTGATTTGCCCGACCCGGGAATTGTATCTGGGACCTAATGCGATTAACACCGACACCGGACCATTAGACCACAGAGACGACGAAAGCTGTTGGTCATATTATTTTACTTCACAATTTTTTTTACATTTATCAAATTATAAATAAAATAATTTAATATTGATATTTAACATTATTTTAATTAAATTTAAACATTTAAGTTACTTATAAAGTAAATTACTGGAAAAATGCATTAGAAATACCACGAAAAATACATTAAATTAATAAAAATAAACATTAGGTACACACGCTACATTCAATTTTTGTCTGATTGTTTGTTTGTCTGTATGTATGTAAGGGGTAAACTCAAAAATTACTGCATGGATTTACTTCAAATTTTGCATGAATATTGCTAATAGGTCGGGTCAAAATATAGGCTACATATTATCACGCTATCACCTACGGGGGAGGTGCTGTGCCGAGTAAACGCAGTCCGCGCGGACGAAGTCGTGGGCAACAGCTAGTAAATTAATATATCAATCAGAAGCAGGGAATAACTTATTGTCGACCCGTTGTCTTTCGATGCTTTCCTAATTACTAGGCGTGCATGTTCTACGATATACTTATTTCCTTTTTGGCTAATAGTTCTGCTAAATTGTTGATAAAGTCTTCTATACAGAGTGCTAAGTGTGAGTTTTTCTTTTCGCATTCGATCGTGAGCGCGTTTGGAGTTTACTAGGAATTTGTATGTGATTCGTACAGCGCCACCTAGTGGTAAACGTGAGAAACCAGTTTACTACTAGGTGGCGCTGTACAAATCACATACAAATTCCTTACACTTAGCATGCAGGTCACACTGGGCCACACCGTTTTTGGCAAAATTTTTGGCATTCTAATAATACGTGTACCACTCTGTATACGTGTACAACGCGGTGTGCGTTTGCGGATTGGGAGAGTATGATACAGTAGGTACTCTCCCAATCCGCAAACGCACACCGCGTTGTGCGCCATTACCAATACCTAATAGTGTTTATGTGTCGTATACAGATTATAACTGATCGCCCCGTTGGTCGAGTGGTTAGCGACCCTGATTTCGCAATCGACGGGGCTCGGGTTCCATCCCCGACGCGACGGGAATAAGCATTTTTGTGATGAGCTTAAATGTTTGTATTTCCGGGTTTGGGTGTTTATTAAATGTATTCTAGTATTTATATATATTTCTATGTATTAGTATCGTTGACTAACACCCATAACACAAGCAAATAATTTGCTTACTTTGGGGTTAGATCAGTAAGTGTAATTTGTCCCGTGAATATTTATTATTTATTATTATTATTATTCACTGCCTAGTTTATCCCTGCCACCGTATCTATGATGTATCTATGAAACAATTGAAGTGGGCAAACTTAAAAGCCTATGTTGACCGTTTCAAACTACAAATTGTATCGTGGCATAAGGAGAGTCGCTTTTTTTAAAGTGTAAAACTCTCTTGACGGTTAGAGAAAACCTATAGATATTAAAGATGTTTCATTTTGATTGTCACGCGTTGTCGTACACAATGTAGAGATGTAAAAGTAAAAATGAAAAGTTACTGGCTACGATATATATAAAACCAGACAGAGAAGAATTAGCGGAAAGAACAGGTAAGAACACCTTTCTAAAGTACCTTACTAAGGTGAGTGGTTGTAAAACTCTGCAACATATTAGCCAGAATAGTAGCATGACATAATAATACACATAATAATAAACATTTTTAAGGCTTTTTTCAAACTGCCTATATATATATATATATATATATATATATATATATATATATATATATATATATATATATATATATATATATATATATATATATATATATATATATATATATTATCGATAGGTAAGCGCTTGACCTCGATCTCGCCTGATGGTAAGCTAAGCTAAGATGAGGCCTAAGATGGAATTGATAAGGATTGAATATCGAGAAAAGTAGTTGAGCTATAGTTATATTGGTAATTTATGTTAAGCATGTTTGTACACACACCATTTACGGTAACTAATAATCGTACCTAATTGTAAAATGATATGTAAAGTTATCAAGATTTCTAAAGTTTCGTAATAATCTGTGTACCTATAGGAGAAATTTGGTAAACTTTCTTCATTGTTTGATTACTTGGCGGAAAGCTGTGTGCGAACAAATACATAAAGGCCAGTTTAATTTTAGACATAATTTAAATAAGCCACACACAAGCTTGTTGCAAGTCTAGCAACATTATAAAAAAACAGTAATATTAGACAGACTTTTATACATTTTGTGGACATTTGTTGCTGTCACGTACAGCAATGTTTTAAAGTTGTACAAGTAGTTAAGATTGCTTTAAACCGCGGAGTGCGATATAGGACATTGCGTCAGAATTGGAAATTCCATCCTTACTATCTCGTTTTTTTATTTATTAAAAACTTTTCCCCTTTATTTATTAAAAACTTCGGGGATATGGGCGTGAAGATACTTTGAAATGACTTAATTATTTATACTATTGTATAATAATAATTTTGGATTATATGTTTTAATTATATTTTAAGTTAAAAAGACGGTAAGGGAATATATTTTATACATATATTTATTAACCATTAATACCTTAATATTTACCAATTATAGCAAATTATACATTTATTGAAATGAGAGTTCAAATATTTAAAGAATTTTTGTTCAGTTCAGTTCATTGTCATGATCCTCATTATCTGTCATATTCATCTCTCCTTCCAGAATTTCAGGATCGTATGCGCTTTCTTCATCGGGATTACTTGGATATAGCGAAGCGTTGAGGCAACGGTTGATCGTATGAAAAAAAGTTTAAACAAAAATTGTAGAGAATTTTATACTCTACAACTTTTATAATAGGTGAAAATCTTGTGTAAGCAATAGAAAGTGAGATATTCACGAAAAACCAATTTTTACGACCTTTGACCTTCAATATCTTTAGACGCGGACACGACAGCACTTAGTAACTTTTGAGACAACATTTAGAACGATAAAACAAAGGCTTATACCAATTTACAGCCTATTATCTTTCATTCCGAGGTTGACCCCTTTTTTTACCTTATATGACTGGGCTATTTCCCCGTTCTCGTTGTCTGTGATGAGCTATTCATAGCTCGGGTCCCAATTTATTTCAATTTCAAAGACCATTGTATAATATACTTATTTGAACGGGAATAAATCTAGATGTTTGTTTATTACGTAAACATTATTTTATTTACGCTTATACTACAACACAAATTACATTACGTTTAGATAATAATATTTTTAAAGGACAAAAGAAATATATAAATAAATAATAAATATTCACTGGACAAATTACACTTACTGATCTAACCCCCAAGTAAGAAAATTATTTGCTTGTGTTATGGCTGTTAATCAACGATACTAATACATAGAAATACACATATAAATACTTGAATATATTTAATAAACACCCAAACCCGGAAACACAAACATTTACGCTCATCACCCAAATGCTTGTCCCCGTAGGGATCGAACTCGAGCCCCGTCGATTGTGTAGTCAGTGTCGCTATCCACTCGACCAACGGGGCGATCAAATATTTTAAATGTATTACATTTAGTTTCTTTATAGCATAGGATTGTCTTATTTCTTAGAAGTAGACGATTTCTCGCGAGCTATAAACTCAGCTTAACCACGATTCGTTGGCTGACAAAATGGGTATGGTCCCTAAAACCACATTTATATACTCAGTTATATAGGCTATTGTTTATATTTTATTGAGATTTACAGCTTTATGTGCCTTAGCGAGGCGATCAGGCATTTTACAACTACAAAATAACACACCGACACCAGTCGTTGAGTCGCTACGGAAAGAGTTTTTGATAAAAAAAATTCAATAACACACAGGATTTTATACTAGCCTACCTGCAAGAGAACCAACCGGTGTAATATATTTAATTTGTTGAAATTCAAATTAATCTAGAAATATTTGAATTTATTAATTGATTTTCAATACTTGTCAATTCTGATCTGTTGGTAAGGGAAACAATTTAAGGATTATTTGTTATTTTAAAATAAAAGTGTTTTGTTTTCATAACGTTTAAACGACGTAAAATGTAAAAGGTCATCATAACTTCTTGGCATGTCTATCTAACTATAAAAATACATCACATAAGTCACGTAAATAAGTAAATATATTTTCGTAATTCTCAAAATACAAAAATAATTATCAATAACTCTGTGCTTCCCTAGGTCCGTTTGAAGAATATAATCTACCCTTTTGCCAGGCATTTCGTAAAAGGCGAATAATTGGACACACGTGTCATTACCACCGTGATTACTATGTGGTAAGTATCTTCACGCCCATATCCCCGAAAGCGTAGGCAGAGGTACAGCAAGTGCACCTACGATTAGCCGAAGATACTTGGTCCCACAAATGTGATAGGTGGCTAGCCCATCGCCAACCGAGCACTTCCCAATCCCGGGCAACTTTGTGCTTCTCAGAAAACTGAAAAGACACTTTTTTTTTATGTGCCCGACCCGGGAATCGAACCCGGGACCTACTATGTGGTAGTGTTCTATTATATCTCGCTTGTTGCTGCCAATATCAGTTATTGATACACACTTTGATATTTTAATTATCTTTTACTAGCTGACCCGCGCAGCTTCGCCCGCAAATAAACATGTCGGTTGATTTTTGGAAAAAAAAATGTTAGCCTACGTTTGACTCCGGATTTTCAAATATATATCAAATGTAGATAAATTATGATAAAAATATCTTGAATTCGTATATAAAATACGAAAAAACTTTTTTTTCGACCTTATATTTGTGTCCACGAAAGAATATTTATTTAAATCCTTTTATTGTTTAATTGAATACTAGCTGGGGGACCGAGCATTGCTCAGATAATATTGTTTCATGGGAAATCGGATTATCACCGAGATAAGATCAATTTTAATAGTAAAAGACTATGTAAATACAACATTTCTACAAAATCATTAGACCCGTTTTGAAGAAACCAATTACATACAATTGTACAAGAATTGCTCGTTTAAGGTTTAGGATGTTTATTTATTTTGACGAGATTCCTGCTCGTATAAAATAATAAAAGCGTGTTTAAATTTTGGTACGCTGAGAATATTGTTCCCATAAAATAGCTCTAATATATAACTTAGATTCTTTGCTCGTAGTGTTTGAAGTCGTAAAAAAGCAGAAAGTTGAACAAACAGCGCTCGTCTGCGGTTCCGAGATGTAAGCCAACATATCTTTAAGGCGAAACTTCGTCCACAGTTCAATCTTAAGCCGTATTACCAACTTCATCCTATTCTTGACTTAATATTAAGAACCCAACGTTAATATGGATTGAGCGTTATCTAAGTTCAGCGTAACTAATGGAATTTATTTGCTATACTAAAGATTATGATCTATCCGAAAGTGTGATACGGTTTTATAATTTTTTTGTATCCAGTAATACAAAATGTGCAACCTGACATTGCTAAATCTATAAAGATTTTGCTTTTTACGATTTTCTTAATCTTTCTAATGCCCTATTGTTGTTTCGGGCTTTTAGTGAAAACAGATCAATCGTATTTCTGCCAGGCATTTTAAAGGCGAACAAAAGCAAAGAGTGTAACTACAATCGTGACTAGTCTTTAAACGTCTTCAGTCTTGTTTGTGTACGCTACTACCGGATTGTATACCTATATGTCGTCGTATATGTATGTAGTGTAAATTTTTGTAACTGTCAAAGAGGGCAACATTTTATTATTATAATAATTATAGCCACGCTGATAGCAATGCACTAATTAAAATAACTAGCGATCGCCTGTAAAAAATTGACCATAGACTTAACAATAAAATTTCTTTTTTGTTTGATAACTGAAATTAGCTGCAAAGAAAATAGTATAAATAATAAATAAATAAATATTCACGGGACAAATTACACTTACTGATCTAACCCCAAAGTAAGCAAATTATTTGCTTGTGTTATGGCTGTTAGTCAACGATACTAATACATAGAAATACATATATAAATACTAGAGCATATTTAATAAACACCCAAACCCGGAAATACTAACATTTATGCTCATCACACAAATGCTTGTCCCCGTCGCGTCGGGGATCGAACCCGAGCCCCGTCGATTGCGTAGTCAGGGTCGCTAACCACTCGGCTTACGGGGCGGTCAGTTATAATCTGTATACGACACATAAACACTTACACACTTTTATTGGTACTGGTGCACAACGCAGTGTGCGTTTGCGGATTGGGAGAGTACGATACAGTAGTACAGACTACAGAGTGGTACACGTATTATTAGAATGCCGATTGTTGGGTTCTGTGCTTTGATTCAATTTGGTGACCTCCTCAGTCTAGTTCTGTAATCCCATGTTCTTTTTATTGAAGCTATATAAAGGAGAGAGTTTATTTAAAGCCAATCCAACACCTCACGAGCTACGCATTAAAATGATCGAATAGCAGAAAACGTAAACATAAGAAGATTCGCTCTCTTTCTCAAAAAAATCTATATACATGCCAAAGGCAAGCTATTCGAGCATTTGCTATAATTTTAAAAATAAAGGTACTGGAATAATTTATTTTATTAGACTATAATTTAGCTTAATCAGAAATTAGAAGAACTTTATTCAATAAAAATTTTCACAAGTTATTTTGACAAGTCAATATATTTTTTAATAATTATACTGATCGGAAATGCGGCCACACATTGAGAAGATCCGGCGGACGAAACTCAGCAGGCTGTTTTTTTTTAAATATTTTTTCACAATATCACAATATTGCAAAGTTATAAAAAAATATATGGATGGCACGTAGGGTCAACCGTTTACAATTTTTTTTTATAGAAGAGGGGGCAAACGAGTAGAAGGTGCACCTGATGGTAAGCAATCACCACCGCCCATGTACATACGTAATACCAGAGGTATTGCAGTTGTGTTGCCGGCCTTTTGAGAATGAGTAAGTTTTTTCTTGAAGGTTTCCAAGTCGTATCCGTTCGGAAACGTACAAGTTCGTGCCGGTAATTGATCCCACAAGAGTAGTGCGAGGCAAAAAGTTTTGAGAGCATCGCACAGTTGTGAATTTCTAGACATCGAAATGGTGAGGGTGGAATTTCAAATTTTGAAGTGATCTCCGATGATGGAATTCGCCGGCAGGAATTAACCTAAAGAACTCGTCGGAACACTCCCCATGATAAATACGATAGAAGACGCAGAGTGAACCTAAATCTCTGCGCAATGCCAAAGAGTCAAGCCGTTTTGAAATAGCCATAATAGTTGTCCACAGATTTACTTTCAATTTATTCTGGGACAATTGAGATTTATTTGTTGGTCAAAGAATCTTTTTAAGACGCCGCAAAGCCTGTATTCCTGCAAAACTAAACACTTTAAACATTTACGACAGTTTTTAATTAAATGGAAATGTAAACACAAAAAAACTCTACTTGTATTGTAATTATCTGTTTAAGCTGGTAGAGAATGTCATATTGCATTAATAGGCAGTTATCCCAGGAACAAACTTTTTTTTGATTAATTACAGACTGAATTTTTGTGAACAGCTTCGTTTTGACGAGACGCCCATCTTTTCTATCTTCGAAAAATCTCGAATTCGAAAAAAGATTGGGGTCTCGTCTGTTCGAAAACGAAGCTGTTCACAAAAATTCAGCCTGCTATTAATAAAAAAAAGTTTGTTCCTGGGACCACGGTCTATAAGTTCACCTTTGTACTTCGTTCTGCATAAATTAGAATAAATAAATAAATTGCTGCAACTTCGTTTGGGTGACCCATTTTTTTGAAAAAAAATAAACAAGAAATTTCAAAAATTTACTTCATTTCGCTTTGTCGGGTAAAAAGGTAGAGTAATTAATTAATTTATTAAGTTTTTCAGTTTATCTATAGTAAACAATTTTACAAAGTTACAAACTATCAAATTTTGAATATTTTAATACATACATATCTTCACGCTAGATCCCTTACGGGGAAGGCAGAGAGAACCGAGTGCCATATGTCGTGATCCTTCCAGATTTGTCTTGCTTACTCCACATTCATTATTCTTGTAATACAAACACGCCGATTGCGAAGCCTCTTGATACCACCTTCGGAGAGTACCCGATTAATCTGACCATGATATATCATTCCTGGTCTTTCCCGTAGGTTTCGGGATATCCTTCCACATTCGCATTGTATATCTGTTTTGTTAACCTTTCATCTATCATTCTTTTTAGATCTCCAAACCAATGGAGCATGCCTTTTCTCATTTTAACACCGACAATTTCTTTTAGGCTTAAATTTTTAAGTTGTATAATGTTTTTACTTTAAACAAAAGTTAATCCCATTGAAATACTGGGATCAAATAGAATATTCAAGTAAATTAAAGTATGAAATATTTTTATGTTAAAATCAGTTTTTATTCAGTATTTAGATCCCGAGATTCCTCTTTTGTTCTATTACTAAAATCTTGCTATTGTAATTCATAATATAATAATACTAGCGAACTGCCCGCGGTTTCACCCGCACAGCTTTTGTTCCCGTGGGAATATCGGAAAGGTTTATACACTTAAACCTTCCTCAAGAATCAATCTATCTATTCAAAAAAACCGCATCAAAATCCGTTGCGTAGTTTTAAAGATTTAAGCATACATAGGGACATAAGGACATAGGGACAGACAGAGAAAGCGACTTTGTTTTATACTATGTAATGATTAGTAATAGAAATATCCCCTTTGAAGAGTAGATTATCTGCCATTCTGCCAGACTGTTCGTAAAAGGTGAACGATTGGCTATTATATGTGCCACTATCATCGTGACTATTAGGTGGTAGAGTTCCGCAACGTTTCGTCCGTGTGTATGCTACCACCGCCTTACCTATTCCTACCGTAAAAGCGTCAATGCTTGTCATTGTCGTGTCCAGTTTTGAGGGTTTACTAAACAGTAAAAATATACAAGGGGCATTGCCACCACACGGTTAGCAACGCACCATTAATATGTTTGGTGTCTATAGGCGATGGTTATCTATTTCCATCAGAAGAGCAATTTGCTCGTTTGCTATCTTATAATATAAAAAAAATATTTAAGTAAAAAATAGGTACTTTAGACAAATAATTGAGTATCACATATTTGTTGAAACAAATTGATAGTCTTCAGATACGGTTGTTCGACATAATTAATTTATCGACTCAGAAAACAGGATAACCATCGCCATTTTATGAACGATTTGCCAATTCAATGACTACCTTCTTCTATTTGCAGTGACCAGAATCGATTGCTTTACGCCTGATTGATCTAGTTGTTGATTGATAATGTTTTTCAATTTAAAATTTTAGTAACAATTTATATAATATGTGTTTTAACAACGACCGGGTTTTAGGAAAAACTAAAAATCTTTTGTAAATAAGTCATACTCTACCTTAAAATGTTGTTCTTATCAACAAAGGTTGTCTGGTAGAAATCGCTCTTTGGTGATAAGACCGCCTTTGTGTACTTTCTTTAAATTGTCTTTCAATTGTTTGTACTAAGCATTTATATTTACTGTAATTATGTGTTCAATAAAGATTTATTATTCATTTATTCATAAATAAAAGAAAATTTGGACTTTATTTGAATCAGCGATTATCTAGCCTTAACTGGCTTTAACCGCTGAGTAACGTATCAGTGGTGATTTTCTCTTACGCTTTGTGATCGATTCCGTCGATTGTGCTGATTTAAATTGTCGTGGTGTTAAAATTTTTCTTTCATTAAACTAGACACAGGCTTTACTTTGCAGAAATCTATAACTCAACGAAGAAAACTAGCTTATTTTCAAATTTCTTACCTATAAAATATATAATATGTGTAAGTATCCTTTGCGATGTTATGCCAAAGGGAAAAATAAAAGAGTAAGGTAAAAATGAAAAAAAAATATGGTAAAAGAATTTTTTCAGGTAAAAGTTAATTTTTTTAAGTAAAAAAAAACACGTAAAAGTTCGCGGAAATTTGCAAATTAAGTTTTCTTCGCTGCAATAAATTTCTGGAAAATGTTGGATAATGCTCGCTTCCTAAATCTATAAAACAACTCACTTTAGTTACAAGTCGTACCACTTTCCACAAGACGTAAGTTAAAACTGTTCATATAAATGTTAAATTGCCAAATGTCCAAACAACTATCTTGTGGCGAGGTCTAATGCTACATGCGTAAGTTTACCGGCTACCTTAGCCTCCAAACCGGAACAAGACAGTGACAAGCATTGACGCTATTGTGGCAGGAATAAGTAAGGCGGTGGTATTCTAGTATTTATATATGTATTTCTATGTATTATATCGTTGAAAAACACCCATAACACAAGCAAAGAATTTGCTTACTTTGGGGTTAGATCAGTACGTGTAATTTGTTCCATGAATATTTATATTTATTATTTATTTACCTAGTACATAATGACTAATGTTACGAATGACGGATCATTGATTAGAGGAACAGGGCATTAGTAACACTCCCGTATATGTCTAATGTTGGGGACACATTTGCGTTTATCGTTCCGAAGTTATATGCGCGCTAAGGCACGCGCAGCCCGGAATGTACATGAAAATAGCCGATAATAGTCAGTCACATCTGCATTTATTGTGTTATTGCATGAAGGTTATGACAATAGACGCAAGTGCGGCCCCAGCATAACACTATCCACCACAGAAAATAAATAAAGCACTCAGTCTTGATCATCTCAACTTTTTTGAACATGTTTAAAGCTTGGATATAACGCTATTTTTATGTCATCGTGATTTATTCTAAAAGTCTTATGATTTCAGACAACCTACGAAAATTCCCTTAACTAGCTGACAATGTAGTTAAGGCTGTTAATATGTAGGTCACATTTTTGGTTCAATTTATTTCGGTTTGTTTTCCAAGACCGCGTAGAAAAATCTGGCTTACATCCAAAAAATATACCGCTATTTTCGTGCCCTAATTTTTCTTCGCGACTAAAACTTATATGAACTGTGACAAAATGGACCCTTTTCAATCGATTACGTAAAGTGAAACTGATGGCATTACTTGACAATTTACAAAAAAATAAATTATTCTTTTTTATAGTTTGCATACTTTTCGAAAGTATTTACCATCTGCAGAATCTACGTGTTTTTATGCCGTGTTAATCCGGCCACGGCCATTTAGGGTTCCGTACCTCAAAAGGAAAATATGGAACCCTTATAGGATCACTGTTGTACGTCTGTTTATGTTACCTCGGTACCGTGTGGAGATATCGAGTTTACATTAATATTTTTTATTTTTTAATAAATCATTTACTGAGGTTTACTGAGGTCTAGAGAAGCTGCGAAAAATCTAGTCAGTTAACGTAAGCTAACATGTAAAAATATACACCCACTTATGTCGCGAAAAACGTATATTTCGACATTTTTAGAAATCATTTAAAAGTACCTATCTTTATGTAACTGAAGTATTTTAGGTTTATTAATAGATGTGTTTAAATATTTTAGTATATTGTTCACTTCGGCTTATATTTATGGTCAAAAATTTCACTCTACTGGGTTGGCTGTAAGAAATCTCTTTTTTGTTGTTGTTGTTCTGTTGTGTACAATAAAGTATTAAATAAATAAATAAATAACTTCAAATTTGTATGAAACCCTCGGTGGTCGAGTTCAACTTGCACTTGGCCGGTTTTTTCCTTCTTGGAGGCAACAAAATGAGCTCCAATTACGCACACGATCGAATAGATTTAATTACAGAACCGTAAAATTGTTAGTGACCGCATTATATTCGCAATTATTAACCGATTTCTATTGAAACTGATCTTGTATCCAATTACTTCACATTGTAGCTTTTACAAAGAGATTTCAAAATAAGTGAACCACATTTAATGCCTTTTGTTTCGCCGTCCGTTTTAAATAAAACAATGTTTTTGTTTCTTTATAAATGTTTGCTGTTACAATTGAATGATATTTTAATTTTTCACGAAGCTTTGCTTATGAACTTATTCGCCTGAAAATGTATTTTCATTTTCAATGAATCTTTTTACGCTTCCTTTTTGCTTAGAACATGACATTTATTTATTTATTTATTTTACATAAACAAAAAGCTTTAGTTTAGTTTAAGTTTAGACGTTTATTACTTAGTTTTTGTAGTAAACATTTTTATAATTACTAGCTGACTCGGCAAATGATGTTTTCTTATATAAATGATTGAACTACTAAATTCGCTAATAAAAAAAGTAGGAATTGACAGTAGAAGGGTGAAAATGTAAGGTTGTATGTATTGGAACGAAGTTCCTTACGGCAGGCTTGGAGGGGATAGGGATTTTGCTGCGCGACCGAACTGAAAAAAATGTGATAGTAAAACCGTAAGAAAAATGCGTGGAATAAAAGCGTTAAATGAGACGTGCGCAGGCGCGACAGTCGCGTACACAAGCGAGTAGTGCCGTTTAGCCGAAGGAAGTTCGTTCCTACCTGGTGTCCCGCGACACCACATCATTTTTTTTAATGCTAGGTCAGAAAAAAAAATGTATGTGCAAAACAAAAAAAATTGGGGTGGACCACCCTTATTACTTAAGGGTATGATAAATAAATCACAACCTGTTCTCAGACATACTGAATATATATATATATATATATATATATATATATATATATATATATATATGAAATTTCATCAAAATCGGTCTAGCCGTTTTACAGGAGTATGGTAACTAAAATTGTGACACAAGAATTTTATATATTGGATTTTACCAATTATTTTTAATGAGGGATTTCATCTTTTCCAAAAATATTCTATAAATAACGAATCACACAGAGGAGACGAAAAGGACACATTAGTCATAATTTTCTAAAAAGACTCTCTCTAAAAAGAAAAACCATGTGGAAATCTAAAAAACGGCACATGTGAGCCAGGATATGAGGCGGGTGCTAGCTTCGCTTTCTCCCTTCGTTGGGTTTAAATTCATTGAAGATTAATATCATTTGCGTTATCACATGTTATCTTTGTATACCGATTTTCATAAATATGAGTCAAGGCGCTCTTTAGTTATAACGGGACCGACAGACATACCGATAAAATAAAATTAAAAGCACATTACGCCCGGTTCTCTTGCGGGGTATCTAGAGTATACCGAACGTCTATAGACTTTCCGGTTCACCACAATTCACCGGCTTGTCGGTTGGCGAGATGAGTGGTGATCCCCATCACAGCATTTTACCGACCTGATAACGATTTTCGACTATTTCTAAAAATAACCAGGACCGACAGCTTTGCGTGCTCATCCGAGGCACGAGAGTGGTAACACACCACCTGTCAGACTCCTAGCAGCTACTAAGATTTTGGATTGTCGAGAAAATACATTTTTTTGCTATTTACACTATTCTTAATTTTCCTACTCCTCCTATACACTTCTGATTAAATTCGATGCGGGTCCCAAAACAGCTTAGCTTTTCCTCAGGGCATCCTGTGGTTATCAGGACGGTTGCCGCTGTTGATTCTGGTTTACAGAAGTTACAGTGGTGGGAACGAGAGGTGGGCCCATTGCCCTTTATTTTTAATTTAAATTTATTTTTAATTTTTTAGTTTGGTTTTTTTAAAACTATGTTTTATAGTTTTTAACTTTTATTTATTTTTAAAACTACTACCAAGACTGATATATCTTCATCTTCGTATATTATTGTATTAGTGAAATATGAATACAATAGATACTGTTTAAGTCCAGAAAAATGCTTGACCTTGACAAGTTGAGAGTAGAGAACTCTCCACTTACGAAGTGTGCAATAAGCCCTGTACTATATGTTATGTTATTTGATTTAACGTATTTTACATAACAAACTATTACAAGTAGATATAGTTAGCTACAAAAATAGTTTTTGAGGCTAGCCTTTATGGCTTGCACAGACCAGGGACTTTTGTTCGCAGAGAACAAAAATCTCTGAATCATGAAAAAATGTCCGCCGAGAACTTATCACGGCCTCAATGCACACGGTCTGTGATCATTTGTTGTCCGGAAATTTAGTGAAGCGCATATTATGGAGGCAAATATTCTGAGATTACATTGTGTTGTAACTTACATAAAGTTTAAGAAAAAACATTGCATTGGTCCAAAAGAAGGACTGTTAGTAACTTTAAAGTAAATCATTTTCGAGTGCTAAACGTAGACTAAGGTTCGCTATGTGCGTTGCTGCTCATTGTCACTTTATTTTTTATTTTTTCAGGGGCTTCCCCGTATTTTTGTTCAGTCCGGTCTTTCGGCGTCCTCGGTTATTCGGGGGATATTTTGTACGGGATATTTTTAGTCCTCTGTGTGCGTTATTCGATACAGTTTATTCGGGATCTATATTGGTGGACTAAAAGTAACCCCTGGGATAATCCTTCGTCTGCACAGGCCATCAACTATAATGGCCTATGCAGACGAGTTAGGTACTAACCTAGAAAGTTTAAGAATTCTGGGACAAAGCAGTCGACAAGAGCATATTATAAACGTATTTATGTCACGATTGAAGACACTTTAAGTTGAAAAAAATCCATTCTTGTTTCCTTTTAATATTATACTTGAAGCTCCTTCGATTTATATTGTTGAGCACGTTTCGTAACCTTTGACATTGTAAAATAAAAACTTCCTTTGCGGGACCTCTTTTGATGACATTAGAAATCTTTTCAGAATGCGAAGAGGCTACGTGATATTTGCAACTGTTGCCCTTCATCACTTTACAACCTTGCTTTGAGTAAAATAATTTATTCATGTAAACGTCAAGTAAATAATAAAAATACATTATATATAAGTAACTCTAGAAGATATACGGGTAATTTAAAACACCATTTCATAAGTATCATCAAAATAATCCGGATTAAGGAGAGGTTTTTTCATTGTTTTTTCTTTACGTAACTTTAAGCCTTTTCAATACCAGCAAAATATAGTATATCCGTCATTGACGTCAAAAAAGCTAATTTTTCAACGCCAATGACTGACATATCTTCTTTTACTTTTTTAAGTACAATTTGTAAGTTCGTCGACTACTTGTGAACTTGTGTAGCCTACTTAGCTAAGATTCTTTATATTTTAAATTTAGATAAGTTATCTTTTCAACTTCGATACCTACCTGAATGTTCTCATATATCCATAACCAGCTTTCTCTCGTGTTGTTCCGGGACATCTTTGATGAAATGCAGTTTGTAAAAGGTAAACAATTGGCTATACGTATCACTTCCATTATGACTACTAGGTGGTAGAGTTCCGCAACGTCTCGTCCGGGTATGCCTTATCTATTCCTGCCGAAAAAGCGTTAATGCTTGTCATTTTCGTGTTCCAGTTTATAGTGTAAGGTAGCGGGTAGACTTATGCATGTAGTATTGCTATCCCGCCACACCGATAGCAACATACCATTAACATCTTTGGTGTCTGTATGCGATGATTGTCTCTTTCCATCTGGAAAGTTATCGGCTTGTTTGCTATCTTATTATACATATAAAAAACGGGGAAAATACAGAGTGACGGTAGAGCTACATAACGTCTCGACTGGTTCTAGTGCCACCGCCTTATATATTCCTGCCACAATAGTGTAGGTGCGCGTCACTGTCGTGTTCCAGTAAGGTAACCATTAAATTTATACATGTGGCACTAAGACTCTGCCATAAGGCAACGTACCATTTACACCTTTGGTGTCTATAAGCGATAGTTATCTCTTTTCATCAGGAGAAATCTGCTTGTTTACTATTTTATGATATAAAAAAATAATATTACAGGAACATTACAAAAACAAACAAAGGAAAACTACAAAAACAAAAATATATGATATTTTTTTTCGCAAATTTCACTTGACCTAGTGGTAGAGTTCTGAAATTTTCGACCGGGTTTGGTATCACCGTTTTACCCATTCCTGATATAAACGACAGTGTTTGTCGCTGTTGTGTTTTGGTATGGAGGGTGAGGTAGCCGGTAAACTAGCGCATGTCGCATTACTATTCCGCTTCATACAACACACTATTAACACCGTATATGGGATGGTTATCTCTTTCTATAAGGGAAGGGAAGATTATGATTTTTCGATAGCGACAGCGCTTATCACTGTCGTGTTCCAGTTTGGAGAGTAAGCTAGCTGGTAGACTTGTGCATGTGGCATTGCCGCTCCATTATACGGATAGCAATGCACCATTAACATCACTGGTGTCTTTCGGCGATTGTTTCTCTTACCATCAGGAGAGTCATCTGTGTGTTTGCTATCTTGACATAAAAAAATAGTTTGCACATCAGACAAGATAACATCTGTTAAAATCTTTCAAGCGACAAGTGACAAGCATTGATGTCATAAACAAAGCAGTGGTAAAAATTAATGTTGTAAATAGGATAGTGGTGGACTTGACTCTGGGTGAGTCCCGCCGGACAGTCTATCATTCACTAAACTAGGTTTTTTTTTAAATTATTTTCTAAAATAAAAATACCTCATTCTGCGCTGTATTAGGGCCAGATATTCTGGATTAAAAGCTAAACATTACTTTCTTTAATTGCAAAATATTATATGCCATTGCCTCACTCGTTATACAAAAAAGCCTAGCAAAGGCTCGAAGAAGCCAAACACCAGATAGATGGCCATCCACTAAGTGAAGAGAAGTAAGAATTCAATTGGCCTGATTGTAAATAGAGTTCCTTTTAAAAATTGTCGTTCTAGTGCGATCGGAATCGCACACGGGTTTCGTACCACTAAGCGATATTAACTGATATTACTTGTATGGGAACTCTCTTTGAGATCTAACTTTTATATTTTTTATGATTTTTTTTGTTAACGGCCGCAATAGCACGCATTCTGCGAAAATTTTAGGTGTTTAACTATTTTCGTTCAAGAGATAGATCCTTGTGATAGATCTAGTGAAAGCTTACGAGCTGCGTTTGTCATTCTTTGTAACTGAAATACGGAACGGGACACCAAGGTTGGAGTGAAACAGTAACCAAAAGACCAATGAAGAAGTTCAACGAGAAATACTACACGTTAAAACAATTGTTTCGAATAATACGAAAGTACGAGACTTGCTGAATAATATTATTTATAGTTTATTTATTGCTTTACTGTATTTCAGATACAAAGGATAAATTACATTATTCCTCAGGTATTTTGGAATGAAATTAATTTTATATTATAATTAATTTCAAAAACAAATTGTTCGGAATCAAATCGTTGTGTATTTTGATGTGACATTTTATTTACAAAACTTAAATAACGCTGTATTTTAAAATAATTATTTTGCTTGTGCTGGGGGTACAATAACGATTTGTGGATCGTAATGGATTCTCGATTCAGAGTTGAAAATGTGTTTAGTTTTACTTGTGATTTGAAACGCCTATTGCATTTTTTTAAAAATAACTTATTTTGCTTCAAACATGACCCTTCCTTTGAAGTAGTGGTATCATTGAAAGCAGTAAGTTGAAGGCTTTACTTATCACAACCATTGTGAGTCGGGACTACTATGTGGTAGATTTTTGGAACATTTCATTAGGCCGAAATAGCATGGACGTTTGTCACTGTCTTCTTTCTTCTATTGTACAGGTTGATTGTAGATATTGAAGGACACGCTAGTTAATGTAATTAATGAAATGTTATGTCTTATGTAATCAATGAAAATATAATAAAAAGAGAATATTGTTTAAACACAATCCTGAACGAAATTAGTGTAGTACCTAAAATTAAAAAAAATTGTCATCGCGCGGGGAATAGGCGGGAGCTTTGGCTAACGCATGTCGCGGCGGCAACTCGCTCCTATTTTTATATTTGGTATCAGAATGGATTACTGAACACAGAGGGTGTTCACAGTTCAATATGTACAGAGTCATATATGACATGTTCCGATATAAGCAAAAAAGTGTGAATTTTTTCTTTAAAATTGAGAAATATGCTCTCGTTAAAACGCTTTAATGGATAGACAACGATGCCTTAACGGCAAAAATCAACTATATTGTATACTATTATAGAAACAATACCGTTTCTATAATTTAGAAAACGTTCTCGTTAACATTTTGATGGACAGATAACAGTGACTTAACAATAAGATATCGTTGAGAACCGTTATATGCGTAAACCCCAAAATCAACTACATCTCAAAAAATGTAGAGACAACAAATATAAGCTTCAAAACGTGCCCTTTTCTTAAAAATTTAGAAAAAGTCATTGTTAAAAAATTTAATGGACAGACAATATTGTAATTCTATTTAAAGGTGCATAAACTTTTTGAGTTTTTTTATTAAAATTTAGACTACGTATCTGGAGGCACAAAATAGTGAGTTTTTCATTAAAATTTAGACTATCTTTTCGTTACAACATTTTTCATCACATAAAATCTCTAACCGAACCATGGACACGCAGTCGTTAGCACGTTTCATTATATTGTTATTGCTTAGAGCTTATAGAAATAACGCTAATCCACCCCTGAATTTTGAGGGTGAATGCTCAAGGAAAACATGAATTTATAAGTTTCCGTCGAGCTTTCAAGGAGACCTTTAAAATTTTATTCACTCCACTCGTAAACAGTTATGAAAAATTGATTATGTTAAACTGAAGACCGTTTAGTGTTTACTAAGCTATATGTAGGCGAACTCATACTTAATGAATCTGGTAAATATTTTAATGCACCCTTCATTCTCGTCTTATTTTTAGCCGCTTCTGTAAATGAAGCGTTACAAATATAAAAGATATTTGCTATTAGACTAGCGACGCGCCCGTCTACGCATCGGTAAAATATATTGCCTTTAGCCATGTGGTACAAAATTATTAAAGACGTAAAATTAAAAACTGCTTGTGTCTAATTGTTCTATTAGTATTCATGTGGTCTGTATAGACACTTTTTTATAGAAGAGGGGGCAAACGAGCAGGAGGTGCACCTGACGGTAAGTGTTCATCTGCAATACCAGAGGTCTTGCAGTTGCGTCGCTGGCCCTTTAAGAATGAGTAAGCTCTTTTCTTGAAGGCCTCCAAGTTGTATCCATTTGGAAACACCCCTGCCGGTAATTGATTCCACAACAGGTTGTGGTATGGTGTTTGTGGTGTGGTGCGAGGCTAAAAGTGCCGAAAGAAACGCACAGTTGTGGATTTCCAGACATCGATATGGGTGGAAGTTGATCGAGAGAGAGGGTGGAATTTCGAAAGACATTATATGAGCGCGAGATTACCATTGCATAGAGACACCAAAAATGTCAAAAAATTTGAAAGACGTATTAGGCTTTTCTCACATTTTTCGAGATGCCTAGCAGTAAAGCGGTTAATCTATTCTTTAAAAAGGTTTCGGATCAACAATATTTCTACTTTGAGTCTCTTGTAAAGCATTTCGTTCTAAGTTTTTCAATTTTTCATACTTAGTTTTTAAGCGCAACATATTTGTCGATAGGTTGAACACCTGTCATAACATGGGGATAGGAAAGCCATTGTCACAATTGTGTTATGGTTTTGAAGGTAGAAAATATAATTACATAACTGCTACTAGAATGGCAACGCACCATTAACATCTTTATAAATAAAATAAATAAATATAAATAAATACTCAAGGGATAAATTACAATTTCTGATCAGACCCCAAAGTAAGCAAACTATTTGGTTATGTTATGGGTGTTAATCAACAATACTAATACATAGAAATACATATATAAATACTGTAATATATTTAATAAACACCCAAACCCGGAAATACAAACATTTATGCTCATCACACAAATGCTTGTCCCCGTCGGAGATCGAACCAGTTTTTATTATAAACAAGTCCTAGTAAACGCTTTTTTCACCCTTATGTCCTATTCCAGAAGATCCATTATGGCATAGCTGCTTCAGCAACGGCGGCTATTGTTTATCAATAGAAGCAGCTATTTCTTTCCTTAAATTCTAGATTTTTCCAGTGTTCTCACTCTTCGCTTTACCAACACATTATTCGCATTACTCGCAACAATAATATATAATTTATTCTATATAAAAACACATGTGTAGATTTATCCTACATGCAGTTATCACTCATGAGACAGATACTTGTCGATATCTGCCGCGCAACACCAAAGATGACCGCCCCTTTGGTCAAGTGGTTAGAGACCCTGACTACGCAATCAACGGGGCTCGGGTTCGATCCCCGACGGGGACAAGCATTTGTGTGATGAGCATAAATGTTTGTATTTCCGGGTTTGGGTGTTTATTATGTATGTAAAAGTATTTATATATGTATTTATATGTATTAGTATCGTTGACTAACACCCATAACACAAGCAAATAATTTGCTTACTTTGGGTTAGATCAGTAAGTGTAATTTGTCCCGTGAATATTTATTAAAAAAAAAAATGTTGGTGTGTATGATATGAAATAGGTAATGATCAATTGCAATAATCATTAGTAATATTTATTTAAGATTAACTGATCCGCGCAGCTTCGTTGATTAACATTTCGTAGATATGGCTTTTCATACAAACTTTCATCTTCTATTTCAGCCCCTGAGGATGGGTTTTTGAAAAACATAGCCTATACTTGACTTCAGATCTTCAACTAAATCCAGGCTAAATTTCTTCAAAGTAGGTTTAGCAGGGTTACTTTAGGGATAAGATAAATTTATATACAGCTAAATAATAGCAGGAAAGTATTTATATTCACACTCAAAACACCAAAATCATTAGCTATGAGGGACACTATAGGGTTCCATTATGAAAATTAAGCGCATTAAGCATTCAGAGATTTAAAAATCTCGAACGTATATATATATATATATATATATATATATATATATATATATATATATATATATATATATATATATATATATATATATATATATATATATATATATATATATATACGTTCGAGATTTTTAAAGATTGATTACGTCGTTCTACTTAACTACGGTAAAGATAGATAAAGCTGCTCAGATAACCATTTCTCTAATTGAGTGGGTCGGCCCATTTACTTTGTTTTATTTCATTTCCGATTAGTTTCCTCTAAGGGAATGAAACGATTTCACAATTGGATTTTTTCCTTATGTATTACAACTACTACATGGTCTGTAACTACATATAGACACAAGAATAAATTGAGGACGATTGCAATGGAACAATAAATTGCTTTATTGGTCTATTAAACTCATTGGTTGAAATATTTTTTTAAATTTATACAAAAGATTAATTATAATATTCATACGCGAAACAAAGAAGGTTTTAAACTTCGTGTTTATTCAAATGACCAAGTGAAAAAGTTTTAAACGAAAAATATCTAAAGGGCCCTGAACCGTATAAAAATCCACTGCCTGGTTATGATTGGTTGAAAAAGATGAAGAAATGTGTTGCTTTAAAATATTTAGAAAAAAATAAATGTAAATTTCAATATTATGACTAAATTTCATACAATACAGAACACTTGATGTATAAACACTATACTATTAACACAAATCAATTGTATGGTATTTTGTTTTAGGAACCCCTCCTTCATTATATTCCTCGTGCGAGTATTTGCGCCTTTGAAAGTTCTGCCACTCTGCCAGGCAGGTTGTAAAAGGCGAACGATTGGCTATACATATCACTACCATTGACCGCCCAGTTGGTCGAGTGGTTAGCGAACCTGACGCAATCAACGGACAATTCCCGACAGGAACAGGCATTTGTGTGATGATTATAAATGTTTGTATTTCTGAGTTTGGCTGTGTATTAAATATGTTCCAATATTTATATAGACGTATTCTATGTATTAGTATCGTTGACTAACATCCATAACACAAGCATATAATTTGTTTAGCTTGTGGGTTACTCGTGTAATTTGTCCAGTGATATTTATTTATTTATTTATTATGTAGTAGAGTGCTACAGCGTTCAGCCCGAGTTGGGTTGTTTTATATACTCCTGTGTCGTCAATATTTTACACAAACATATTTAAAATGAGTACGTGCGGCCATCAACTTCTAAATTGTTGTGTTAAAATAAAGATGAAGTGTTAAAATAAATAAAGATGTGAGTTGAATGAATATTTAGAGTTGTTAATTATTTAACATAATTTAAAATAATATTATTTTTGAGCTAAAATAAAATCAACTATTTGATTAAGGTAATAATTAAGTCAATAATCGATTAGACTAAAATATTATAAAAGGCCTGACAGATATGTTTTCGAGGCATGCGTGTTTGTGAAATTGAGAAGTGAAATGTCGTAATATACCATAAAGTGTAATCAGTTTTGTATTTTGTATTTAATATAATTCGATATTCCGTCAGTTGTTGTTTAAATTAATAAATCTTATATCTTTTACCAAGTGAAGCGAACATCTACAACAACAGGGTTAACGCTTGCCATTGAATTGGAGGGTAAATTAGCTGGATTACTTATGCATGTTGTATTACCATCCCTCAACACGCATAGCAAAGCACCGTTAACATCTTTGGTATCTATAGGCGATGCTTGGGTGATACATATCACTACCATCTACCCCATGTTGGTTTCGGGCTCCTTTGAAGAATAGGCCAATTGCCGTTCTGCCAGGCAGGTCGTAAAAGGCTACCGATTGGCTACGCGAGTCACTACTCGTACCATGCTACTAGGTGGTAGAGTTCTGCATTATCTTGCCCGGGTCTGGTACCACCGACTTACCTATTCCTGCGGAATAGCGTCAGTGCTTGTCACTGTCGTGTTCCGGTTTAGAGGGTAAGTTAGCCGGTATACTTATACATTTAGCATTAGACCTCGCTACAAGATAGCAACGCACCATTAACACGTTTGGTCTCTATAAGAGATGGTTGACTCTTTCCATCAGGAGACCCGTCTGCTTGTTTTCTATCTTATATTGGTCACGATAGTAGTGACACGTACCAGCCAACGTGGTCAGCCGACACGCATGTTTCAGTCGCAATAGCATTATTACATGTGGCATTACCGTTGCATTACACGGATAGCAACACACCATTAACATCTTTGGTGTCTAAATCGCAATCGCGGAGGATTTAACACAGGGATTTTCAATCCTCATCCTACTATATATAAATATAAAATTTAGAAAGGAATACATAAATATAAATTTATAAAAATGTAGCAACGTAAGGTAAAACCAATTTTTCTAATCTCGGAAAATGTGGGGATTGGAAATAAATTTAAATGCCCGGGGCAAAATGCTAAAGCTTTATAGGTAGTGCAATCGTCTTTCCAGCTCTGGGTGCTTGGATTAAAATGTTCAGAAAGTTTTGAGCGGATAGTATAGTGTTACAGTTTAAAATAGTTATTTTAAAACATACGCAGGTATAGGTACTACTCGGCACCATTATTGTAGGTAGCTAATAGGTCTTTGAGTTCTCCCACGGCACAGGTGAGTGGATGACATCGGCCAGTCTATTACTACTGCCATGACAAAAATGCTTGTTACTGTCGCGTTTCGGTTTAAGGGAAGGTAATATCTTTTATCTGAATAAATATTTCTCACAGACATAAAATGGTTTAAAGGTCGTGATAATAATAATGTTGAGGAGTTTATACTTCAAAATGTTTAAAAATCGAGTATTCAAGTAGGTACCGGCGCCATAGCATATATTTTTGATTTCAGTATTCTTTATGCAAATAAAACATTATCAGAAGAAGCAAGGGTATAAGTTTATATATAACTAGCTGTGCCCGCGACGTCGTCCGCGTGGAAAAATTTCTAACATAAAAGCAGCCTAAGTTACTCCTTATTAAATTAGTTGTCTGCCAATAAAAGTCCTGTTAAAATCGGTTCAGCCGTTTTAGGGATTAGTAGGAACAAACAGACAGACAAATATTCTAAAAAATGTTATTTTGGTATATATTTACCGTGTGTATGTACATCCATGCAGTTATTTTAATATAACTAATAGACACTCCTATTTTATTTATTTGTATGGATTATTCATAAGTACATGTTTAAAGTATGTTAAGACGCGTGGAATATCTGCGAGGGTTTTTAAGCAAACCCCTCAAGGTTTTTAGCAAAATTATCATAATAAATCAGTTTCCAAATAAAATCCCGTTTATCATATATTATCAGCTGCAGGATCACTCACCTATCAAATATCAGTATATATCAGTTATACTATTAGTAGGGAAAATCCCTACGTTGGGTCTATCATTTTGTACCCTATCATCTATCAGCAACTATCATCTCATAATGTGGTAGGGATAATCCTTATAAAACACAAAGTCAAAAACCGCATTGACTTTCAAAATAAGTCTATTTTCATGACATTGGACTTACTGTCCAATTATACATTTTTACAAAAAATACATTTAACACTAGGTCAGAATCAAAGTCAACACTAGTGGTTCGAAAAAGATCGAATCTTTCAAACTAAATCAATTTAGAAGTTGAATTTGCAGTGATAATTTTAGAAACCCACTAAAAACCGTGCAGATTAATTAAATACTCGTTAAATAAAGTAACTATAGGCAAGCACGGACTATACTATCCTCCTAATACAACTTCAAAGCGAGCGGTAGACCACTTTATGTCGTATTTACAACGCTCTGCCGCATGTGCTTAAATATGTGCATAATTCCAAATCTACTTGACCTTATTTAAGGGTGTAAGAGAAAAACGGTATGCAGCTTTTTGTTGCGCTGACGGGAATATTACATAACTGCTTTTTATATTTAATGTGTTATCAATTTCAGCTATTATAAGTTTGTAGTAAATAATATTTTAGATCTTAAAGGTTTTGCATTCTTAATTTTTAGGATACGATTCGTTTGAACTAAAGGTTCCCAATTTTCTCATAGACCACTTTCAAAATTTTGCTGGTTACGGTGAACCCCGTGAATCTAAATTTCTACTATACTCCTAAAACTTAAGAAAAAATATGACCTTCGCTTACAAATTGTGAACCCCCATTTTGGTCACGGAAATGTAGACCCTCGTCGAGTCCTCCGCGGACCCCTGGGAGGTCCACCTGGACCACTTTGGGAATCAATGGTCACTTTGAACTAACAATCTTGAAAAATACCCCTAAAATTTGTAAAAATACGCATTTGTGCCAGATCAAAGTTTTTAATCATAGAATAGCGAACAAGCTGTCGGTTCTCCTAATAAAAAGAGACAATCACCACCTATATACCTCAGAGATGTTAATGGTGCATCGCTATCCGTGTGGCAGGGATGAAAAGCCAATGTATAAGTTTACCAGCTACCTAATCTTCCAAACCGGAATACGGTAGCGACAACTCTATTGCGGCAGCAATTGGTAAGGCAGTGATACCAAAACTCGGACGAAACGATGCAGAACTCTACCACCTTGTTAATAGTCATGATGTTAATAACGGATTTTTCGCCTTTTTCGAGATGCCTCGCAGTAACGCAGTTGATCTATCCTTCAAAACGACTCCGTATTAACGAAGGAATCAAGGTCGCTAGTTTAAAAAAAAAACTTAATATTTATGTTTCCAAGCACAGGCACATATACGCGTATACTCACACACAGGTAAACGGACGTGCACATGCATACTTACACTTGCTGTCAGATATTTATATCTACCCATACGCAAGCATGGAATAAAGTTATAAATTGGTTTGCCCAAATCTTATAAATAGAGTTAGTATACAAATGTCGTCCCTTCGATAGAGAGAAAACAAAATTAAAAAAAATATTGTTTCTCTATCTATCCTACGTAAACACGTATATTGAATACGAGTACATGTTCTTTCTTTTTCTATTAACGGGACTTTTCCACTTACATAATGTGTTTTTTGCTCGTCTATATAGGTGTATTTGCTCTAAGGTGCAAACTCCTATCTATAATTTTCTTCTGAACATCAGAATGAAATGTTCCACAATTGTACCATATAGTAGTCACGACTCACAATGGTGGTGATATGTTTAGCCTTCTGCGTGCTGCTTCAATGACATCCCTTTGAAGGAGGGACTATCTCTAAAATAGGAGTAAATAAAGTAGATTAATATAGTACGATAGTACATAGAAGTCATTAGAGTAAATAATTTAATAGAGTAATAATTTACTAGCTGACCCGGCAAACTTTGTTCTGCCTTTTTAACTACTCTTATTTTTTCTATATTTTCTCAACTTTTAAACCTTCCCTGGACTTCAACTATTAATTCAAAACCATTATTAGCCAAATCGGTTCAGCCATTCTCGAATTTTAGCGAGACTAACAAACAGCAATTGATTTTTATATTTATAGATTTTTGCACGCCTCCGCATGAGCGGGAGACTGCGCTTTCCTCTCGATATGCCACTCATTGTCAATTACGCAGAATAAAATCTTTTTTTAAACAAATCGCACCTCCGATCAAATAGTGTCACAAATCAAAAAAAAACGATTCTCGAGTATAAGGGGTTTAAAGTTGCTCCTGTCTATTTTTTTCGATTTTCAGGCCAACGCCACTAACGTCACTAGCGCCGTTATAGTATCAAATCATTGAAATTAGTAGTAGATCATCATTCGAGATATATTGCAAATACGATACGAATGGTACAAATAAGTGACTTTTACGATTTTTTTGAATTGATACACTGTTTGAGCGGAGGTGCGAAATGCAATAGGCGTTTCAAATCACAATTAAGTTTCTAAAAACATTTTCAATTCCGAATCAAGCATTCGACACGATCCACAAATCGTTATTGTACTTCCAGAACAAGAAAAGCAAATTATTTTAAAATACAGCGTTATTTAACTTTTGTAAATACGAGTTGACAATAAAATGTCACGCCAAAATACACAATTAAGCGTTCCGAAAGTTTTGCATTATTTCATTGCAAACTGCCTCGGAAACAATGTATTTTATTCTTTTTATCTGAAATATAAGTATGAAATTAAATATTAGCTTGTATTTCTCGTACTGTCCTATATCGAATATTTTATTTATTTATTTTTCATATTTGCACAGGTGTACTTAACGCCCTCGAGGATTTTCCTTTCCTTTTCTCTCAACAGGACTTACATTTACATACGAGCATATGGTTTGCTATGTACCTACTGAATGATCGTTTATCCAATATCCCCTATATTAGGTAAAACGATCATTATTATTTATATATTTCGCAGAAGACAATAAATTATAATATTCCACTATATAGTCGTCTTATCACTAAATCAGTGCGCACGTTAGGCACGGTCGGTTCTTTAGCTGAGAGTCATCTTATAAACCGATCTACCGAATCGGATTTCGTTACGACAGGCGATAGTTGATAGATGCTGGCCGATGGATGACTGTTAAGACATAAATGACGTAAGTGACGTACGCAACGTACAAGTCAACTACACTTTATTCTACCCTAGATAGCGCTAGCTAGCTAGCTCACACACACACATATATATATATATATATATATATATATATATATATATATATATATATATATATATATATATATATATATATATATATATATATATATATATATATATATATATATATATATATATATATATTTGTTTTTATTATGTAATGAACATTTTTTGATCACTCTTGGCCTTGATTTTACTTTGCATTGCCTTTATTATACATTTCTACAAAAAGCTTCGCAAAACTAATAGCTCAGCAAATAAACTTAAAATTTATTTTGTCGTTTGTTGTTTGACTATAAAAGAACGATTGTTATAAAATCTTTGATTATTTATACATATATGTATAATTAAACTGTAAGAGATTGAATTCTGTACGTTGAAGATATTTTACAAATATTTTTTTGAAAGGCACTTTTTAATCGATACGAAAGCAAAACTACAGTTCTTGCTTTAAAATTTAAAAAAAAAAACTAAAAATATATACTTTAAAAATATACTACAGCGATAAAGCGAACTTTTTTGTTTTATTGTTGTGGCTGTGCATCACGGCGAAACTACTGAATGGATTCAAATAAAATTTAGCGTAATTTGAGTTCATGCTCTGAGGAGGAATCTTTCTAAATTTACTAATTGTTAAGCTTACAACTGTAGTAAGCAGTATTGATTTGTTTCCTCGGTTGGTGTTAGTAAATAAAAACCAAGTAAAACAGTACAAGTGCTTTTCATACAATACTGATAACCGGTGAACTTATGCAGGTACGAGTCGAACTCAAACACATAGGATTCCGTACCATTCCGAGCGATATTACCCTAATTATTTAGTCATACTTGTACGAGAATCTAGCAGAGGCTATTGTGCGGCTGCATTTCGATCCGGTAGTAATTTAAATGGCGACTCGTCAAAAGTGCCTGTAAATTTGTGTTTATTTGAATTAAGCACTGTTTGAGTTTAAATTTGGTACAGGACTTTAAAAAACGTCCATTTCATCCTTAGGTTCCACCACAAAGAAGGAAATATCAAATAATTTCTTGCTTTTTAACTTCCCGGTTCGTATGTAGATAAGGAAGTTACTGATTTTGCCCCGATTTTCGAAAATGGAATTTTCATCAGAACTGAGTGAAATATTTTTTTGAGTGAAAATAGTCGGAAAAGGTTCCTAGGACCTCAAAACATGGTTTGAGGTCCTAGGAACCTTTTCCGACTATTTTCACTATGAAGTCAGTATGTCTGTATGTATGTGTGTGTATGTATGTATGTGTGTGTGTATGTGTGTATGTAAACATCTCATAACTTTTGAACGGCTGGACTGATCGAAACGCGGTTGATGGCATTCGATTGGATTCCACTCAACTTACACTTTCTGAAAATTTGTGCCAAATCGGCTCAAAAGAATTTGAGAAATTTTGAAAAACCTCAACAGTATTTTTTTTAATACAACTTCCAAATTAATGTACCGATTGAATACAAAAACTAATCAGCTCTATTCCTCAAAAAACTACGTCTAATGCATATATTGCATCAAAATCGGTTTATCCGTTTGGGAGAAAACGCTTACGAAAATTAAAAAAAGTGTTTTTTCGACATAACTTCGAAATTTTTCAACTAGGTAATCATTTTTTTTGTATTCATATTTTAGTACTAAAAAAACTACGCCAAAGGCCGTTTCTAAAATTAAAATCGAATCAAATTTTCAAATGTTACAGCTTTTCAAATATTAAAATTAAGTTGTTTTTAGCAAATTAATTTAATATTTTTGAAATAACAATTCAACAACATAACATAAATACACCGATTGACTTAAAAATCTTGTCAGCTTTTCTCCTTTAAAAACTACGTCAAATACCTTTAATTGGATCAAAATCGGTCAATTTGTTTGGGATTTATCAATGACGAAATTAAAAAAAAAAAATGTTTTTGGATATTGCTTCGAAATTTTTCAACCTATCGATTACTTTGATAAAGCAATGTTTTGATGATGATTCGAAAATTGAGTTGAATGTCATTCAAAAGATCAAATTCAGTCAGCGTTTCAAAATATACAGCTTTTCAAAAATCAATGTACCTACTGCTATTTTAACAAAATAGATGTTTGAACTGAAAAAAAAATCTATGCTTATAATTTTTAATTTTTTGAGCTTTATTTTAAGCATAATTTAGCGGGGAGTTTCAGATGGCCGGTAGGGTCAACCGTTTACACATTTTTTTAATGTTGCGTAAATTGAACTGCATTAACAAGGATAAAAATATTTCCGTAAGAGGGGGCTATAAATAAACCGGCTGTCAGTTGTCGGGTTTCGCACCTTTCAGCAGCGTTTCACTTGGAATCCATTTAACATCACAACGCGAACGCTTTCAATCTACTTCTATTGTGAAATATGTTTTGTTGGGATTTACTTTTATGGCGAGCTATGTAAAAATATAACGTAAGCCTTTGTAGGTCCGGACCCCTTCATATTAATAGACCATGGATTAAAATGGATACGCCTTTCAAGACAATTTCTTAGGATATCAGTGTAGCTTGCATTAACACACAAAGTTATAGTACTTACCGATGAAATAACATCACTTCAAGGGTATTTTCAACCGATGAAATCACGGAGGTTATCAGTTTGACGTACAGTATGTATGTAATGTTATTGGAATTGGATAATATTTAAGTATAATGGTATTTATGCGTCCAAGCACGTGTACTAAATTTCGTAAATGTATGTATCTTTGTATGTTTATATGTTAATATTTTTGTCCACGTATTTCTCGGGAATTGAAAACCATATCGAGATAATTGTTTTTGATTTAAATCAGGGATATTTTAACTTAGGTTAAAGTGTTTGTTGTTTAAGTTTCATCAAAATCGATTTAGTTGTTTTGGAGTCAGTTTAATTTTTTTTAATTATTAAAACCTTGGCGTTTTATTGAGCACGAGAAAAAAAACGTAAATATATCACATCGTAAAAACATAGAAATATGCCATGAAGGTTGTCTCTTTGCAGCAGGAGAACCAACAGCTTGTTTGCTTGACTTGACTTTGAACGAATATGTGCTTAAGTATTTAAATTTATTACATAGATTAATTGTGCTTAAGTACTTAAGTACTTGTTCTAGTCAAGATAGATAAAGCTGTTCACATAACCATTTCTTTAATTGAGTGGGTCGACCCTTTTCCTATGTTCTATTTCAATTATTTTATTACTTTCCTCCATGGAAATGAGACGGTTTCAAAATTGGATCTTTTTCTTTGTATTACAACCACCACATGGTTTGTAATTACGTACAATAAAAACGTTGAGGACGATTACAATATAACAATAAATTGCTTCATTTCTCATTAGCAGATATTGAATTTTATACCTATTCAAAAGTTTAATTATAATTTTTGTTAACGAAACATGGAATGTTTTAAATGAAATCAAATGACCAAATGAAAAAGTTTTAAACACAGACCACACAAATACTAATAGACACGGTGTTGGGCGCAAAATGCGTAGCCGCTCATATAAGCAAATGTATGTAAACGTCAAACGCTTGTAGTTGTTGTATCGAAAAAAATAGAAATATGCCATTTTGTGTTATTTTATCTTGTCGAATGAAAAAGCTAAGGCTTAAAGAATACTTCTGGAGTAATTTTATTTCATCGATTATTATAACTCTGGATTTCACTGTGTAAATACAAGCGTCATTGATATCCCAAGAAATTGATTTGAAATGCCTATCCAATTTAACCCCTGGTTTTAAATTATCGAAACATATCTAAAGAGCGGTATAAACCGTATTAAAATCCACTGCGTGGTTTTGAAAGACGTTTTTAACCGACTTTCCAAAAGAAGGAGGTTATCCATTCGGCTATTCTTTTTTTTGTTACCTTAAAACTCAGTCATTTATGAACCGATATTAAACATTTTTGTTTTAAAGGGTTATACTTCCCTGATGGTTCCATTTTAATTTAATGAAGATCTGATGCTGGGTTCTGGAGAGATATATATATATATATATATATATATATATATATATATATATATATATATATATATATATATATATAATACCAAAAAATCGCAACAAGTAGGTAGCTCTCGCAATCGCGAGGCGGTAGCGCCAAATGCCCGGGAAAGACGTTGCAGAAATCTACCACTTAGTAGTCACGATGGTAGAGAGACGTGTAGTCAATCGACCGTCTTTTAGGATCTGCCTGGCAGAACGGCTGTTAATCTATTCTTCAAACGAGCCCGGGCTAACACGAAATACAAACATCTGTATTTATCAAGAAACGCGACCACACTGACAAGATCCGGCGGAAGAAACTCAGCTGCTTATCTTTTTTTAAATATTACAGTTAATATATATATGTATATATATATATATATATATATATATATATATATATATATATATATATATATATATATATATATATATATATATATATATATATATATATATATATATATATATATATCGATTGCATGTGCTTGCTTGGCTGCTAACCTCTAGAACAGCGTTTCTTAGCCTCATTCAGACTGCGTACCCTTAAAAAATTAAGCACAATTTCAAGGATCCCCATTATAAAATACAAATAGCCAAGGATAAGACGTCGGACCCCCATAGACATACTTGCGGACTCTTTTTTTCGATATAACAAGATTATTTTCATTGTGTGTTATTTTTTACAACTTATCCGTATGTTTCTAGGAAAGCACCTTCGTAAAGGGTTGCTGGGAAAGATCGGCCAGAGCGATATCACGGCCTTTTGTTATACTAATTGGTGTTTTTATAGAAATTGCGGTAATAAACTATTTCTATATAACCTTCAGGGAACACGGGTAGAAGATAGAGTCAAGGCGTAATGTTAAAGCATGCTGCGATTGTTATGTAAAATTTCAGTAAGTACGGTAAATTACCCCGTATTGGTCCGGGCTCCTTTGAAGAATAGAGCAACTATCGTTCTGCCAGGCAAGTCGTAAAGGACCACCGATTCACGACCATCGTGACTATTAGGTGGTAGAGTTCCGCAACGACTTTCCCGGGTATTTGGTACAATAGCTGCCGCAATAGCTCCAATGCTTTTCATGGTCGTGTTCCGATTTGGAGGGTAAGATAGCCGGTAGACTTATGTATGTGGTATGTGGTGATTGCCATCCCCATAACACAACAGTGACCAGCACTGACGCTGTTGCTACTGAAATAGCGAAGACGGTGGTTCCGGAACCGGGTGAGGCAATATAGAACTCTACCACCTGGTAAAGCAACAAAAACATTCACACACCCTGATGAAACCGGGCAAGCATCGCCTATGGATACCAAAGATGTTAATGGTGCTTGATATTCGTGTCGTCGCATGCCAATGCTACATACATAAATTCACCGCCTAACTTCCATATCGGAGTACGACAGTGACAAGCACTGACGCTGTTGCGACAGGAATTGATAAGGTGGTGATACTATACCCGGGCGAAGCGTTGCGAAATTGTAGTACTTAGTAGTCACGATGGTTGTGACACGTATAACAAAACGTTCACCTTTTACAAACTGCCGGGCAAAATGGCAGATGGTCTGTTCTTCCCCATAATAATAAATAATAAATAAGTATTCACGGGGAAAATTACAATTACTGATCTAACCTCAAAGTAAGCAAATTATTTGCTTCTGTAATGCGTCTTAGCCAACGATACTTATAAATATAAATACATATAGAAATACTGTTATATACATAATAAACACACAAACCCAGATATACAAACATCTATACTCATCACACAAATGCGTGACCCTGTAGGGGATCGAACCCAGCCCCGTCAATTGCGTAGTCAGGATCGCTAACCACTCGACCAACGGGGCGGTCAAATAAAGGGAAAAACAATTCAGTATTTACATCAACGTTTTACATTGAAAGTTTTACATACTATATTACACAGTTCAAAAAGTGTAAAGAAATATGTAGTATATTTCTAAGCTACCCATTGATTTCCTCAGTAGCGTACGTCAGCGTCGTTCCTTTCATTACATCCGTATTTCAAAGTAACGGGGATTCAGACAAACCAATTCCCATTTTCTACGTCTTCATAAAATATCAGCTTAACACGTTCCATTTTACAAAAGCTGAATAGAAAATAATGTGAATTCACCTAACGTTATCATTACGACTTACCTTTCTTTCCAGGTGACGTGCAATTGCTCTTGTTAGAGGGTGATTTCGTTTCAGCCGCTGCCATTTTCTCTTTTTCCGAAGCCATGATTACGCGTAAATTACACGGAACTTTCAGTTTTACGCATCAATACCGGCGGCATTCATTACTGTTTCAAAATTAAAACCGTTGACACACTGACCACGCCCCAAACCGAAAATAATGAAGGTAATTTATTTAAAACATGTCTTCTATGCTCGGAGCTAATGTTAATATTGAAACCATAAAATGATGTTTAAAATGAAGCAAGGATTATTGGATTCGATAAATATAGTAAAAACCTGGTTATAACTGACTAATCTTAGGTAAATAGCCAATACTTTATTTACTTTTTATAACGTAAAGTAATCTAAGTTTTGTCAAGTTGACACGGGTTTTACGTTTAGTCATTGAAAGTTTGTTATGCTAATATTTACCATCTTAGTTTAGTGAGTCGCCTACACTGCGATACATATTTAATTAACTATATTTTAACTGTATGTAAGAGTAATTTTACTAATACAATACATAACCTGTGACTAAAAAACAGTTGATAATTATTGCAGCTATAGACGAGAATGTCTTCATTATGGTTGTCTTATTAGCTTTATGTACCTCAGATTAAGATGTTTTTATGACAACAAAATCCAATAGCACTACTCTGCTCTTCTTATACTGAGATCAGAATCAGGTAGTGGTAAATAAAAAAACCCTGTGTCTTAGGAAAAAACATGAAGAACTGTTCAAGAATCAAGAAGCGAAAGTTGTAAATGTTGGCAATCACGGCAATGGAGTTTACCTTGTGAAGATTTTATTCAATCTGTGCGTCTATTGACATTCGGTTTACTTAGTCTACTTTGTCCGAATCCGGTGGATAAAGCTAATGTTAAACAATGGCACTGAGGGAATTTAATAATTATAAAGGGTGCGAATAAATTAAAGATTTTACGCCTACAATTACAGCTTTACTAAGAACAGGTTCGACTAGAAGATGTTGTAATGTTTAAGATACAAGAATATAAAATTTAAATATGTATAAACTAGTTTATCTTTTAATATTGTTTTAATGATTTAACAGTTTTATATGAATTCTGCCTTGCACGTATTACAGTTAATATTATGTGTTGTAAGTTCTAACAAATACTTTACAATTACAATGTATGGAATATGTATTGTTAGCATATTTGGGCTATCTCTTTGCAAACTACCAATTTATCCTTCAACTTACTTGAACGATGTCCAAAAACTAATTGGTGTCTACAAGCTCTGAAGAGTTGTAAGTTGCAGATAAATCACGGTGTTGATTAAAAGGGAGTCCACAGTATGATTCAATATTTTTTTTATTTTCTTTTATTTTAATATAATATATCGTTAATTTTACGTTTTGGTTACCTCTGCACATGAACGATAGGTATTTGCGAGTTCTTTAAATATCCAAAATGATTTTTTCTGTGTATTACGATATACAATAAGATACAATAAAAAAAAAATAGAATGATCGAGGAGGATGGAATGATATTTTTTGTCACTGTCATGCATGGTTGTGTCATTAATTCTGAAGTTTTCTTTCAAAGGATAAATTTAACTAGTGTGCAAGTAGTTACCTGTGTTGCTGTATCTGGTTTTCAGCAAGGGAAAATAAGTTTAGCCTTACTACGAGTATATTTTTATTCTTTAAATACATTGACGCCTACATTTTTGAGGGATAGGGTAGAAGTCAAAATAGTCCAACCCTAATTGAGTCAATGATTACAAGTCCCTTTACGTGACAGGTAGCTATTCTATTGATATATCTAGTATATAATATATTCAGACAGCAAGTTATGTTTCCAAGAAAAAACATATTGAACATAGTTTTTAGAAATACTGCCCGAAATTCTAACCCAGGATTTAATGCATCTCGTCGGGCGTCTCGACTAAGGATAATGCAAAGACATAGATTTTTTGCAGCTTGACTATACTTTGTGGTTTATTTCACCGAATTTGGCTATTTTTTGTAGTTAAACGTTATAGAATTTTTATAAAAACTGTACTCACATAAGTGTTTTGTAACATGGAATAAAGTGCTCATCACTAGTACTTTTATATTAAAAATAGACATATTACCTAATGCTGGCAATTGCCCGCTGGTAGAAATTCGTATATTCGTATATTAAAATCTCTTTAAATTTTGACAATTGATTTTTATCATAAACAAAATAGTGTATAAGTGTGAATATTATGATGACTTTTAAATGCATGGTAGTGTTTGTAATGTTTTTTTCTATTAAATTAATCTATTTTTAATGCATGTTATATAAAAATATTAGGTATCTTCACTTTTCCCTCATATCAAATTTAAGTGTGCCAAATTTCATTTTCGCGTAATGTTCATAAAAAGGGTTACAAAGTTTATTATAGAAAATATGTACACTCGTGTACTTGTAAGTACGCTTTTTCAATTAAAATTTACTTATTGGGACTCTGTACTCGGAGGGAACAAATAGACTGGGATTATTGATACCTACTCCGTCTGTACGTCCGTTTGTCCGATCTTCCGTCCGTCTGTCACAAGGCTGTATCTTCTGAACTATAAAAGGTGGACTCTTTAATTTCTCACAGAGTTTTATTGTAACGCAATTGCTTATTATTTTCAAGGTATTAAAGTAAAAGTATTTTCATGAAAATTACTTTTATTATTCTGTTTAAACTTTCTGGGTATTTTTTTTATAATATTAATCGATGTATATAGAATCTCCTTAACAGATTTATTATTTAAAGTTATCAATCAGGTACCTATATTAAAACCACTAGTGCAAATCTTAATTGATTACATACTGCCATAAGTTTGCAAAAATCTTGGATTTACATAAAACATAAAACTATAAACAAGATAATGGCCATCCTGATAGAAAGACTTAACCATCGCCTATAGGCATGAATGAATGAGTGTAGATCAGGTAGGTTGCTATGTGTACATACTAGCCTTCATATTTAAAAGTACGAATCTACTTTTAACTCTTATCTTCAGATAGTTAAAATTACATTATGGTATTTTGTACTTATACAAACTTATTTCATACTACAATGAACCTGTCACTTAAAAGACCTACCTTCATTTGTACCTCTGATAAGCGTCTATCACAAAACAAATACATACGATACGATAAAATTACAATAAAATATTTTTTTTTAAATTGTGTATTAGACTAACAAAAAAGGATCTTTATGTGTAGCCGCGTTTCCGATCCCGTAGTAGTTTTTGAAAAAATATGTTGACGTGTCAAAATAACTTGTAAAAAGTTTTATTGAATAAAGTATTTCTGATTTCTGATTTCTTCACGCCCGTATCCCCGAAGAGGTAAGCAGTGGTACAAGTGATGCACACTTATGATTAGCCAAAGATACTTTTCCACAAAGTGATATATGGCAAGCCGATCGTCAAGCGGGAATTTATTTAATTCCGGGCAAAGTTTTTTTTTTTCAGAAAACATAAGAAAAAAAACTCATTTTTGAATTTCCCGACCTGGGATCTCATATGGTCAATATCGATACCGGACCTCTAGACCACAGAGTTGATTTATCAGACTAATTACTTATTATTATATTACATTAATCTATACAAATAATAAAATCGTACTTTTTTTAATAAAATCGTAGGAAATTCAAAACTGTACATTGAATATTTTTAAAAAAAATACTTGGGGCGTGATCTACAATCGATATCGAAGCCAAAAATATAGTTTTTAGAATTTTTGTCTGTATGTATGTCCGGGGTAAACTCAAAAAGTACTGCATGGATTTACTTCAAATTTTGCATGAATATTACTAACAGGCCGGGTCAACATATAGGCTACATATTATCACGCTTACACTTACGGGGAAGGAGCTGTGCGGGGTAAACGAAGTCCGCGCGGACGAAGTTGCAGGCAACAAATATTAGTAGTAGTGAATAAATTACGCAATATTTTAGAATACCTAGATAAGTTTGGATAAATGTACGTACTAGTTATATATTCCTGCTTCATGGACATTATTTGCAGATCAGCATTAGTGGGATTGCTAAGACTAAAAATCAGTTTACCCCCGTGTTGGATCGGCCCCCCTTAGAAAAATGGACCATCTGCCTTAGGCATTACTTATTCAAACTTAAACAAACTTAACTTAAATTTTTCGCCGTGTTGGTCCCGGCCTCCTTTGAAGAATAGGCCAACTGCCGTTCTGCTAGGCAGGTCGTAAAAGGCGACCGATTGGCTATCGAGTCACTACCATCGTGACTACTAGGTGGTAGAGTTCCGCATTGTCTCGCCCGGGTCTGGTACCACCGCCTTACTTATTGCTGCCGCAATAGCATCAGTGCTTGTCGCTGTCCTGTTTCGGTTTGGGGAGTAAGGTAGCCGGTGAACTTATGCATGTGGCATTAGACCTCGCTACAAGATAGCAACGCACCATTAACATCTTTGATGTATATAGGCGATGGTTGACTCTTTCCATCAGGAGACCCATTTGCTTGTTTAATATCTTAAGATATAAAAAAAAATTAACAAACATTACTTATTCGGAATTGAAATCTTTAAATAGTTTTTCTTTGTGTAATTTAGAAATAATTCTAAATCAAAGAAAACTACACATTAATTTATCATCAGACTGCCTTTTACCTCGTGTTGGTCCGAGCTCCCTTTAAAGAATAAATAATCTGCCATTCTGTCAGGCGGTTTATAAAAGGCGGACGATTAGCTATATGTGTCACTACCATCATGACTACTAGGTGGTATAGTTCCACGCTTGGGTATTTAGTACCATCGCCTGCCACAACGCGTCAATGCTTGTCATTGTCGTGTCCGGTTTGGAGAGTAATGGCCAATTGCACTAGCATTGTCTTGGCTTAGGACAATCCTAAATAGTATGCTGTCACTTCTTGCCTTAAGGCGCAGTGTTAGCTCAACATTCACAAAACTGGGTTTCTTTGACGCTCGAGTACGAGGAAACCCAAGGAAAAAATCCCACGCAAAAAATACAGAGTATAGAATAAGGTTTAAAGAAAAATGTTAACCGAATAGAATGTTAAATATTTGTTTAATATTTTCAATAAAAATTGTAATTTGCTTCACAAAAAAAAATTTGGCGTCGAAATTATCTGTATTTTCAGTGGCAACAAGAAGTTGTTTTAAAAGAATATAATAGAAATAAAGCTTTATTAAAACTTTAACCAGACCAATATTGAATTTAATGCGTATATTCTGAGTTAATCCAAGGAAATCCTGCAAATTAAACATTTATTTGCAGTCTAGTTACAGTTTAACAAAATATTCTTGTTTGTTTTGCTTTGCAATTTTTAACCTTATTAACGCGATGTAAATGTCGAATTAGATTACGCGCTAATATGCGTTGTGTAAGTGAATTCGACGTTTTTAAATCGTAGTCATTCCGCGCCTAAGAATGTGACAGCATATTATTTAGGATTGTCCTAAGTAAAACAATGTCAGTGCAATTGGCCAAAAGGCCGGTAAACTTATGCATGTGGCATTGTTATCCGCCTATACAAGGATAGCAATAAGCAAAACACCATTAATATCCAATAATATACACCATATAAATAATAGACACCAATGTCTATAGGCGATGGTTTCTCTTTGTATTTAGAGAGTCATCTGCTTATTTGATATATAATAATGTATTAAAAAAGTATTTTAATAATTTAATTTTGTACTTCGCATATCTTGGAGACCAAGGCTTACATTTTTATTTTTTCGAAATGGCTCTTACAGTTAACCATATGGGTCGTTACTGCATCGCCGGGTTTTTGGGGCGAGCAGAGTGCTGAGCCAGAGAACAAGGCTTTTATTTCCACCGATTGTAGAAGAACCTCGTCAGGCAAAATATTCAATAAAAAACACAATTAAATTGGTCTGTACGTTAGTAAGCTATATGATACAGACAATCACACTAAACACAGATAGATACTCATGTTAACCTTTTAACACGGGAGGGTTTTGACGGGATTTTGCGTTAGGGGCTTTAAAAAGGTCGGCGTAATATCACTGACTAGATGTCTAGCAAGTCTATATTGTTACGAACATGTAGAATTACAGTAAATATGGAACGATCTATTCACCTATAACTAATTTGGAAAAGGGTTTGCAGACCCTAGACAATTATTAGACAAATATTACTTATGTTGAAATAAATTCCTACTTTCCGAATAAAATAATAATTACATTTTTGTTTTTTATTTATAGTATAAGCAGAAAACTCTCTTCATGGGGAAACAACCATTGCATATAAATACCTACGATGTTAATGGTGCTCGGCGGGATGGTAAGGCCACATACATAACCGGCTACCCCACTCGCCATCACAGTGTTAAGCATTGACTTTATTATAGCAAAAATAGATAAAGTGATGGTACTACACCCAGACGTAACTTTGCAAAACTCTATCACTAGTTCTCGTGGGATTTGCGGAAAAAATAACATTTCATTGGACTACCGGAGTGGGTCTCTAGTTTCGTATATATGATGAAACTATTACTCACTAAAAATACCAGATTTATTTGTAGTTGTGAAAATATTTTTGGGTTATTTAGGAGTATTTTCACGCCCGTATCCCCTAAGAGGTAGGCAGAGGTACAACAAGTGCATCCACGGTTAACCGAAAATACTTATGGCTAATTGCACTAACTTTGCGTTAGTTTAGGACAGTCTTTAGTGAAATACTATCACATTCATTTCATTTAAGACAAGAAGTCCCAGCATACTACTTAGGATTTTTCTAAGCTGAGACAATGTAATGCAATTGGCCATTAGTCCCATAATGTGATAGGTGGCAAGCATATCGCCAACCTGGCACTTATCCAATCCCGGACAGCGGTAATTTTGTGAGAAAACAGAAAAAACATATTTTAAATTGCTTGACTCGGGAATTCACAGGCATAAGTTTACCAGCTACCTTACCCTTCAAACCGGAATACGACAATGAGAAGCATTGACACTATTGCGGCAGGAATAGGTAAGACGGTGGTACCAAATACCTGTGCGAGACGTTGCGGAACTCTACCACCTAGTAGTCACGATGGTAGTGACACAGATAGCAATTGGTCATGACTAGCCTTATAGAACAGCAGTTGGTCTATTCTTAAAGGAGCCCAGACCATCACGGGGTTAAATTTATTTTAAAAGTACATATTTAAAAAGTTTAGTGCAAGCAGACCTAAATATATTTCCAAATCAAACACAAACCTGAAACTATTAAGTATATAAATGTTATAACTTATAACACAAGAATTAAAAAGCATTTAGTGAGTAACGACCCTTAAATTTACTCTACAGTAGAGCTATGTACATAATAGAATAGACACTCGTGACATAATAATAAATATTTCGCTACGCTATTATTCTGGAAAATAGACGGACGGAATAATATTCTGGTTATTGTGGAATTGGTAACAATATCGGGGCCAAGGCATAGTCATTTAAATAATATTCGTATTTGTGGGAAAGGCGTGTAAGTAAATATTAATTTTACTTAAGATTATTGGCAAACTGCGCTAATTTAAGTGTTAATAGATGTTTTTCTATAATACAAGTCATTACGAAAACGGTGGACTATCTTGTTGATCTTGTGGTGGTTAATCATGTGGTTGATCATGTTAATAGTGGTTAATCATAAGAACCCGGATTAGGCCTCCAAAAACTGTTATCGAACCCGAGACCCATCAATTACGCAGTTGGGGTGGGTGACCAGTCAACCAATATGCGGTCAATCCTTAACATGTGTCAATAACTGGGTAGTAGTAGCCTCATTAACTAAATGTGAAATTTAGCGACGGAGATCACCGCCTATTTAGCTTACAATAAACTAATATTTTACTTACAAATAATGTACGTATGCTTGCAGTTGTTAGATCAATTCATATTATTTGTTCAGTGCTGTTTTTTATCATTTATAAAATAAATCATAGCGAATCAAATCATCTAGTCATTGTTTCGCGATCTTTCTGATTATTTTACGAGTTAATTGGCGTGGTAATTTTTCTTTTTCATTTCATGACTAATGTTAATGTTAAGAATACTAACGGTAAGAGATAACTGCTGTCAATGGATAAAAAGTATCAACAATTCAGTCGCTAGTATCAGTTTCGGTATATATACATGAGATCTTGGGCTCAAATCTTGGGCTAAGGAATTTGTTCTAGATAAGGTTTTAGCTTTAACTGGAAAACATAACTTGCCCGAAACTGGATGTATGCCAGCCAGTTGCCTTCCACATCCTGGCATTAACTCGTAAAATCGTTGGTAATTTGTAGGTACACTAATCACTCGTCAGCCAACAGCTTCGGGTTCACAGGCGTTACTTGTTTAAGAGTTGGTATTCTTCTCAGTGAATATATTCTTCAAGTGTAAATTTGTAGCTACCTAATCAGATTGATATATTTTAGTGGGAGGAATTATATTACTGAGGTCGCCGGAGAAGGGACAGAAATAATACTACCCAGACTAGTCATTAGGTACATTACTCTAGCACCATTTGTCATATTTACCGTATGTTCGCTTTTTTATTTCATATATCACGAAATAGTAAACAATTAGGTGACTTTTTCGACAAAAATATACAACCGTCCCCCATGCATTAGTTTACGAGTTACCTTACCCTCCAAATTGGAACACGACTGTTACAAGCATTGACGATATCATTGCAGTAGTGACACATTTTCTCAATTGTTTGCCTCTTAGAAAATGCCTTAGGTCTGTTCTTCCAAAGAGGTCCAGAAAACATAGGTAGAATTGGACGATAGATAAAAGTTAGTTAATATAATCTGTATTAATTGATATTTAAATATTATTCAAGGGTATGTATTTGGATATTGGTAGCCTACAAATTATGTTATAAATGTATATGTGTGAGAGGGTATGTGTGTACGTTTGTATTTGAGTGTAGATATGCGTGTGGTTGTTGCTTTTTCACGCTAAAACTGCTGGAATTGTAACAATTTAGGTATATAGATTATTTATATCCAGACAATACATAGGATACTTTTATCCGGAATAATGCATGGTTTCTGTGGGATTCACAAAAATGATTACGAAGTGCAACTAGTAAAATCTTTAAAGTATTTTTTACATAATTAAATAGTCTATCTAGTCCTGCCACCTCTGTCTTATATTATGCCTGTGACTTTGAGTTTGAGGTTGCCGCTAACTATGCTTGAGTATTAAAGGAGCGCACCGAATCGTTGAAAAAATGTGTAATTTATTTATTTAAATTGAAATTTTAATTTTTAATAATTGCAAAGAAGTACAAAGTAAAACAATATTTATTTTAGTGATGTAAGTTTTACAATATTTTCATAAAAATCATACATTCTTTATGCATAATTTTTGTGAAAATTATTTATATTAAATTATAATATTATGCAATATTACTGTATTTTGCATAAATAATATTAAACTTTTGTAAACGTGTAGTTAAAATTTTTAAAGTTATTTACATTTTACTCTTAAACACCGAATGAACAAATAAAGGAACAAAGAAAATATAAAAAACTGCTATAATAACGTTGACAATAGACTATTATAAAGTTGACAGTTACATAAAGAGAATAGTGCCAAGAAATTCCCTAAAGCACGGAATTTTATACTCTAATCCATTGTATTACAAACGTTATTTCGTTATAAACGGGATAATTGGCGCGGATAAGTTAACTCTCACTTTTTTCTGCCACTCATCCCAAGGATCACTACCAGTCTTAAAGACTAAAGGCTCACTGTTGGATGGTGTCTGGTGCACTTGTCACTCAACACGTGTGGTTACGTAACGCGGTAAGCTGGTCGCGCGGTCGGGATGGTCAGTGGTCGCGGTGCGATGGTGACGCGACGTGGTCGCGGTGCCCGGGCGGGATCGATGCGGGCGGCGCGCGACGGCGGAGTGCTGCACCGGGAGGCTGCGCCGCCGCCCGCCCCACCGCGCATGCGCTCACAGCTCGCCCGCTCGACGCCGATCCTACGTTTCTATTCCATCTTACTGATTTACACTCTGTGCTAGTTTTTTGACAATAGGCGCGAATTTTTTTGTTCTATTTGATTGAGCTCTCTGCATGTGATTTTCAAGTCGGCTGATATGCTAGTATCAGCAAATTAAATTACTTTTCTTATTAGTAATAACCTCATGGCTACTTTTTTTTAATTATTAGCAAAGAAACAGATGGCTCTCCTGATTATTACTTATTCGCGACTTACTGACATAGGCGAATTTTAATTAACAACTTAATAATTTAAGTTCTGTGTTAGTTTTTTGATTGAGCTATCCGCATGTGATTTCCAAGTCAGCTGATATGCGAGTATAAGAAAAATAAAAGTATTTTTCTTAATAGTAATAACCTAGTCGCCTTTTTTATTTTAGATATTAAAAAATATGAAGGTTCTTCTAAATATGACTTAGTTGTTTATTACCGACAAAGACCAATTTTAATAAATACCTTAATGTTTGAAACTCTTTTTTTTTGATAATTCGTGCAAATTTTTTGCTTTACTTGATTGAGGTTTCCATATGTGATTTTCAAATCAGCTGATATGCGATTAAAAGGAAAATAAGTAAAATAATAGCACTTTTCTAATAGTAATAACTTAATTGCTACTTACTGACATAGACTAAAAATTGTTTTTTTTGACAATAGGTGCAAATTTTTGTTTTATTTGATTTTCAAATGATAATAAAAATAAAAGTATTTTCTAATAGTAATAACTTACTCACGTTAGTCCAGACTCCTTTTAAAGAATAGATCATATGCCGTTCTGATTTGTAGTTCGTAAGAGGCGAAATATTGGCCATGCGAGTTACTACCGTCGTAGCTCGTGACGCAATAGCGTCAGTGTTTGATACCGTCGTGATCCGGTTTGGAGGGTAAGGTAGCCGGTAAACTTATGGATGTGACATTAGACCTCGCCACAAGATAGTAACGCACCATTAACATCTTTGGTGTCTATAGGCGATGGTTGACTCGTTCCATCAGGAGATACATCTGCTTCTTTGCTATCTTATGATATATAAAAAAATCAATCCCGATGAGGCTGAAATATGGCTTATTCTTTTTATTAAAAATTACATCTACGACATGTTGGTGTATTCGCAGGCGAAGCTGCACGGGTCAGCTACTAATATACAGTGTGTAAAGAAAACCCTGTCCGATCCGAAAGAGGTATATAGGTTGGTTAAAGGCATAACTGAAAAAAATATTAAAATGACTTTATTTCTGAAAATAAAAAAGATATTGTTTTTTCAATATTCGTATTTTTACATATAATATCTCCCTAGAGTTAAGCAAATATTTAAAAAATGACAACACCTTGTCGCTGTTTGTTTCGCTTTGGCGACTTTCGCACAAACACCGTGCGAAGGCGCGGTGTTCGTTTTTCGGCTTTTTACAAACGAACTTTAAAGGCGCCACGTATGCTTCGATAGCATCCGACTTGCGCGGCATTCTTTGATAATAGAATTTACTTATTTGTAGGGGTTGTCATACTTGATGAAAATACCATTTAAGATTACTTTTTTATTGGGAAAACTAATTAGTTAATATCCATAAAATAATTACACATATGTAACTATATTACGGTACCAAATGACACCTTTAATTATCCGACAGTTTTCTTTACACACTGTAAAATAATAGCATGAGCTCAATTACGTACAGCCTTTATTATTCAAGTAAAATAAGAGGCCGCCATATACGATAATATATAATTCTATATGCCGTTTGTAATTTATCCCGAGGGAGGCTTACATCTTGCTGTGGTTGGCTTACGTATTTCAATAAAAATAAATACAATTTTATGTAATTTACTTGCTTTGGTATAGAATTGCTCTGAATAAATTATTCGTATTTTCTGAAAAACATTTTGATGTAAAATATGTATTGCCGCGTTTCTGCAGTAAAATGGAGTCGTATACCGTGACGCCAAACCGTATCACGTTCTTTGCGTCACGATTTTACCGTTTCTATACACACTTTGTATATTTAAAAAAATGATCTGTTGTGGAACGCCAAGCAGATGAAAATCGTCTAAACTCTTTTGTATAAAAAATGCATGAAATAATAATGTTTGATAAAGTTAATAAATATGGAATTAAGGCTAGCAGACAAGCAGATGGTTATTCTTATGGAAAGAGGTAACCATCATCTATAGACATCAAAGGTGTTTATAATGCGAAGCTATCTATGTATGCGATGCTATAATATGTGAAAGGGATGTAATGCATAAGTTTTTTGGCTATTTTACCTTCCAGAGCTAATTAGATAAAAGAACATCGCTTTTACCACAGGCTTCCAAGCCTTACTAGTTTAAAAGAAAACTAAGAGGTAGTTTGGATAAGCGGGATATCAATCAAGTAAAGGTGAATTGGGGAATCGCAATGGGGACCACACATTATTGAGTTAGCAAATAGACTTAGATCACCATAAAAATAAAACTGTTACTGATGTCGACACTAATAAAACTTCCATAGCGTTATCATATGGGTTTCTTCATTGGGGAATTTCTGATGAAGTAAACACTATCTTTGTATTAGAAAAAACAAACTCAAAAGGCAAATTTAAAACCTTGGTCTGAAAGGCATCTTGAGAATAAAATGCAAAGAAATCAATAAACTAAAAAACGTTAAACTTTATCCCAACACATAATATTAGAGAACTTAATATATATTCGTAAAAATATTCGCTTGTTTAAGAAAAAATGGTGATTTAAAAATTCTCAACCTTGTTTCGCATGCATCTCTTCTTGGTACAATAGGTAAGTAACTCCTTTATGGGGCAATGTAAACGCTTTTAAAATAAACTTCCCGAACCTTTAGGAGACCTACCAGTAAACAAACTAAAACAAAATTGTGTTAAAAGGGTATTACAAATTCTCGGATTATTTAGATGATAAAAAGTTAGGGATTAAATGCTCCTCATCTCAATCTCTATACATATAATAAAATCGTAGGAAAGTCAAAACTGCACATTGAATATTTTTTTAAAAGAATACTTTAATAAAAAAAGAATAATCTACAATCGATATCAAAGCCAAAAATATAGTTTTTAGATTTTTTGTCTGTTTATCTGTTTGTCTGTTTGTCTGTTTCTCTGTTTCTCTGTTTCTCTGTCTGTTTGTCTGTTTGTCTGTTTGTCCGTTTGTCCGTTTGTCCGTTTGTCCGTTTGTCCGTTTGTCCGTTTGTCCGTTTGTCCGTTTGTCCGTTTGTCCGTTTGTCCGTTTGTCCGTTTGTCCGTTTGTCCGTTTGTCCGTTTGTCCGTTTGTCCGTTTGTCCGTTTGTCCGTTTGTCCGTTTGTCCGTTTGTCCGTTTGTCCGTTTGTCCGTTTGTCCGTTTGTCCGTTTGTCCGTTTGTCCGTTTGTCCGTTTGTCCGTTTGTCCGTTTGTCCGTTTGTCCGTTTGTCCGTTTGTCCGTTTGTCCGTTTGTCCGTTTGTCCGTTTGTCCGTTTGTCCGTTTGTCCGTTTGTCCGTTTGTCCGTTTGTCCGTTTGTCCGTTTGTCCGTTTGTCCGTTTGTCCGTTTGTCCGTTTGTCCGTTTGTCCGTTTGTCCGTTTGTCCGTTTGTCCGTTTGTCCGTTTGTCCGTTTGTCCGTTTGTCCGTTTGTCCGTTTGTCCGTTTGTCCGTTTGTCCGTTTGTCCGTTTGTCCGTTTGTCCGTTTGTCCGTTTGTCCGTTTGTCCGTTTGTCCGTTTGTCCGTTTGTCCGTTTGTCTGTTTGTCTGTTTGTCTGTTTGTCTGTTTGTCTGTTTGTCTGTTTGTCTGTTTGTCTGTTTGTCTGTTTTAAATCGTGCTCGTATTTTTTTAGAGTATTTTTATATATATATATAAAAAAAATCTTTCATCTACCATTCTTTCTACATGTCCGAACCAACGGAGCATGAACTTTCTCATCTTTACACCGACACTTTCTTTTGAGCCTAACCTCTTTCTCACTTCCACATCACGAACCCGGTCTGCGAGTGTTACACCACATATTTTTATTAGCGACTTCATCTCGACCGCGTTGATTCTACTTTCATGCCCTTTCTGTCATACCCAACTCTCACTTCCATACAATAGCGTTGGGATAAGCACATAATTATGCACATAATGCAGGGCTAGACAGGCACCGGGCTATATTTCTAAATTATATAAAAAATATTAGGTTTATATATTCCTCCGCAATGCAAACTTTAACTGTGCTAAATTTCATGCTTCTCCGTTCGCGTAATTTTTGTAAAATAGGGTTCAAAGGTGTGCTTCGTGGATTGATATAAACTAGCGATCGCTTGTGGCCGAAATTCGACCATAGACTAAACAGTAAAATCTCTCTCACAGAAGATAGTAACATGTGTGTGACGGTGGTGATCTAAACTTTAACCAAAATAATGTAGAGACAGCGATATCATGCGCTAGCGGCACCTGCACCGGACATCATTACTCCGCCTTTTCCCCACTACGCTTCGCTAGTATAAAGGTGCGCCGCGTTGAGTCTCTATTTTCCCTAGGAAAAATAACATAGAAACATTTCCCTCTCTCTCTCTCTTACAAAAAAAAACCCGAAGTGTATGCGGTTCCCACCCCACACTTCACACAATGATCTCTACGGCTAGCGACTTATATGATGGTAAGTGAGCCACCAGCACCGAAACCATCTCCCCGCCCTCTTGCAGGGGCGCGTGAAAACTACGAGTTTCCGTACGCTTAGTCCGAACGCCGAACTAAGCCGAGGTCTGGTCTCACAGGAGACAGCCCTTAGCGCGGGCGTTTATAGCTCCCATATTAATTCAAGTTCTGGCTGAGCACTTTGCTTTTCCAGAAAGTCCGGTGATACAGTAACGACCCATAAGATCAACTGTAAAAAAAACTCTGTACGCATTTTTAACGAATGCGTCTCGGTGCACGGTCTGCTATCTCAGTGTAATCTGAGCTACCTTCACTGTCATTGTTGGTATTCGTTATCACTTTGGTCTGTGTAAAATCTTAGTTGTAATAGTTTTTGACTAGGGTATTAATTATATAAGTCCCCACTTATTTATTGCCAAATTAAATTAATGTTCAATTGTCATATTTTATTTAGCTAGTTGTCAATTAAACTTTTTATAATGACGAGTATAATAGAACCCCCAGTGTATTATTACTGATGGTGGTCCCATTTCGTACATGTATAAATTATCATGCATGTAGGCATAGCACATTACACGCATCACTGGTTATATCACTCGTTATATAATAATTCACGTATCACACCAGTTATATGCATCGAAACCGCCCGTTATATATAACGCGAGTGCGATTTAATTTCACGCAGAAGAAGCTACTGCTTATGCTTTAATAATTCGCAGAAATTCACCGTGCGAAAGAGACAAAGCAACAACTTTGAGCAACAACGTGCCACCAGCTAGAAGAGATGTTTAGCACTTATGTTATTTCACTTTACTAATCACTTATAAATAGTAATCACTGCGCAGTGATATAACATACGGAATAAAATGCACCCACTGTAACTACAATCGTCACTAATAAAATAGAATGGTTGTGATTTATCACCCGTGATATAACAGTGACAAGAAAAGAAATAACTTCACGGCGTGTTAGTGTAATAAAAATATCTATAATTCCCATCGCTACATGCATGTCACATGAATGTAGTGTGTGTAATGTTTATTTTTATGTATTTGTAATACATTTTGATTAAAAAATATTAGATTCCTGTAGTCCTTTGAAATGTTAACTTTAACTATGCCATGTTCCATATTTCACGATTCGCGCATTCATTGTCTTAATAAGGGATCTAAAGATTTTCCTTCACGTATTAGTGTTCAAGATCACCTATTATGTTATATGTATCATGTTTATGTAAAAATAGCAGTATCATTTACCATTATACCAACCAGCCTTAGACAAATTACGCATCGTATATACTTTATTATTATATTCACATGATGCTAAAATAGGTTTTAATTTTGTTTAAAATAGATCAGAGGCTACATATGGCTAATAATATTGAGATATAAAAGGCTTTATAAGGGAGAGTGAAACGACTATAATTATCCGCTTCATAAAGTATAGAATGGAAGCATGTGATGCGATAACGTTCGATGACCGGATGGCTGTCGGTCTGAATTACCGCCGATATCAGCTATTGTACGATACGCGGTGCTGTGAAACTAGCTTTGTTCTCGTTATAGACTGGTTCTGAAATAACGATTTTATCGTTTTGGCATCTACATTTTAAAATATTCCTGTTAATTTCACGATAACTATATCCCCGGTAATATTTGTTATCAAAATTCATCATAGTCAGCGACCTAGTATATGTGAAAAAGGGCTTCTTTATAACTTATTTCGTTTGGATGTAATTAGACTAAACTAAACAATACTTAATCTTTTTTATGTTGACAACTGACTATAGTGTGTGTAGTGTGTGTGACTATTGTTTTTGTATTATCACGCGTCATATGAATGTAGTGTATGTAATGTTTATTTTTATTAATTTAATGTATTTCTAATGCATTATATTTAAAAATATTACGTTTCTGCAGTCTTTCGCAATGTAAACTTTAAACGTGCCAAATTTCATACTCCACCATTTGCGCAATTATCTTAAAAATGGGGCCAAAGTTTTTCCTTTACGTATTAATATATAGAAGCTTTTATAATTTATACAACATTATGAAGAAATGGCACCGACTTTATTTAATTTCATGAAAAATGAGGATCTTTTTAATATCAGCAGAACAACTGGCACGTTTGTAATTTTTATTATTGAGAAGCCAATTTAACTCAGGTTTCTATGCTGTGATAAATTATATAACACGCAGGCGATTTCAATACGTATTTAAGTGACAAAGATATAGCGACAGAATAATGAAATCCAGCGTTGAAAATATATGAGAATCTAAATGTCGTATTTCTATGAATGGCCAGACCCAGGAAGTTTATGGCTACGGATAGATCTGCGTTTTTAGGGTTCTATATCCACAGGGTGACATATGAAACCCTAGTAATATGTCTTAACTATATGTCTGTATGTATATCTTTTGAACGGAAAATGAAAAACATCCTGAGCACGTACTGTTATACTGATATGCTCCTGTTGTACTGAATAGCTGGATACCACTACACCATGTCCAACGACACTCGGTCGTACTCAGAAGGAGATTATTCAAATATATTACTTCCAGCTGACAAGCGCAGCTACGCCCGTGAATAGGTTCATGGTTTTTTATACAAACTTTCATCCACTATTCAAGCATTTCAGGGGTTGATTTTTGAACTGAAATCTATCTCGGACAATAAAAATAATTCCGAAATGATAACTATCTCAATGGCAAGTTTCATGGTTTTAGATGCCAGATAGTCGGACAGACAGACCTTTGGATTTATAATATAAGTAAAGATGGATGTTTGTGTATATACATTATTAATATTTTTTACTGATACTAGATTTAAGATTTCTGTGCACTACAAACATCATGTATCTAAGTTTATTAAGATGAAATGTTATTCTTTACATTTTTTCGTTAATAACGTTACTAAAAAGTTGGAGTGAACCTTACAGCTAAGCTACCGTTGGTCAGAGTGATAGAGAAAGAAACCTCACAAATCGTTCCGTTCCTAACATTGGCGCCTTTTGTCTCTTGCCCTTGATTCATTTTCATTACAGCAACAAACAATAAAAAATTTAAATAGATGCCAAAAGGAACCCTTCATGTGCGAATTCAATCTGCACTTGACAAGATTTTTTTATTATTCTTACATCAGTGCCAAGGGAAATTATGGTGGCAGCGGATGAAGCAATTGAATTTGCCTTATCCCATTTACTGTAAGCCTGACACACTTTTTATGATGTATTTTATTCGTATTACACATGATTGTTGATCCAGTGGAGTTTTTTGTGTCTGAATAATATTTGAGGATTAAGATGATTAGATGAATATCATTACGCTAGTTACCTTGCAGGGTAGGCAGAGTGAATCAAACGAATACATATACGGTCCTGTTGTGATCTACATTTCCTTCTTATAACTATAACAGTTTGGGATAACTTGGTGGGACAGTTTTGCGTGCTCAGTTAAGACATAAGGGTGTTATCGCGCCATTACCAGACTTTAATTGAAATCTTAGTACAAAGGTTTGATATCTTTTTTGTTTAAACACAAGTAATTATTATAAAAATAACAAAAAACCAACTGTAATTCGATTCGAAAATCATAACTCTCGTTTTAGCGCAGTCGCATTAAAATTATAGAGCCTACATCGGTTTTACAATTAAGACGTCTTTAATAACACCTCTTAAGCTTATATCCATGAAGCAATTTAAGCTACAGAATGTGTTTAATAAATATACAAACATACAGTCGAAAAACATTACCTTCTTTCTAATACAGTAGGGTAAAAAATGATGTTTGATTGTTTGGTACTCAATCACGTCGCGACGCATGCAGGGACCTTCGGCAATAGACACCAACACAGCGAAAGAATTTGTAGTCAGCACTGTAGTAGTGCTGTGGTAATATGAATACATACAAGGTTACTTTTAAAGGTCCGACCAAATTTTCAGAGGCTGTTCAGAATCGATAATATGTTGGATTTTTATAATAAAAAAATAATATACAAAATTCAAAATTTTATTTTTATCCGACACAAAAACCAAACGTATGGATATAATTTCAATTACGCAAAATTCGAACTAAAATATTTTAGTACCTTCAACCGAATAAAGGTCACAACTCACAAGACACATATAAACTTGGAAAAGGATCGGTACCGTATCGCCTTTCGCCTCACCATGAACCAGGTGTCAACCTAACGTATGCACGTAACCAAAGCGTATCAGCAGGTTCTGTAAGTCAACTCGGCTACGGCTAGGCGATAACACACTTACCGCTCGCCGACTGCTGGCTGACCTAAGTGAAGTCGCGGGAGGGGACAGAGGCAGGGGTGGACGAAGAGACATAAGCGCGGGAATGACGAGCCGTAAGCACGGGAACTGCAAGTTGACCACGCACCACATCGCGGTTCGGAGCATGTCCCGAGGCGAAGCGATTACATTACGATTCCGATTAGTGTGCGTTGCAGTAAGAAGTTTCATACAAACAATACTGAACGGCTCGAGGCGATACGGCGATGATCCCTTTCCGAGTTGATATGTGTGCTGTGACGCTTAAAAGTGATCGGGAAACATGTACTTTGAGCGACAGATTACATTATAATTACTATCGTAATTATAGATAATGTAAAATGACACACTATCAGCATTACATTATTCATTTATAAGACTCGGTGCATCGAATTCATGAATTTATTGGGATGTATTTAAACGAATATTTAAAAATATCTTGTAATAATTTTACAATGATAATTAGAACGCACTTTCAATTTAATATTTAGTTCCTAACTTTAAAATTTGGCCGAACCTTTACAAGTCACTTTCCATTTGGTTTTCTTTTCATTTCTTTGTTATGGTGTTGTGCCGTTAGCACATTAACCCTTACAGATAGATGTCTATATTTGGATAGATGACGAAAGATCTGTATTATAATAATGTTTAGAACAGTCAGTCGGAATAATGTACTCGTCTATGTAACACGCAGAAATTAAATAGTAATTCTTTGGTATTAAATCAATTTTCTCCTCTTGACGACACGCAACAATATGCACCTGCTCCTTTACTTCACACGTGCGCAACAGTGTGATAAAAAGCATATGTTTGTTGGTAGTTTTGGTAGAATTTTTTGTTAGTATATCTGGTAATATATGTAGTTGATAGTTTTAATTTCGTTGGTAAATTTAGTAATATTAGTAGCAAACATTTGCTAAGTATTTTTAAAAATTAAATTAACGAGTATCACGTGCTTAAAATTTCGTGCAAATTTTATGAGTATTTGTGTAGTAGTGCATAATTATTAGTTTTTCACAAAGTATATTAATATATTCTCAAGTACGTAGCCAAAAACGCATTTTACTCAGTGTTCATACAGGCTGGAAGAATAGATAATCTCAGAAATCAGAAGTACGTTATTCGATAAAACCTTTACAAGTTATTTTAACACGTCAACATATTTTTTTAAAACTACTACTGGATCGGAAACGCGGCCACACATCTGCCTTTCAGATAGGCTTGTAAAAGGCGAATAAAAGCTAAAAATGTCGGACTCCTAGGTAATAAAATTCTGTGAGTAATGTGCCGTTCGGTTAAAGTACCGCCTTCCCAATTTATTTTACCACATCATCTTTGCTTGTGACTGACTTTTTTTTATTTTGAAACAAGGATTTTATAAAAACTAGCGATCGGCTGCTGATCGAAATTCGTCCGTAAATTTGACTAAATTAAAATTGCTTCCAAGTTTAACAACAACAAGTGTGTGAATATTATGATGTTTCCCAAATGTATGGTAGTGTGTGTAATGTTTATTTTTAATTATTATCAAATTAATGAATTTTTAATGCATATTATATAAAAAATATTACCTCTCTTTACTTTCCCTCTTTAATCTTAAACTGTACCAAATATCATACTCCTTCGATAGCGAGATTTTCGTATTTGTACGTATTAAAATACAGATTAAATAAATCGTATTAAACGCTTTAGAAAAGAGTTTTAATGGTAGGACTGTTCAGCTTTAATTATGATGTCCGTGTTGGGCAAAAATATTAAGGTTTTACAGGGGTAATCTCTGAAAATCTAATGTCGGTGGTGGTGTGTTAGTTCTTTCGTACCTAAACTGAGTTGGCCTGAGCTGAATACGTAAAGCTGTCGGTCGCAGTTATCGAGAAAAAGAAATACGCAAACGTTCATTGTAATGCTCATAGAATGCGGTGATCCAGATGATCATCAATCATTTTGCTTGTCACTATCTTATTCCGATTTGGAGGCTAAGCTGGCAAACTTATGCATGGATTCATAAACTTAACTAAGTATATGAATATTTAATATTAGAAAGATGGAAAATACAACACGATATTATTATAATAATCTAATTATAGTATTAAGAAGCGTCAGGGACACGTTACGGGTTGTGGAAAGCGGCAAGCAGTTCTCTACGGGATTTATGCCTAGCAATATTACATCAGCAGACGTATACTACGTTGAAATACTATATAATATTATGTTTTAAGCGCATCTGGTGCGCAGGTTTTTTATATTTTATTTCATAGAATAGCAAACAAGCGAATGATTTTTCCTGATAAAAACCATCCATCGCCTACCCATTACTGTAAGATACCAAAGATGTCAAAAGTGTGTTGTTGTGTGACGGAGTCGGCATATCATAAACAATATACTCGTAAGTATTAGTTGAGGAGCCCAAAATGCCAATTGGGAATTTAGTCGAGCGTCGTGGGGATTAGATTTTGTAGATTAAATGATAGGAAAAATAAAATGACGTGGAAACACTGAAGTGCGTTACATTAAGGTATGGTAGGTTAATTGTGAGCTAAAATTTAGAAAATCTGATGATTCGAGTATAGCGTAAGGGATGAGAGGGTCACAAAATTGTAAAGAAAACGTAGCCTTGACATTCTTGAGCGCGTCTGAATTTTCTTTTAATTTTAAGGAAATGATGTAAGAATAACAAAAAAATATATAATCTGATAATTTCCACAAGCCAAAGTTATTGTAATTTTGTTTTTTTTTACTGCCCTACATGCCGCTTTATGTAAAAGGCTCATATTTGGTGAAGAGCCTCAACAATATGCGTGGTATCCCTGTATGTTTATCTGACACGCTCGAGTAGATCCTTTCTTGGGCTCCCTTACTATAAATTAGTACATTTTTTGTAGAGCGTACTTTTTGTTTATTTCTAGAATAACAAACAAGTTAATGGCTCCGCTAATGCGAAAGATAGTCAGTATTCAATCGATCCCTAAGGGGATAAAACAGGGAAATAAAATAAAATATATTCTGGACAAAGCTGCACCGGTCAGTTAGTATTTTAAAAAAGTCCCTGGTATTGGTCCGGGTTCCCTTTGAAGAAAGACCATCAGACGTTCTGTCAGACAGTTTGTAAGAGAACGATTGGCTATGCGAGTCACTACCATCGTGGCTACTGGGTGGTAGTTCTGTATTGTCTCGCCCGGGTCCGGTACGACCTCATTACATATTCCTGCCGCAATAGCTTCAGTTTTTGTCACTGTCATGTTCCAGTTTGGAGAGAAAGGAAGTCGGTAAACTCATGTATGTGGCATTAAGACTGCCACAAGGATAACAACGCACCATTACTATCTTTGGTTTCTATAGGTGATGCTTATCTCTTTCCATCTGGAGAGCCATCTGCTTGTTTCCTATCTTACGATATAAAAAAAACATTAAAAAATTGACGGTCCCTACGTATTTATATACGTAGGGACGTTTTTTATGACATAAATGGCTTTAAATTGTCCAAACTATCTCATATCTATATATGATTTTTTTTTCATTTTACGTATTTCGCTACTTAAACAAATCGAATAAGAGAACAAGTGTAATAATTACAAACAATAGATGTCGTAGATACGGATATCTATACTTGTCGTCCTGTACGGTGTTATAAAATGTCCATTTTAAAATTTAAAACGCTGAATAAAGAGACTTGTCTTTATTAATAATATTTTCAATATTTTTTGGTGGTGACCTTAAGTTGGTAAGGCGAGGAATCGGGACAAACGGGAAAAAACTGGTTTGCTAAATCACGTTTTTTTATATTGATTGTTAAATAACAATTTTACAAAAATTACATGATATACCTGAAGATATTATCTAAGAAATGTGCTAACTTTTTACATGATAGAATGTACTTTACTCGATTACATAAAATTCCAAAAACAGGCTTAATAAATCTCTAAAACAAGTAATTTTTTAATAATATTTCTAATCATCCACGTGATTTTTATATGCTGATATTTAGTTTTAAATACAAAAAAGAATTTACTAAATTTTAGTTTTCAGCTGAAGTCCTATATTCATTTATCCGAAATTTAACACGTTTCTCAGCAGTTTCAGAACATGCCGCGCCGCCCATTTCCTATAGAACTGACGCGCGTCAAAATACCTCGCCTTAAGGTATGGTATTGAAAATGAAATAAGTTGCTATTTTTTTCATAAAACATTTATATTTTATTAATTCATCGAATTATGTTTTCAGTTTTCTTTTTGTTTTTTGTTTCAGCGTCAATGTAAAAGCAGTCACTTAACAGTTTTTTTTGGGAAAATATTAAGAAAATTCAAATACTTAAATACTATTATGGACTCCCTAAATCTAATAACTAATTGTAGAAAAAAATGTTAATAATTATGCATAGATTTATTTCAAGAGATTTGAACATTAATCACACTCTCCTGTAAACCTCAGTTTTTGACGTAATCTCCCTTTATACATGTACATAGGGACCGTCGAAATTGTCACGCCGATTTCCTTGTAGGATTTTAAAGTGAACAGAATTTCAATAGACGTACCAGCTCACTGCGATTTATCTGTTTGTCAGTGTTGAATTGGAATTTCTTTGAATATTTGACGAGATAATCTTTCAGTACTATTACTGAAAGATTATCTCGTCAGATATCTATATATCAAGTGAAAGGATACGAATTTTCTAAGAGAAAACATTTATCTAGATCAATTTATCAACCCGAAAATCTCAGCATGTCAAACCGCTTTAGCGTCTTTAGAATCGTTTAGAACCTTTAATACAATCTTCCAATTAATTTAAATATAGTTGTTAAAATCATTTTTAAATATATTATTTTGTTTCTTATATCATTAGATAGCAAACAAGCAGATTGCTCTCTTGATGAAAATAGAAACATATAGATACCAAGGCAGGATAGCAATGCCACATGCGTAAGTTTACCACCTATCTTACCCTCCAAACCGGAACACAACAATGACAAGCATTGACGTTATTGTGGCAGGAAAACGTAAGGCGGTGGTACCAGACCCGGGCGAGATAATGCAGAACTCTACCACCTAGTAGCCATGATGGTAGTGTCTTGCATAGCCAATCGGTCGCCTTTTACGACCTACCTGGCAGAACGGCACTTGGTCTATTCTTCATAGGAGCCCGGAACTAACACGGGGGTTAAAAAAGTCGGTTAAAAAAGTTGTGTTTATTACACCTGGATAGTGTTCCTTTCTACTGGTAAAAAGTTTTAGTTTTTTTTAGTATAAGATAGCAAACAAGCAGATGAGTCTCCTGATGGAAAGAGTCAACCATCGCCTATAGACACCAAAGGTGTTAATGGTGCGTTGGTATCTTGTGGCGAGGTCTTATGCCACATGCATAAGTTTATTGATAGATCTAGTGCCTGGACTGCCTCGTGGTAAAGAGGTTAGCCTATTCGGCTTAGATCATGAGGTCCCGGGTTCGATCCTCGGATTTGGCAAAAGTGTTATTGAGGATTATTGATAATTCAAAATCTCAGTAGCAACGCAGAGTCTGGCGGGTGGTGTCTTATCACACTCGTGCCTTGGATGAGCATGTAAAAACGTCGGTCCCGGTTATCGCTAGAAATAGCCGATAATCGTTATTGAGTCAGTGAATCGTTATTGAGTGAGTGAAGAGAAAGTTTATAGACGTTCGATAAACTCTGCCGACCACGCAAGGGAAACGAGCGTGATGATAGTTATTTGACGTTGAATTTCTGATGGTATAATCCATGTAGGTCCTTAATCCTGGGATAAAATTGAGATTGACGTTACCTAAGTATCTTAGGAATAATTTAGTTTTCAACTAGTGAAAGAACCTTTAAAAACAGCTAAGTAATTCCAGGGATTATAGGTATCTTACAAACTCAAACTTACAAATTTTTCCTCTTCATATTACAAAAAACATTAAAAAATTGACGGTCCCTACGTATTTATATACGTAGGGACGTTTTTTATGACATAAATGGCTTTAAATTGTCCAAACTATCTCATATCTCATAAAGTAGCTATTTGTATACTCAATATTTGTAATACACAACTACATCATAGCTGCATATATACAGCTATAACAACATATACACAGCTATTTCAATGATACTATTGTATGGTAAGGACAAAGAACTCCTTTGTTAAGATCCAAGTTTCTTGTTTCCGCAAATATACGACAGATCCTATTACGATCCCGTTTGATACTAAAATAGCCGCTTCAATTAAAAGGAGTATTTTAACAATTCCGTTGTTAGAATTTGTTGGAATTAAAACTTCAAAATTGTTATTGCGGTGGTACCATCTACCCGGGAGAGATATTGTGGAACTCTACCTAATAAAATCGTTCACTTTTTACGAACTGCCTGGCAGAATGGCAAATGGTCTATTTTTAGAAAGAGGTCTGGTCTAACAAGGGAAGATTTCTGTCAGTATTTTCATCATAAACTTCCGATATGACTTCCGGTGATATCTTCATTACTTTGACTTTACGGTCGTTATACGGTCAATCCATAAGCGATCCTATATCAGTCTTAAAATATAAATATAAAAATTTATATATTTTAACGAAGTTGGATGTAATTTGATATTCAGGTTGTCTATGTTCAGACTTAACATAGGCTATTTTTAACTTCCCACTACGTATGTAGATAAGAACGAGTTTTCGCCATAATATGTATGTCCACGTTTTGAGGTCTTAGGAACATTTTCCGACTATTTTCACGATGACGTCAGTATGTCTGTATGTATGTATGTGTGTGTGTGTGTGTGAGTGTGTATGTGTATGTGTGTATGTAAACATCTCATAACTTTTGAACGGCTTGACCGATCGAAACGTTGATGACATTCGATTGGATTCTGCTCAACTTAGATTTCCTGAAAATTTTAACCGATTTGGCTCAGGAAATTTTGAGAATTTTGAAAAAACCCCCAAAAAGTTTTGGCGAAACAGTATTTTTTTTAATCTAACTTCCAGATTTAAGTACCGATTGAGTACAAAAACTAATCAGCTCTATTCCTCAAAAAATCATTTGCTTACTTTGGGGTTAGATCAGTAAATGTAATTTGTCCCGTGAATATTTATTTATTTACTAGCTGACCCGGCAAACGTTGTTTTGCCATTCATATTAGGAATCCATATCGGACAAACAACGTGACACGTAATTTATATACATCTACGCCCTACGGGATTGTCCTTCCACGCAGCCAAAATGGCGTTAAACTTTATATGGTGGTTAATTTTCCGCGCAATTTTCTTAATATTTTCTTTTATAAGAACCTTCTCCTTACAATTACAAACACAATAAAAAAAATTACCGAAATTGGTCGAGCCATTCAGGCGTGATGTCGTGACCAAGGAAAATAGGGATTGATTTTTATATATATATAGATAAGATATCTTCACTACTTACTATATTAAGTTTTCAGTAGGCAGAGTGCAGAAAAGGCAGGTACATACATACATTTAACCCAAAAGAGTATTGTTGCTAAGGGAGAGATAAATAAATTGTATTGCCCATGAACACTCAGAGAAATTGGAGCAATAATATAAATACGAAATTCTATGTCTATTTCTTCTTCACGCTAAAATAGTTAAATGGATTAGGCTGTAATTTGGTACACTGGTAGGCTATGCCTAGCTTTAACAATTAACATATCGACTAAATTTATCTCAAAATATGTATTGTTCTCGTACGAGTAGCAAAAAATATATACTTACAGGGTTTTAAAAATAGGTTGCTAGTAACTACAACAATTAGTTCGTAAATTAACTATAATAATTAGGTCACTGATAATACACAAATTTCAACAGGCAGTACACTTTACATGGCTTGAATGCTACTCCTTTTTATCTTTTTGCACCACCATTTTATTTTATACCTATCAAATATATAGTGTAGCTAACTTAAAAGTAAATTTCGTATATATGCTAACTGGTAAAAGATTGTAGGTACATATTGAAATACACTATAGGTGATGGTCTTAAACAGGTAAACAATAAAATTATAACAAATTGAGAGTATTGCTTAACCACATATTAACCTCAACGAAATTAGTGTAGTAATAATGTTCAGAATGTCTGGTCACCGTACGTTATACTAAAGAGTCTAGTTGTGATTACGGTATTCGCTGTTGTAAACAATGAAAGTCTATGCGTCGTGCGTAGGTGTCTGCACTTAACATTTTCATTGGATAATTAGGTTAAAATTTAATTACCTATTTTTTACATATTCGGAATCAGAGTCGAGTACATAAACAACATCCTTCAATATGTACAGCCGTTTACCAGTAAGGCTGTGAATCTGGTAGAGCATATTTTATATTTATTTCTTGGGCAGCAAACAAGTTGATCAGAAAAGCCCCTTGATAGATAGATATAGTCATGTCATATAGGCACTAATGAGTCTAATAGTGGTTACTATCTGAGCGGTTTTATTCCAGCATAAATATTGCTGGCTATATCACTTTTTAAGCCGGATTACGAGAGTGAAAAACACTGACTCTATTGAGGCGAAAATAAATAAGGTTATGTATTCAAACCCAGGAGAGACATTAAAAAACTCTTCGATCTAAAATATAACTATATTCTTCCAATAGAAGTAAAATTTCACTCAATGTTACAAAAAAGTAACAAAAGAGGTACAATAAAATTTGAAAGCGGCAAGATTAAAACAAAAAGTACGAGCACATTACAAAGTCAAATGATCAAACCTCATTTCAGTCGGGGAATCGTATTGATTTATTCAACCGCAATATTATTCGAGAGGATTACCTTTAGTGAAAACAAATTAAGTTACAAATTGGGTTTTATACGTACAAACTGAAGGTTGTCCAATTTGTATCTGATTAACGTATTGAATATTAAATCAATGTCGTTAAATTGTATTTTTTTCTGTTGGCACGGGCTCCTTTAGAATAATAGAATATCTGCCAAACTGCCAGACTGTTCGTGGGGCATCGAAATGTCATTGTTATCTTAAAGTAGCGATATTGATATTACATTATCTACAAGTGTTTGACATTTACATATATTTGCTTATATGAGCGGCAACGCATTATGCGCTCAACACCGTATCTATTAGTATTTGTGTGGTCTGTGAAGTAGTAATATCAACCTTCATAATATAATATTATTATATTACTAGAGATAAAGAGTAAAATAATATCATTATTTTACTAGGTGGTAGAGTTCTGCATTGTCTCACCCGCGTTTGGTACCACCGCCTTACCTATTCTTGCCGTAATAGCGACAGTGCTTATCACTGCTGTGTACGGGTTTGGAGGGTAAGGTAGCCGGCAAATTTATGTATGTGGCATTAGACCTCGCCACAAGATAGCAACGCACGATTAATATGTTTGGTGTCTATAGGCAATGGTTGACACCTTTTTCAAGAGACCTATTTGCTTGTTTGCTATATTATAATATAAAAAAATACAATAGACACGTTCGGCCGAAAAAAGTTCTTAGTGGTCTAAATTAAAACAAAATACATTACAGAATAAATGAATACAGAGTAAAAAAATTTGGTCTGGGCTTCTAAGCATAGCCGGCTTTGGCTTTGACACTTTTTCTATCTTTTTCTAATTCAAATTCCCAAAACCTCGGATGAATAATATACACCCAAAACAAATAGAAGTGTCAGAATTGTACAATGGCGCCGTGACATACTAAATAAAAGGGCGGCATTTTGTCTGTACTCTGAATAAATAACTTAGATTACTAAAAGCTTAGTTCGGCCAAATATGCCCACTAATATTGCTGAGATATCAATATTGCGGCCAAATGTTGTTCAAAAATATAATGAAATAACTTTCAGCAATATTTTCATCTGTTTTAGTAAATTGATTTGATGGATCTAGACACCGGAGGAGACCGAGACGGATGTACCGAGACCAAGTTGTTCGAATTCAGGCCGAGGGTGGCTTTGAGAGATAAAAAAAAATAAAGATGGAGGACTGCCATATTATATTCTAGTGATGTCACTATTTAATACAGGTCTAAGTTTACTGTATGATGCCTTAATATGCACTGACAGGGATCAGCTTGGTTTGGAGTGTAATTATGTGCTCAAGCATTATATTTATTTACACGACTCAACTCGGTTTTAGAGACTTTAATAAAATATTCGAGGCATCTGTCGAGGCGAGTCGATTCTGTCTTTATATCTTTTGGTCTGATAAAAAGAACCCTAAGCTTTTTGATGGTTAAATAAATAAATAAATTTCGTTGGATAAATCATAAAAATATTTATGATTTGCTTGTGATATCGAGGTTAGGTAATGATGCAAATTCATGAAATACATGTATTAATACTGAAATATATTTAACGAACACCCAAACCTAGAAATACAAACGTCTATGCTCATCAAACAAATGGATCATCAAACAGATCATGCGTCAAACAAATGTCCCTTTCGGGAATCTGACCCGATCCCCATAGATTTCGTTAACCGCTCAGTCAACCGGGTTATCAGAATATAAAGAAAATAAGACAAAACCATCATATACGGTACTCAACTATACAAATAGGCATATGTATGTTTTAAATTATTTAATTTGTTATAATAAAGATATAGCTTATTTTCGGTCTTACTACGACTAATGAACCTCTTTGATCGTACGTTTAAATTAGTGATCATTTCCTCGTAGTTCTGAGTGCTAAGTGTGAGTTTCTCAAATGCGTTCGAATAACTTTACCATCGCGTTAATCGAATAAACTCTTTACTTAACGAGTATCGAGAAGCTGCGAGTGTGAGTCACGATTGAGCCAAACCAGTCGGTCGGCGTCTACTCATCGTGAATGGCGAACATTTGTTTCGTAATGTTGGTTGTACGTTAGCATCGAATGAATAACCGAACATTTTCAGAAGTACACAATTCTTGAATGTCTATAACTAAAACAGTAGTGTTTTAAACTTATACGGATTACTACCAAACAAAATATTATTGTATTTTTTTTTCAATTGTGACTGTCTTGAGAATAAATAAATTACATACTCTTTGTTGAAAATCTTGAGATTATTCATAGTGAAAATTAAAAATGAAGACGGGAGCATCAACATTTGGATTAATGGCGTTTATGAAGGAGTAAACATATTTTAGTTGTTTAGCCTTTTAGGTTATATTGTTCTGTGTTGTTCAGCTTAGCTTAGCAAGGATTATAATTCTCTGCATAACCATTTATACATCTAACGTCAACAAAGAAACGTGTGAAAAAGATATTTGTGATGGGCAAAGACAAGTGAAAAAGTTATGATGGAAAAAATACATATAAAAGGAGAGAAATCTTTAAACGCGTTTAAGATCCTCGTGTCAAAACACAAGTTGAATCAAGCAATTAGCAAGGAATATAGTTCTCTGCTTAACCATTTATACATCTAACGTCAACAAAGAAACGTGTGAAAAAGATATTTGTGATGGGCAAAGACAAATGAAAAAGTTATGATGGAAAAAATACATATAAAACGTGAGAAATCTTAAAACGCGTTTAAGATCTTCGTGTCAAAACACGAACGAGTTATGGCCAGATGTTATAAATTTCAGGCGTTTTGTACATTTCAGAATGCGTTCAAAAGCAATGGAGTCTCCGGCTGGGACACGCAGTGTGAACAAATACCAACTGATATTATATAATATTGTATATTGAAACATGACATATATATATATAAATATAAATATAATATATATATATATATATATATATATATATATATATATATATATATATATATATATATATATATATATATATATATATATATATATATATATATATATATATACGTAGAAATACATACCTATATCAATACTGGAATATATTTAAAAAACCCAAACCCGGAAATACAAATATTTATGTTCATCACACAAATGCTTGTCACCGCCGAGGATCGAATCCGAGCCCCGTCAATTGCGTAGTCAGGGTCGCTATCAACTCGACTAACGGAGTGGGCAAGATACTATACAATAACGTATTTAGAGTTCTGTTTTTATGACGTATTTAGAGTTATGTATTTTAATGAATACTTGGGTCATGATCTACAATCGATATCGAAGCCAAAAATATAGTTTTTAGAATTTTTCTGTTTGTCCGTTTGTCCGTTTGTCCGTTTGTCTGTTTGTATGTCCGGGGTAAACTCAAAAAGTACTGCATGGATTTACTTCAAATTTTGCATGAATATTACTAACAGGTCGGGTCAACATATAGGCTACATATTATCACGCTATCACCTACGGGGAGGAGCTGTGCGGAGTAAACGAAGTCCGCGCGGACGAAGTCGTGGGCAACAGCTAGTATTACAATATAGTAATATTTATAATATGCGTATGTTAATCTAGCGAACAGCACAGTCAACGTAGTAGATCACAAAGCAAAGAAGAACTTCGCCACGTTGAACCAACCAATAGCATCAATGCTTGTCACTGCCGCAATAGCATCAGTGCTTGTCACTGCCGCAATAGCGTCAGTGCTTGTCACTGTCCTGTTTCAGCTTGGAGGAAAAGGTAGCCGGTAAATTTATACATGTGACATTAACACCCCGCCATACGGATAGCAACGCACCATTAACACATTTGGTGACTATAGACGATGGTTATCTCATTTCATCAGGTGAACCATCAGCTTGTTTGCTATCTTATAATATTTAGTATCAAATGGTATTATAAATAATGTTTGATCACAGTTGTAGGCTCTTAACATGTATCTAAAATTCAAACTTAATTTTATCTCTGAAACGATGCGAAATATAAATTGACTTAACTGAGTGCTAAGTGTAAGTTTTTCTTTTCGCATTCGATCGTGAGCGCGTTTCGAGTTTACTAGGAATTTGTATGTGATTTGTACAGCGCCACCTAGTGGTAAACGTGAGAAACAAAACATGCAAGTGCGAGATTTATGTTTACTTGTTCCCTGTCGAATACGGCCATTGACGGCCATTTTGTATTCGATAGCGAGAGCGTTAACGCATGTGAAGGTTAGTGTGAGATGCAATTTTGACGTTTCGAGTTACTAACTTTGGTGAATGGTACGCTTACGCCGAAGTAAAGTTATCACTTGGGTTTATCGTAGTGAGAACGTAAAAAAAGAAGGAAATTTTACAATGTGTTAAAAATTTAATTTATAAATTTGACAAAAATCATAGTTGGTGCCTAGGTTATACTGGTTGCAAGCTTTCGACCATCATTTGATGCGCTGCTGGACCTCACAGAGAAACAATTTAGTGACGACTATCGCATAAATAAAAAATCCCCGTGTTGATCCCGGGCTCCTTTGAAGAAGGTCAACTGCCGTTCTATCAGACAGGTCGTAAAAGGTGACCGATTGGCTATACAAGTCACTACCATCATGGCTATTATGTGGTAGATCTCCATTGTCTTGTTCGGGTCTGGTACCAACGCCTTATCTATTCCTGACACAATAGCATCAATGCTTGTTACTGTCGTGTTCCGATTTGGAGGGTAAGGTATCCGGTAAACTTATGCATGTGGCATTAGACCTCGCCACAATATCAAAGCACCATTAACATCTTTGGTGTTTATAGGCGATAGTTGACTCTCCATCACGACACCCATTTGCTTGTTTACTTATGATGTAAAAAAATGTATAAAAATAAAATAAAAATCATTTATTTCAAGCACTTGAAGCCTTTAATGTTAGTAACATATTTTCGTTTAAACTATGTTAGTAAATACTAAATAGTATTTTTAAAAAATCACATATATTAAAACTACTTATAAAATGTGTTTCAAAATAATTTAATGTGGTGTGTGTGCCAGTAATAAGCACCCATGCAAACACATAAACCTCTCCATAAAGGATGAGCATTCTACTGTTTATCATATTTAGAAACCTGTTGTTACTCTGTCGCAAATGTGAGATGGTAGTCGCAGTTTTCTTCCACATTATAGCATAGAAATCCTCAACATGTGTATAGGACATGTACATTTAAGATAGTGTGCCAAACAAATATATTAACCACACAGTGATCCAACCACCTTTTACACCCCTGAGCCTCATTAACATAGGTATGTCTGAAGCTATACCAAGCCTTAAAATGTCTCTACACACCCACTGCCTTTATTACAAAAATTAAATAACTCATTGCAAAATGATGCACCTTGGTGTGCGTTGTAATCCCCTAATATATACACTGTTTTAATGTCACTGTCTTCAATGATTGCATTTAATTGGCCTAGGCACTGAACAAATATTTACAAATTATCAGGCTGATCTGTAGGCATATACACAGATGCAATCAAGATCTTCCGCATGTCCCTAGAGTAATTGCTTTTATAGTTGTTATACGCTCACTTTCATAATTTAACACTGAAACTTCACTAAACACATTTCTCTGCCACAATAGTGCCACACCGCCATGAGATCTACCATGAAGTACACCTGTTGTTAGATCAACAGCTGATTTCCCTGTGTAGCTGACCGCTGCATCGATGCCACCAAAGAGAGGCAGGTCGTGGGGCAGAAGTTAGGTCTCCTACAGTGCCACTGCATACACCAAATTACATAGTGTTTTGACACACTGAACACTGCGTTTCACGTTTTTGCAATTAAAGCTAATAAATATACTAGGTTTGGTTTGATCCATTATCAGTTAGTATTTGTTCACACTGTATGTCCCAGCACTGGTTGGAGCAATGCAAGCACTGGACCATCACTTGATGCGGTGCTGGACCTCACAGAAAAACAATTCAGTGACGGCTATCGCATAAATAAAAATCCCCGTGTTGATCTCGGGCAACTGCCTTTCTGTCAAACAGGTCGTAAAAGGTGACCGATTGGCTATACAAGTCACTACCATCATGGGCTATTATGTGGTAGAGTTCTGCATTGTCTCGCCCGGGTCTGGTACCACCGCCTTATCTATTCCTGACACAATAGCGTTTTCATTGAATTCTGATTTCTAGGAAAATTAATTGACAAACATTGCAATTGGAAAGCGCACGTTTATTCCCTTTGAAATAAAATTGGTAGATTTTTGTATGTTTTGAGAAGAATAAGAGAGGTTTAATTGATTTACTAGGTGGTAGAGTTCTGCATTGTCTCGCCTGGGTCTGATACCACCGCCTTGCCTATTCCTGTCGCAATAGCGTCAATGCTTGTCGCTGTCATGTTCCGGTTTGGAGGGTAAGATAGCCGGTAAACTTATGCATGTGACATTAGACCTCGCCACAAGATAGGAAGGCACCATTAACATCTTTGATGTTTATAGGCGATGGTTGACTCTCCATCACGGCACCCATTTGCTTGTTTGCTATCTTAAGATTTAAAAAAATGTCTAAAAAGTAATCAAAAATCATTTATTTCAAGCACTTGAAGCTTTTAATGTTAGTAACATATTTTCTTATAAACTATGTTAGTAAATAGTATTTAAAAAAATTCACATATATTAAAACTTTACATATAAAATGTGTTTCAAAATAATTTACTGTGGTGTGTGTGTCACTAATAAGCACCCATGCAGACATATAAACCTGTCCATAAAGGATGAGCATTCTACTGTTTATCATATTTAGAATCCTGTTGTTACTCTATCGCAAATGTGAGATGGTACCTAGTCGTAGCTTCTTCCACATTATAGCATAGAAATCCTCGACATGGGCATCTGCAAACATGCCAGGGGCACTGCAACACCATGGCAGCCGTAACAGAACTCTAAATACGTTATTGTATAGTATCTTGCCCACTCCGTTAGTCGAGTTGATAGCGACCCTGACTACGCAATTGACGGGGCTCGGATTCGATCCTCGGCGGTGACAAGCATTTGTGTGATGAACATAAATATTTGTATTTCCGGGTTTGGGTTTTTTAAATATATTTCAGTATTGCTGGAATGCCATGGTGTTGCAGTGCCCCTGGCATGTTTGCAGATGCCCGCTCTCGCTATCGAATACAAAATGGCCGTCAATGGCCGTATTCGACAGGGAACAAGTAAACATAAATCTCGCACTTGCATGTTTTGTTTCTCACGTTTACCACTAGGTGGCGCTGTACAAATCACATACAAATTCCTAGTAAACTCGAAACGCGCTCACGATCGAATGCGAAAAGAAAAACTCACACTTAGCACTCAGTTAAGTCAATTTATATTTCGCATCGTTTCAGAGATAAAATTAAGTTTGAATTTTAGATACATGTTAAGAGCCTACAACTGTGATCAAACATTATTTATAATACCATTTGATACTAAATATTATAAGATAGCAAACAAGCTGATGGTTCACCTGATGAAATGAGATAACCATCGTCTATAGTCACCAAATGTGTTAATGGTGCGTTGCTATCCGTATGGCGGGGTGTTAATGTCACATGTATAAATTTACCGGCTACCTTTTCCTCCAAGCTGAAACAGGACAGTGACAAGCACTGACGCTATTGCGGCAGTGACAAGCACTGATGCTATTGCGGCAGTGACAAGCATTGATGCTATTGGTTGGTTCAACGTGGCGAAGTTCTTCTTTGCTTTGTGATCTACTACGTTGACTGTGCTGTTCGCTAGATTAACATACGCATATTATAAATATTACTATATTGTAATACTAGCTGTTGCCCACGACTTCGTCCGCGCGGACTTCGTTTACTCCGCACAGCTCCTCCCCGTAGGTGATAGCGTGATAATATGTAGCCTATATGTTGACCCGACCTGTTAGTAATATTCATGCAAAATTTGAAGTAAATCCATGCAGTACTTTTTGAGTTTACCCCGGACATACAAACAGACAAACAGACAAACGGACAAACGGACAAACGGACAAACAGAAAAATTCTAAAAACTATATTTTTGGCTTCGATATCGATTGTAGATCATGACCCAAGTATTCATTAAAAAAAAATATTCAATGTACAGTTTTGACTTTCCTACGATTTTATTATATGTATAGATAATATTATAGTTGTTGATATACCACCAAATGTGGTTCACAATTTACTAGATTACGCAGCAATGAACAGGCTACTAGAAGATTTTACAACATTGAAAAATCTACAAGAATTATTTTGTCTGAAAACTAGCAACTAAACTAACAAGAACACATAATATTATTCGTATACATTATATATTAGAGTGAAGTATGTGTTTGGATTTCGTTTTGAAAAGGTTGCCAGTGGGATATGATTAGTAGAATTCTTTAGGTCAGATCTCAGGGGAATCCCATAAGAGACATTTCAAGTAAAAGCGAAAGCTTTTTAAACCATTCTAGATAAAAACGTAAAATGTTATAGGATTCGTTTTTGATTAGTAACTAGATGGTAGGGTTTAGTTTTTTATATCACAAGATGACAGACAAGCAGATTTATTAATTTATTTATTCGATACATCAACAGTAGTGCACACAATACATGTGGTAGGTATGTATGCCTATAAAAAACCTCGACACGTTACTGCAGCTAAACAACGTAAAAAACAATAAATTGTTAAAGTGCGTGTCGGGCAATGCGCAATGTAGGGTTCTGAAGTTTTCAATTACAATAATGTGGACTAAGAAGAGGGTTTTTATTGTTTCATACTATGAAGATTTAACCTATTCAACGTCAATGACAAATATCCGCACCAAAGGTTTACCGCCTATAAAAACTTATCTAAGTACATTTTATAAGTTGATCTACTATTACTCTATAAAAAAATATTGAAAACAAAAAACCCGACTGCATCTTGAAAAAAGATTCATTGCCTTAAATGAAAACTAAAAAGAAAGAAACAAGCCCAGTAGTTTAGAATCATGTTATGTAATATTGAATAACTAGTAACTACACCATTAAAATCAGATTAAAATAGTTCTATAATCGATGTACATATAAAACAATCCATGAATTTTAATTCATCATAAAACGATTATTAATCTGGGCCCTTTGTGAAAATTTAATAGCTAAATATTAAATGGGCCCGACTGTTAATCGTTCTGTGATGAATTAAAATTCATGGATTGTAATGTAATTGAAAAAAAAAATAAAAAAAAATAGAAAAAAACTAAACCTAAAAAACTAAACCTCTAATTTTAATTTTATATGTAAGTACATCGATTATACAACTATTTTAGTGGTGTAGTTATTCATTATTACTTAACATAATTCCGAACTACTAGGCTTGTTTCCTTCTTCTTAGTTTTTATTTAAGGCAATAAATCTTTTTACAAGATGAAGTCGGGTTTTTGTTTTCAATTTTTTTTATTTTATAGTTTTTAGTCAGGATTCATTAACTTCGACATTAGGATTATACGATGGTAAATTACGCAATCTTGTCATTTCATTCAAAGAGTTAATATCGTGGGGATTAATTAAATAACTTGTGGTGGTTTAAACTTGTTGTTATAAGTCCCTCTAGAGACCTAACTCAGCTTAAAGCAACGCATGCTTGACATTAAGAAAAAAATCGTAAACTCAATTTGACCACAGCTCGGTCTAAAATAATTCTTAGGAGCTTGTGTACAGTTAGACCCCAGCATAATATCAATGGCAGCATTTTTAGTTTTATTTTACTCTGTCCACAAAGTGCGTCGAATTCTGACGTCAATGGTTCGATTCCGACTCCCACTCCAGGAACATTGATTTTAATTGCTTTGTCGTCAATTGTAAATAAACAGCCTCTGGCAATTTTTCGGGTTCCAATTGGTCCCTTCGAAGATCTGGTCACTATATTGTCATATATAACTCCCATTGCCTAATATAATGTTCAATCAATATATAATATTTATATTTTACATCAAACTCCCTGTTATAAAGGCAGAATAACGAAACACTAATTAAATTATACGTATAAAGTATTTGTTACAGGTAGGAAAATAAACGAGCATGGTTTTAAACAAATTTAAATCGTTATACATAATAAGTCCCTGTAACCTAAACTGTTAGATACGTACCTCTGTGGTACCTACCTATTTAAAATTATGAATGAAATCGGTATTTTAATCATTTCGGGCGTCCGGAAGATAAAAGCACGCTTTATGAATATTTGTGTTAAAACTGAACTGGTCTTTTTACTAGCTTTCATTTAATACTCATATTGCTACGGTAAAAAAAAACACCTCCCCCTCCCCTCATTCCGCCATTTGCGGGCGCCACGTTGAATATATATATATATATATATATATATGTAGGAAGTGGGTCAGATACGATAAATAAAATGAGGATGTGGTGATATAACAACTCTTTATATTTTGTTCAACTTGTATCAAATATCAAAAATAACATAAGATCACTATTAAAGCTTTCCATTATTTAATGACTAACTAGTTCTCGCTTAACAATTCCAAGCAACTTAATTATTCCTTATTACAAATAAGTCATAATTTAAGCACTGACTATCTATGTCAATTATAAATTGTACTGCGACTAATTTATAGTTGACAATAATAATTAACTTGTTTGCACAAATTAATTATCCAAGAGTCAAGGATAAGCTACTAGCAAGATACAACAAGTGTACCGAGCCACGCCAGAGCCAAGACTGCCCGAACGGAGGGCGCTCAGAGCCTTTTATACAGGTAGCAAAACAATTTGAGTAGTAGGGATATCGAACGATGCGCTCGGTGGCTCAGGCGTACACCTGTTGTTTACAATATTCTTGCATTTGATGACGCGGACGCCGTCACGGCCATACTGACATGCACACGTCCTCGTGTGCGCATCTTTATACATCTGAGGACAAGGAACGCCTCGTCCATCCTGACATATCTTTTAGAAAACTAAACGTAATCTTATTATTTTTTTTTACAACTCTATAATTAGCGTGACCTTTAGCGAAATGGTACAATAGTGTGCTGGTCCGGCAACCCCTTCAGCAACTACAACTATTAAACTCTCGTCAGTTTTGAAACCGGAGACTGCATTCTACTAAACTAGGAATCTCTCTCGTCAATTAAAAAAACCGGAGACTGGATTGTACTAAGCTCCCTCTCATCAGTTAAAAACCGGAGACTGGAGTGTATTAAGCTCCCTCTCATCAGTTAATAACCGGAGACTGGAGTGCACTAAGCTCCCTCTCATCAGTTAAAACCGGAGACTGGAGTGTACTATGCTCCCTCTCATCAGTTTAAAACCGGAGACTGGAGTGTGCTAGGCCGTCATCTTCCTACATTTTTTGTTAATTTACTGTATTTTTTTTTTCAATTGATTCCTTTTCATAGTTTTATAAAACTGCCATTTCCCATAATAATTATTTTTTTGCTTTTTTTTTTACTTACATTTTTAGTCATATTTTTTTTATCATCATTTTACTACATTTTCTTCGTTTACTTTATATCGTATTTTTTTTGCTGATGATGCAGCCTCATGAACAGTGGCATTAGTTATTATAATATTAGAGAACTTCCTTCTCAGGTAGTTCGAAGATATTGAAAACTCTGTTATAACTATCTTCAATATACACTGCAGTTCTAATAATACTGTTTGGACCAGTTTCATGAACAAGATCATTATCACGAGTATACGCCGTCACGTCATCCTTGTTATAATTTTCATTTAGGTACCTCAAGAAACCCTACAGGAATATGGGGAACTTCGCAGAGGCTATCATGGGCGCACTTATATGTCCTATAAGATCCACTGATATGTCTTAATTCGTTCCTATTGTTTCATAAAATTGCGGTAACTTTTAAGGAGCCCTTATATTTTGAATCAAGTTTCGTTTAGTGTCGTTCTTCATTCCTAACAAAGACAAAGTCACCTACACTAAAAGGTTTAACCTTTCATTACCTCTACTCAACCATAAAATGTCCGATTGGGCTGATTTTTTTTTTCAAAGCTTGTAGATACTTTCGCGAGTTTTTGTTAGTTGCCGAATGTCAAACCTAATGCTGCTGAGCGCGTGTTAAATATTACCTAACCGCTTTTGCCATGATTTGTCAGAGAATTATACTGCGCTATCATTATTAAACCCTACAGGAATCGCATTACATATTCGGACCGACTGTTAGCTCTATATGTGCCTGTTGCAAGAAGATGTAAATCTGTATTGTTTTCTCTTTTTTTTTTTTTTTAAAAAATTAGTTTGAGTTTAGTTGGTAATAAACTTTAAGATTGCTTATTAACGATCTTCAAAGGGTCAACTAATTCGATTTCAGCTCGACGAATTTAAGCCCGACGATTTTAATTCAATTGGTTGTCAATTGCTTTTTAAAAATATCTACCAAGCGCTCTCTATCTTTACCTACAAAGTCAGTATTTACCATACTCTCGCTAGCAGATTTTGAAACTGAGCAGGATTGTTTTTTTTTTTTTTTATATATCATAATATAGCAAACAAGCAGATGGGTCTCCTGATGGAAAGAGTCAACCATCGCCTATAGACACCAAAGATGTTAATGGTGCGTTGCTATCTTGCTATCAAGATTGTGTTTAAGTATTGCTAAGCATTAATCTGTTTTCGCTTACTTCCTATTCTACATTGGTCCAAATTTTGCGGCCTAACGAAACATTAAGACTTATCAGGTCAAACGTGAAACTACCTCCAAATTTAAATTTTGCCTTGTGGTTAAGCATTTGATTTGTTCAGTGGAAACTACATCAAAACAAGCGACTATTTATAGATTCTTGTTCATAAAACCGTTCTCTTACAAAGGAATCACAACAGATTTGTTTGATATGGCTACATTCTAAACCAGACTCAAATATAAAAGATAATTAAATTCTACTTAGTGTAATACACCATGTAACGCTCTGGAACAGATGTTGACTGGTTTTCTGTTTTTCGGAACTCGAAGTGGCAACTTCTTTCTTCTTGTAGCTCATCGGAAAAATGGAAGCTTTGTGGCTGGGCCGGGGTCACAACATACATAGCAGACCACTGGTGGTCGGCCACTGGACACGTCACCAGAGATAGTGGTAGATGACCTGCTTTCGCTGCAAGCAAAAATTATTTGAGATAAGTTTCTGTTTATCACGGCAATAGTTGTTACGATGTTCGATTCTATCATTAAAAAATTGTAACTTCCTCGAAATACAGTGGTGCTCTTAAATCGGTTCATATCTAAGTCTAATATAACTTGCCAAGACAGCAGCTTGTGAAGTAGGTGACGGCATGGCTCTTAAGTGAGTGAGTAGTTACAATGATCAGATCAACCCCGTCTAATTTTTTCTTTTCTATATTTATTTTACTTAAGGTACACCAGCTAGTAAGTTACACGACAAAAATCCTACGAGTCAGATGAAGGGTCTTTGGAACGACAGAAGCATCTCATTAAAAACAAAGCAGAGGCTGGTTTGTACGCTGGTGTTCTCCATATTTACGTACGGCGCAGAGTCATAGACACTAAGAGCTGCAGACAGACGTCGCATCGATGCGTTTGAAATGTGGTGCTGGAGGAAAATGTTACGTATCCCTTGGACAGCACACAGGACCAACGCCTTCATACTAAAACAACTTTGAGTAAAGACCAGACTGTCTGCTACGTGCCTTCAAAGAATCCTATAGTACTTCGGCCACATCTCTAGAAAGCAAAGAGACAATCTCGAAAAGCTAATCGTGACCGGAAAAGTAGAAGACAAAAGACCACGTGGTCGTACTCCTATGCGATGGTCAGACCAGGTTTGCACCAATCTTATGTCTAAAATGTTTTATGATGCTCTGCACGCCGCTGAAGATAGAGTCCAATGGCATAATATTGTGCTATCAAGAACAATCTAATGAGGAGGTTACGACCCTCAGTAATGAAGAATACGAAGCTAGGAGGAGGACACCAGTTAGTCATATCATCTGCTTCATCAGAATCAAAGTATATCAACTTAAGGGGAGTAGACACATTTACAGAACGTGGATTAATATTTTCTGCTATTTTTCAAAGAATAGTTTCCATACCATAAGCGAAAAGAGACATTTACTGTTCTACATAATTAACCGAAATAATTTGATGCTGAAGTGGGAGTGAATCCGATCCCAATTCTGATGTAGGAAGTGGGTCAGATACGATAAATAAAATGAGGATGTGGTGATATAACAACTCTTTATATTTTGTTCAACTTGTATCAAATATCAAAAATAACATAAGATCACTATTAAAGCTTTCCATTATTAACTAGTTCTCGCTTAACAATTCCAAGCAACTTAATTATTCCTTATTACAAATAAGTCATAATTTAAGCAATAGATAGTCAATTATAAATTGTACTGCGACTAATTTATAGTTGACAATAATAATTAACTTGTTTGCACAAATTAATTATCCAAGAGTCAAGGATAAGCTACTAGCAAGATACAACAAGTGTACCGAGCCACGCCAGAGCCAAGACTGCCCGAACGGAGGGCGCTCAGAGCCTTTTATACAGGTAGCAAAACAATTTGAGTAGTAGGGATATCGAACGATGCGCTCGGTGGCTCAGGCGTACACCTGTTGTTTACAATATTCTTGCATTTGATGACGCGGACGCCGTCATATATATATATATATATATATATATATATATATATATATATATATATATATATATATATATATATATAGCCTATGTCACTACTACAATTTAGACAAATCCAACGACACCTCATATGTCAAAAACTGTCAAGTTTTTGGGCTGTAGTATGGCCAAAGAAATGGACATACATACATGCGCTCGAAAAACATTACCCTCGTTCAGTCGGGTAAAAACTTATAAAGACTACTAAGCTGTGATAATTTTCCTTGTAATTTCATTATTTTTTTTCCACCCCCAAAACCAACCGTTGAGCCTGCAGAGGGGAAAGGGGAGGGACACTTGACTCTAACAAAAAATTAGCAATTTAAAGCTTTATATTTTACAAACGAGTCATGTAACCAAAAACTTGTTTTCACAAACGAACAATTTTTTTTAATATGTTATCCAACGATTCCCCACACTATGGGGTACATGAGAATAAAAATTAAAATTCCCACTTTACATGTAAAGGAGCAATATTAAAGGACCGCCCCGTTGGACGAGTGGTTAGAGACCCTGACTACGCAATCAACGAGGCTCGGGTTCTATCCCCGACGGGGACAAGCATTTGTGTGATGAGCATAAATGTTTGTATTTCTGGGTTTGGGTGTTTATTATATATATTCTAGTATTTATACACGTATTTCTATGTATTAGTTAGTTAGTAGTTGTTGACTAACACCCATAACACAAGCAAATAATTTGTTTACTTTGGGGTTAGATCAGTAAGTGTAATATGTCAAAAAAAAAAATTTTGAGATTTGTGTTTAGTTGAAAAATATTTGAAGTCAGTTTAATTTTTGAAATTACTATAATAAACAAACATAAAAAATACACAAGTCCCATCTAAAGGCCTAGTGGTTCAGTATCGGTGTTAATCACGAGAGGTCTCGGGTTCGATCATCAATACAGTATTGATTTGTTGCCCTGATGATACGGTAAACGCGAAATTTAAATCACGTATAGTCCATCTTTAGCCAACAGTCCAAGTTTCATAACAATCGGTCCAGTTGTCTTTGAGATTTGTGTTTAGTTAACAAATATTTGAAGACAGCTTAATTTTTGAAATGACTATAATAAACAAACTTAAAAAATACACGAGTCCAGTCTGTGATTCAGTGGTCCAGTGTTGGTGTTGATCACATGAGGTCTCGGGTTTGATTCCCAGGTCGGGCCATTCACCAACGTGTATTTCAGTTTTCTGATAAAAACAACGCTTAGGATTTGGAAAGTGAACGGTTGGCGATAGGCTAGGGGACACTGTGAGACTGTATCGTCGGCTAATCTTGGGTGCACTGGTTGTATCACTGTCTACGTCTTCAGGGATACGGGCGTGAAAATACTTTTATAAAAAATACAAATCTTTCTCTGCAATATTAGAGTATACGCCTGCGTAACAATAATATAGCCTTCTAAACGAGTAGAAGGTCAAGTATAACACCGATTACTAAATCCCCTGTTGCTTAGGAAGCCGTACTAAGAAACAACTTGCTTATATAATGTATGGCGGTATAATCCGAAGCGGTAGTGCTATTTGCTCAAGTTATTTACCATTTAATTTTGGTTGTTACTTAATTAGACTTGTTTTTGTTTACGTTCAGCTACGGAAATGGATCAATAAAACTGATATTTTGATGAGTGTTCGACTCTCGACGGGGAAGCGTTTATGTGAATAGCATACACGTTTGTGTTTTTAGATTTGAGTGATTTTAAAATATATATCTCTGCTACTCTGCCTCATGGTCTAAGGGTTAGTCTGTGTCTTAGTTACTGGTGTCTCCTTCCAGCCCTGCTAAAAGTACATCCGAGATATACAAACTCGTCCATATTCCATAGTATTTAAGCGTAAAAATATTGTTTATATTCAGCTCAATTTTTTTTAAATACAAGTTGTAAGCAAAATTATACGGATTTTTTATATTTTTGAAATAATATAATTTTATTACAGTATCAGTGGCAGCAGAGATCGTTTCAATCATAATAATAATCTAAATCAAGAAATTTCTTCAAGCTTGCAAAAGCCTACATATTAGGTTAGAACCTCCGTCGCTCACGGGTTTCAGTGCGCGAGAGCCGCTAGCATTACGGCGATTATAAAAATTGGAAAGATATTTCTACACCGAGGCCGTTATCGCTAAATCAATGCGAATCAGTGAGGTTTTATTACTACACAAAAAATGCGAAAGTGTTTATGTGTGTGTGTGTTACACTGAAAAAACGAATTTGGATAAATCTGGTTTTCAGGGATTTCAGATAGTTTATAAACAAATAAATATTCATTGGACAAATTACAAGAATTGATTGATTTTGTTGATTTTGTCAAACACTTGTACTATTTCACAAATATTTCACAACTAACCTTTAATTGTTGTGAAGCCAACCGGTTTCGCCTATTACAGCATCATCAGGGCTTTTAGTTTATAAGTTCTTCGAACGAGTTCGAAGAACTTATAAACTAAAAGCCCTGATAATGTTGAGTTGATGTTGAGTTTGAGTTGTGAAATATTTGTGAAATAGTACAAGTCTTTGACAAAATCAATATGATGCAGTTTCACCAAGTGTCGACGATGGAAAGTATAAATTATAACAAGAATTGATCTAACCCGTTCTGCCGTTCGGCCAGGCAGATCGTAAAAGGCGATCAATTGGCTATACAATTCACTACTGTCGTGGCTACTAGGTGTTAGAGATCTGCATTGTCTCGCCGGGTCTGGTACCACCGCCTTACCTATTCCTGCCGCAGTAGCGTCAGTGCTGGTCACTGTCGTGTTCCGGTTTGGAGAGTAAGGTAGCCAGTAAACTTATACATGTGGCATTAGACCTTGCCACAAGATAGCAACGCACCATTAACACCTTTGATGTCTATAGGCGATGGTTGACTCTTTTCATCAGGAGACCCATCTGCTTGTTTGCTATCTTATGATATAAAAAAACCCCAAAGTAAGCAAATTATTTTACTCATGGTCTTAGTCGACGATACCAATACATAGAAATACATATATAAATAATGAAAAATATATAATAAACATCCAAACCTAGAAATATAAACATTTATGCTCATCACAAGTGCTTTGTCCCTGTCAGAAATAGAATCAAAGTCCCATCGATTGCGTTGGATTCCATCCCATTTATCCCATCCCATCATAGTCGCTAACCACTCGACTAACGAAACTTACAAGCCTTATATATGCAATTTTATGGGATAAACTCCTTTTTATCCCATAAATTGCATTTCCCCGTGGGATTAATTTAAGATCCCAGAGCCGCCAAACATTACTTATTTTCGAAGTAAGGAAATTTACGGAATGAATACTCTTATATGTGTTTAATAGTGTATACGTACTAGCTTGGCTAGGCGGCCTGTTTCCAGATGGCAGATAGAAATGATAGACAGAAACATAGCTTATTTTTGTTGGATTCGAAGTTAATGATTTTTATTCTTACACTACATGTATATTATAACTTTAATCACGCATCGGACTGCGTCGTGGGTCTTTAGTAGGTATTCTATATCTATATATATAAAAGAAAGTCGTGTTAGTTACTCCACTTATAACTCAAGAACGGCTGAACCGATTTAGCTGAAAATTGGCAGGGAGGTAGTTTAGAGCCAGGAGAAGGACATAGGATACTTTTTTTTTTTTGTATGTTTTCCAATTAAAAAATAAATCTGCTTATTTATTGCCATTAAGGCGGAACAAAGTTTGCCGGGTCAGCTAGTAACAAATAAATATAAATGGAGTATCATTTATATCTTTTAAATAGGCCGTTTCGTTTCACGTAATATACATTGCCGAAGGAAGAATCCTCCATTCCCCTGTTTAATAAACGAAGAGGCAAATAAATATCCCGAGATGAAACGTCTGTATGTCTCTATGGTAAACATGGTTTGCTTATCCCAAAGAGATTACAACATGATATCATATATCCATTAATCACGAAGCCCCATGGGCCAAGTGAGTAGCGAGCCTGAATATGTAATCGATATTTCGGGTTCGGTTCTCGACGAAGACAAACATTTGTATAAAGAGCATAGGTATTTGGTTTTCTGGGCTCGGGTGTTTATTAAATATCTTTTTCACTATATTTGCAATGTAGTTTACTAATACCCATAACAAAAGTAAGTATTTTTCTTACTTTGGAATTACATCAATTCGTGTAAAAATCCAGCGAAATTTATTTGTTACGAAGTGTATTGTTCTAACCATGTTTTCTTCTATATCTGAAACCGCAGAATCAATCATTTATTTAACTATACTAGCGATCGTCCTGTGGTCGAAATTCGACTATAGACCAAACAATAAAATTACTTCTAAGTTTGACAACAGGCTTTAGCCATAACATAACCCCTGGAGTTCATATGCTCGCGGATTTCTGAGTGTCCACGAGTATGTGTGTGGTGGTCCGCAGTCTTATCTATGGACATGAGTTAATAAAAAATGCCAGCAAGTCTCGTAATCGCTACGCTTGCTTAGCACGGCGTATTTACAAATGGAATTCGATTTAAGACTAGCTGTTGCCCGCAACTTCATCCGCGCGGACTTCATTTACTTCGCACAGCTCCTCCCCCGTAGGCGATGGCGTGATAATATGTAGCCGATATGTTGACCCGACCTGTTAGTAATATTCATGCAAAATTTGAAGTAAATCCATGCAGTACTTTTTGAGTTTACCCCGGACATACATACAGACAAACAGACAAACAGATAAACAGACAAATAGACAAACAGACGAAAATTCTAAAAACTATATTTTTGGCTTCGATATCGAATGTAGATCATGCCCCAAGTATTCTTTTAAAAAAATATTCAATGTACAGTTTTGACTTTCCTACGATTTTATTATATGTATAGATATACCAGCTGGAGCGCGCAGCCCACTGCATTATAAAAGTTTTTGGCGAATCGCGCGGGATTACCTAATGTTTCCGGGATAAAAAGTAGCTTATGTACTATTCCAGGTCATCATCTACCTGTGTACAAAAGTTTGTTCAAATCCTGTCAGTAGTTTTTGTGTGATTAAGTAACAAACATCCATCAATACATCCATCCATCCAAACATCCGAACTTTCACATTTATAATATTAATAATTAATAATATAGACTAGCTCATTGAATATTTTAGTGGGAAAGTGCGAAGTAAACGAAGTCCGCGCAGACGAAGTCGTGGGCAACAGCTAGTAATATATAAAAGCGATTTAATTTGTTTGTGTGTTTTATCTATGTAGTGCTTTATTTTTTTTATAGAAGAGCAGGAGGTGCAACTGATGGTAAGTGATCACCGCCGCCCATGGATATTCGCAATACAGAGGTATTCGCAATAGAGGTCTTGCAGTTGCGTTGCCGGCCTTTTAAGAATGAGTAAGTTTTTTTCTTGAAGGTCCCTAAGTCATATTCGTTTGGAAACACCCCTGTCGGTAATTGATTCCACAACAGAATAGTGCGAGGCAAAAAGTGTCGGGAGAATCGCACAGTTGTGGATTTATCGAGGTGGTGAGGATGGAACTTTAAATGTTGACGCGATATCCGATGATGGAATTTTGATGATGGAATTAATATACAAATCTCTAAATTAACGTAATGGACACTTATGTTAATTCATAAATTTACAAGAACACAAATAAGTTAAATTTACGTATACTTACTTAATATTAACTGCGAAGTTATTATAATAAGCTTACATAGTACATTTCATTACGTTCTCAGAAAATTATATCTTACGTTATTCCCTCAGGAAATTCTACGGAAGCGAGCTTCTACATTTTCGGTATTGTTATTCCGTAACATTGTAAGTTTAATGTTTACGTAAAAAGTATATACATTTTCGTACAATTTTTATGCTTTCTATCGTCGACATAATTATTTTTTATCACAGACCAGCACAGCAATGTCATCACCTATTGACGAGGGTCCAGATTAGACTGTTAAACACTAAAATCAAGCTGCTTTTGGTGTAATACTTCAAATCAAAAACAAGCACACCCCTCGTCACTTTTTGCCCAACTATTAGAACGAAGTTATGTATTTCAAGTGTGGGTAGATAATATTATATTTCTTTGACATACTCTGTAATCTAAGCTTGATGGATTTCAGCTTGAAAGATGTTACTACATTTGTCTTGATTATGAGAGCTACACAGGCTTGGTAAGTAGAAGTACGGGTTTTGACCATCTTAGTTCCCTTTTTTGCCACTTGTAATAATTTGAGTCAATTTACTAAAAAGTGTAATGAAATAAATTATATTTTTAATCATTTTTCAAACATTTGCACTTAAATTAATAAGTAAGATGTTTACATATAGAATAATTTTTATAAGCATTTTTACATTAAATGGCAACAAATAGTGCAGTGGCCACAACCGGAACTTTTACCCTATATGATTTTCATTCGACTGTGCTAAAAGTAGAATTGTGTTTTTTCAGATTGGGCGCAGTCGGTTTTTAGGCTTCCGTTTTAGTAAACTTATAGTTTTATATATTTATAGTTTTTTAGAAACTCTTATAGTTTCGCCATGTCCATCCTTCTCTAGATCATGAGAGCCACGCTCAGAGATACTCGGTACTAAAAAGCTGTAACTTTCCATGAATATACATAATAGTAACGGCAACGTGGTAACATAAAATCTAGAAAAATATTTTTTACGATAGCTCCTCTACATGTAAATTGAGGATGTTAATTTTTTCTCGTACATCCCATAGTGTGGGGTATCGTTATATAGATTTGTAAAAATATTGTAGATTTGTGTCAGCAATTTCTCAATTAAGGGACTCGTTTATAAAATATTTATTTATTTATTTAATACTTTATTGTACACTTAAAAGTCATATTACATTTTAATTTGTAAACATTTACAAAAGACGAGCTTATCTCTGCAAGAGATTTCTTCCAGCAAACCCAAAAGAATGAGAATGCGTAAAAGAAATATAGAATATACAGTGTTCAAATTATTAATGTAGAAACAAGACAAAAGAAAAACTACAAATTCTTATTTTAATTAACTTTATACTATGAATAATAAATAATACGTTACTGTGTTCTTATATTCACAAATTATGCAGACAGGTTAAAATTCCTTTAAGGTCTTTTTAAATAGATAATGAAAGAATTACCATAAAATATGGAAGAATGTGATGGATATTGTAAAATTCCGCGTAAATGTGAACGACAATTAGAGTCGAAATCCTATAGAAAATTAAAGCGTTCACGAAGATAGTATGGAGAGTTTGTGTTAAATAAAATATTATAAAGAAGACAAAGCGTATGAGTGTTCCTGCGCTCCGCAATAGGAAGCCACTTGAGTTGCGTTCTAAAATTGGAAATATGGAAAAATTTTCTCAAACCAAAAACAAAGCGAATTCCTACATTCTGTAGGCGCTTAAGTTTCTTCAGTGATGTCATTATAGCAAATATCAGCATAGTCTAATAAAGGAAAGATTAGTGTTTGCACTAAAATAACTCTTGTTTTAAAAGGAAGAAATCTTTGTAAACGTTTGATAGAATGAAAGGTGTAATGAACTTTTTTACATACTTCTAAAATATGAGCATTCCAAGAGAAATCTTCATTTATAATTAGACAAGGTTTTTAGCTGATTTGCTATACGGTATAACACTGCTGCTATATACTAAATCAGGAACATTACCATTTTCAAGATTTGCACGCAAAAAATGACTACCGATAATTAAAGACTGTGACTTTTTGGGATTTACTAATAAATCAAATGACTCCGCCCAAGAGTGAATACGCGACAGATCCTCATTCATAGCGCTGATTGCATCAAAAACTTCCGGAACAGAAAAATGGCGATACAATTGCAGATCATCCGCGTATAAATAGAAACTGGATGATATGATATTGGATATCCTGTTGATAAACACGTAAAATAGGAGTGGAGATAGAACACCTCCCTGTGGAACACCAGCTATTAATTTACTAAAACTAGAGAAAGAATCCTCGAAACGAACACATTGAGAAAGATCTCGGAGATCTGAGTCAAACCAGGATAAAGACGCAGGGGAAATATTCAGTGATCGTAGATTACCAAGTAGCACATCAAAGTCCACAGAGTTAAAGACGTTACTGAAGTCTAAGAGAACCATTAAAGTAAGTTGTTTATTGTCAATAGCTTGTCTTATGTCAGTTTAGCTTTAATGTGCTAATTTTCGTTTAAGGTAAGTGTCCTTCTCCCCTTTGCAAGCTAAATGGTTGGTTTTGGGGGTGAGAACAGATTCACGGTGCTAGTAAATAGTATGAAGTTAAAATGAAAACCATCACGGCTTAGAAGGCTTTACAAGAAGTAAAAGTCGAGCAACATATAAATGTATGTACTTGGAGAAGTTTTTATAGGCAGTGAACCTGTGGTGCGTATATATTCGTCATTGACGTTAAATAGATATGACACAATAAAGCATTATTTTGATGGACAACTTCGGAACATTACATTGAGCGTGGTCTAACACGCTACTTGTTTTACAATTACTTGTTTCCGGTTTTATGATTACTTCTTTTGTTAGTTAGTTTATGCAGAAAAAGCGCAAGCGAGATATTAAAAGTAAACGCAAGATTAAAAGAAATGTGACAAATAAATGCTTACTCGTCGTAAGCATTACTTCAAGCACAACGTTAAGTATTCACAGAAACATTATATTACACGGAAAAGCTTTTTTAAATTCAGCTTTTGCTTGTATTATATCATTACTGAGAATGTTACATTGCATGAAAGTACCCGAGAAAATGCTTTGGTGCATACTCATCTGAGTTAGACGAATGTGACGTTCGTAGAAGTTGTAAATTTCTTAACATAGTAATAAAATCCCTACCTGGCTCAAAAGAGGCGTATAAGTAGATCTATGACATCATTAAAAAAGTAATGAGATGATTGTATAGAATAATTGTATAGAATAAAATGTCCTTAGGTGTTACGTTACGTCTATAAATAAATAAATAGATAATAAATATTCACGGGACAAATTGCACTTACTGATCTAACCCCAAAGTAAGCAAATTATTTGCTTGTGTTATGGGCTTTAGTCATCGATACCTATACGTAGAAATACATATATAAATACTAGAATATATTTATTCTATGTGTGTTTGTGTATAAATAAAAATAAATATAATCTTTTAACGCAGTAAAACTGCAGCAACCGACTATTTCTCATATCTCTGGAATCCTGTATACCATACTAAACAAAAATATAGTTTTCAAAATTGGTTCGCAAATGACGGAGTTTTGAGGTAACAAACATTTAAAAATAAACACACAGCCGGATTGATAACCTCCTCCTTTTGGGAAGTCAACTGAAAATAAATAATTTTCCCCGTATTGGTCCGGGCTCATTTGAAGAATAGGCCAACTGCCGTTCTGCCAGTCAAGTCGTAAAAGGCAAACAATTGGCTATGCGAGTCACTACCATCGTGGCTACTAGGTGGTAGAGTTCCGCATTGTCTCGCCCGGGTCTCGTACCACCGCCTTATCTATTCCTGCTGCAATAGCGTCAGTGCTTTTCACTGTCGTGTTCCGGTTTGAAGGGTGAGGTAGCCGGTAAACTTATGCATGTGGCTTTAGAACTCCTTACAAGACAGCTACGCACCATTAACATCTTTAGTGTCTGTAGGCGATGGTTGACTCTTACCATCAGGAGAGCCATCTAATTGTTTGCTATGTTATGATACAATAAAATAAAATTTGAGCTGACTAGAGTCATAGGATATCAATGAGTATCTATACTTCCATACTAATATTATAAATACGAAAGTCTGTCTGTCTGTCTGTCTGTTACGCTTTCAGGGCTAAACCACTGGACCGATTTTCATTAAATTTGGCATAGAAGTAGTTGAAGAGTCGGGGTCAAACATAGCCTAATTTTTTTTTCAAAAATCAATCTTTAAAGGAGGATAGGGGATGAAATTTGTATGAAAAGCTATCTTGGCGACACATTTATCTACTTGCGGGCGAAGCTGCGCCGATCAGCTAAATGAAATATACAAATTTCACATTATATACAGCGTAAAAGGACAGTCTACTGAAAATTAAGAAAACATGTCACTTTTATGTGCTAGCCATTATAGTAATTTCTTTTCTTATGGGAAATGCAAAATTTGCGAGTTATGATTTTTGAACTTTTACGCCACGCCATTTAAGGCGTAAATTGCTCGGGCTCGTTGTACCCACGGTACTCTCGGACCAGCCGTTTAAGTTGCTTATTGCATATGCATTGCTTATTTTGTGCATTTCCTTTAATTTTGCTATGTTTTTAGAAAAAAACTCCGTAAAATATAAAAATAAATAAATTATACGAATCTAAGTTAAAAAATCATCAATAAAATAAAAAATATCCCACATAACTTTCCAAGTTTCTGATTCAGAATCATGGTCCAAATATATGGTTTCGATTTTTGATAGACCATTCCTTATACCCTGTATAGAAATCTTATACAATCTTTCACCCCCTATTAAAAAAAATAGTCTATGTCGGCCTAAAAACTAGTCTATGTAGCACGGCTCTTTATCTTTTTAGCGGTTTAGTCGTGAAAGTGTAAAAGACAGACAGGCAAACTTTCGCTTTTATAATATTAGCCTGGACGTGGATTCAAATTTTTTGGATGTTATTTAATCAGCACTTAAACTTCTTCTTTTTAATTATGTTTGTCGTGGGTGCATTAGTAGCATCTGTATCTGACAAACAGACAGACTCGCATTTAAAATATTAAAATAGTTAGTATGAATATGTGCTAGAAAATCAAATCAGTACAAGATATTTTGCGGACTTTACTCATATATTATAGTCCACCCGTTTTTAGTCTGCCAAGTTTCCTTAAACCTTCGTATTATCAGAGTCAATATATAACGTTGTCTCATAAAGCTAAAGAAAATCTATTTGCTTTATTCAGTAGCTACAGGGTAGTCCGACCTTTTTTAATCGAGTAAAGTTGTTCACAAATTTATAGCGACATATTATGTTATTTGTTCACAATTAATATTATTTGTTAAAATATAGAAAGGTTTGTAAAAACCTACGCGATAGTGCTTAAGTACGTGGGCGTTGTTATCTTGTTTTGAGGTAATACAGAATGGGTACGATTAATACGATGAGAATTCTTATTTAAATTTTTACAGAGATAGGAATTGTAGTTTTTATTTAATAGGTTGTTGTTTTTATTTTTCTTCTCCCGATTTCAAACAATAAAAAACTCAAAATAATCATAGAAAATACTTCTATTTTATTTCCTGATAATTTTTAGTTGTTTTTTTAACGCGCGTAATATAATCATCCAGTATATTTTGATCGCAAACACATAAGCAGCGTACAACACAAGATTATCACGTAGAGATATTAAAAGTTAATGTCGCAATATCGCTAATGCATGACAATTTAGCTTGCGCCAGAAAAAGATAAGGCGGTGGTACTAAATCAAGGCCTCAACTCTACCACGAAATAAACCAGTTTTAACCATGTAAATATTAAGTTTTTAAGCCTACTTCTTGTCGTATTTACCCTTTATTTAATACAGTTTTTACAAATTAATTAAAACACAACAACTTTAGCAAGTCTTTTGTGACTAATCGATACTTTTACTATACTATATTATTATAGAAAGTTATCTTCATTTAATTGTAAATCTCATAATGTTCGAGCAAATAACCATAACAAGAAGTAACGAAAAGCTGTCCACGGCTTTAAATTGCATACTGAGGGAATAAAGGGGAAGCGTTTAACATTTCGCGCTTTAAAAAGGTTGAATAAACAATTCATGTTATGTTACGAGTATGTTTGCTTGCCATTGACGCAAGGTGTACGTGTAACGAGTTATCAACATACTCATAAAATAAGAAATAGCATTTAACTCACACTGGGAAAATAAGTTATAGCATATAATGTCCGACCATGTTAAGCGTATTTTTTTTTATATAGAAAAGGCGGCAAACGGACAGGAGGCACCTGATGGTAAGTGATTACCGCCGCCCATAGACAACTACACTACCAGAGGTCTTGTTTTGCGTTGCCGGCCTTTTAAGAATGAGTAAGCTCTTTTCTTGAAGGTTCCTAAGTCGTATCCATTTGGAAAAATTTCTGCCGATAGCTGGTTCCACAAAGGAGTGGTGCGGGGCAAAAAATGCCTCAAATTACCTATGAGATCCCGTAATCCCGACCGTTTAATCCGTAATATCCATAACAAAATTATAAATGCGAAATATTTCTGAATTAATTTAAATAACTTGCAATGTACAGTAGATAACTGGTAGACAACACGAATAATCTTCTATTAATATTTGTGTTACCTTTGAGTTTATTACATGGTTATAATTGATCTTTCAACATCAATCAACGAAGCAACCCCTAACCTTACCCTGGGTAAATAAATGTGAATAGCGTTTAATTTTGCTGCGTTACAAAGGGCGGAATAAACAATTTACTTCAGTTAAATTTACGTAACACGTTGTTATATTAAGCGATTTACTAACAATTCTCATAGGTATTTTACTTAGACAAATTTCTTTAAAGCTAATTAATATCCATAAAAAATCGGTTGTCTGTAAAGTTGGTTTACAGACGATAGTTGAACGTGACAACGTCTTAAGAAAATACTAATGGAATGGAATACATTTACGGAACGCCTCAGAGCGAGGTAACGCCGCATGAGTCATGTTTTTTCGTGCGTGCAGCCAGCTCTATCGAATTATAAGACGTTGTCACGTCAAAAAGTTTATAGTAATATAATATATTAAATAAATCTGAAGAGTTTTTTTGTTTGTTTGAACGCGCTAATCTCTGGAACTACAAGTTGAATTTGAAAAAATCTAAAAGTGTTAGATGGCCTACTTATCAAGGAAGGCTATAGGCTATACTATAGCCAGCTCGACAATCTTGAACGCATTCAAAATTTATGTATTCGGTTCATATTCGGGCTGCGTAAATACAATCACGTCTCTGAGTTTCGATCTAAGCTTAAATGGCTTCCTATTTTTAGACACTTTTACTATTAGACACTTTTACTTTACCACTTATACATAAATTTCACTTTTACACATATTTTTTCATATATTCCTCGACCGGTTTCTCTTTCTATTCGCCTTCGTCGGAATACTTATGTGCTTAAATTGCTTTACTGCGTGTTACATGACTCTAAAGCTCCCCGTTACCTTAAGGAGAAATCAACATTTATGTACCCCCGGATGAATGCACTCGATCATATAAAAAATAACGCTCAAACTACCTTCACATAATACAAAATATTACGGCTCATCCTTTGTTGTTACTGCCATAAAACTATGGAATTCATTACCACCTCGTATCAGACTTGCGGAGAATATCAATTCCTTACTATGTGGTAGAGTTCTGCATTGTCTCGCCTGGGTCTGGTATCACCGCCTTATCTATTCCTGCCGCAATAGCGTCAATGTTTGTCAGTGTCGTGTTCCGGTTCGGAGGGTAAGGTAACCGGTGAACCTACGCATGTGGCATTAGATCTCGCCACAAGATAGCAACGCACCATTAACACCTTTGGTGTCTATAGGCGATGGTTGACTCCATCAGGAGACCCATTTGCTTGTTTGCTATCTTATGACATAAAAAAAAACTATATTTTGCTTCGTTATTGTAAACAAAAGTTGTTCATCTTTTAACTTTTAAGTGGTTAAAATAAAATAATTTATGTAATAGATTTTACACTTTCAATCGTCGGCACTTGGTGAAATTCCATTGTTATAAGTCCAAACAAGGTTATCATCACTTGTACTTTAATTTCTCTATAAATATATAGACATATAATTTTAGATTAATCGATCGGTTTCGCTTTTTAAAGCATCTTCAGGACGTAATATTACGTCCTGAAGATGCTTTAATTATATATACTCTATATTTATAGTGAAATTAAAGTACAAGTGATGATAACCTTGTTTGGACTTATAATTTATGTAATGACTAGCTGTTGGCAGCGACTTCGTTCGCGCGGACTTTGTTTACTCCGCACAGCACCTCCCCGCTAGGTGATAGCGTGATAATATGTAGCCTATATATTGACCCGACCTATTAGTAATATTCGTGCAAAATTTGAAGTATATCCATGCAGTAATTTTTGAGTTTACCCCGGACATACAACCAGACAAACAGATAAACAGACAAACAGACAAAAATTCTAAAAACTATATTTTTGGCTTCGATATCGATTGTAGATTATGCCCCAAGTATTCTTTTAAAAAATATTCAATGTACAGTTTTGAATTTCCTACGATTTTATTATATGTAAAGATTGTGATTTCAAGTAATTATAAACTTTATAGATTTTCAATAATTGTAGCGTTTAAAAAGGTGTCTGTGATACAATCTACATTTCAAAAGAAAATAATAATGTATAACAATAGGAAGAGCATCTGTCTGTCTGTTTTTAGGCAAACTTTGTATGGAGCCTCATCATACACATTTCTTAGGGACTATTAAATATATTAAAAGGATATAACTCATCAAAATGACTTACGAATTGAGAAAAAGGAAACTGGGTCCGTTATGAATGACGATTTTTTGTGACTTACTTATATTGCTATAACTTATATTCCAAAATTATATTTTGGAAAACAAATATATAAATAAAAAAGTCAAAATTTAACAAAATTATATCGTGTTTATTATATAGTTACAGCACTTACACTAGACGTAATGTGAGAATCTGTCAACGTAAAATAACGAGAAGCCGCCCTTGGGATTACCCGGGGGAAATAAAGATGTATAGTTTAACTTACCTAAATTATCAAGGGCAGAATAGCTAATACATTTTATGTTATACTAGTGCCCACAACTTCGTCCGCGTGGAAAAATTTCTAAAATAAATCAACCAAGTGCGGATCGAACTCACACACGAAGGGTTCCGTACCATAATTTATAAAAAAATACGAAAAAAAAACACGTTTATTGTATGAGGAATCTCCGTAATATTTTATTTTCTTTAATTTTTAATATTTGTTGTTAGCGGCAATAGAAATACATAATTTGTAAAAATTTCAGGTTTCTATCTATCACGGTTTATGAGATACAGCCTGGTGACAGACAGACAGACAGACAGACAGACAGACAGACAGACGGACAGACAGACAGCGGAGGCTTAGTTATTACTAGGTCCCTTTTTACCTTTTAGGTACGGAACCCTAATTAAAGTAGCCTAAGTTACTCCTTGTTACCGTGGTTTAAAAGATAGAGAGTCCTACGGTTTTACCCGCGTGGTTCCCGTTTCCGTGAGATTTTCGAGATAGAAACCACCCTTTGTCCTTTCTCGAGTCTCAAACTATTTTTGCACCAAATTTCATTCAAATCGGTTCGTTAGTTTAGGCGTTAAGAAGTACCAGACAGATGAACAGAGTTATTTTCGTATTTATGTTATTAGTATGGATTGAGGTCTATATTGTGCGATATAGTTAAGTTGATAGTCCTGAGGACGGGAGCCCTTTTTGAAGAATAGATCAACTGCCTTCCTGCTAGGAATCTCGTAAAACATCTCAGAAAAATAATTCTTACTAGCTAGTAGAGCTGCAATGTTTCGACCGAGTTTGTTAAACTAAAGTATCTTCTCGCCCGTTTTCCTGAAGAGGTAGGCAGAGGTACAAGTGCACCTACGATTAGCCAAAGATACTTGGTCCGACAATGTGATCGGTGGCAAGTCTATCGCCCCCCTTGCACTTTCCAATCCCGGGAAATGTTGTTTTTATCAGAAAACTGAAAAAAATAATTTTGAATTGCCCGACTCGGTGGACTCGGACCTCGTGTGGTCAACCCTGACACCGAACCGCAAGACCAAAGAGGCGAATGAGTTTGTTACCACCCTTACCTATTCCTGCCGCAGTAACGACAGTGCCAGTCGCTGTTGTGTTCCGTAAGAGGATGCCACCTGCCGTGGTTGGGGTGAGAGCATGTTAAGGGTTAAATCCATACTAATATTATAAATGTGAAAGTAGCATAGTTTTTATCCCGAAAATCCCCCGGGAACGAAAACTATAAAAGTTTCTAAAAAAAAGTGTAGGTAAAACCCCGGGTTTTACCTACACTTTTTTTTTTAAATTTTTTCACGCAAACGAAGTCGCGGGCACAGCTAGTAGAAGATAAATTTTAAAATGTGGCATTATAAACCCTTCACATAGATTACAACGCACCATTAACATTTTTGATATTTATAAGCAACTAGCGACCTGCCCGCGGTTTCACCCGCGTAGCTTTTATTCCCGTGGGAATATTGGAAAGTTTTATATATTAAAACCTTTCTGAAGAATCAATCTATCTATTAAAAAAACCGCATGAAAATTCGTTGTAGTATTCGTTGTAGTTGTAGTAGTAAAGTAGTTTTAAAGATTTAAGCATACATAGGGATATATAGAGACAGAGAAAGCGACTTTGTTGACCATGTGCATGTTTGCAATCCATGAAACAAAATTAAAAAATAAATAAAGTAAATACTTACAAGTTAGGGAAGTTCAAAAGTAAGTGAAATGCTTCCTCCCTTAATAATCCTTAGTTTAATCTGCGTATTAACCCAAATCAATATTCGTATTGATTTGGGTATTAACTATAATATTATTAAACAATTAATGGATCCGCACGGGGAATAATTCTATTCAATCTTTAATATAAAAAAATTGCGTCCGTATGTTTTTGCCTACAAAACCTAAAAAGTAGGCAATACATTTGGCTTAATATTTGAACAGGAGAGGATTTTTATATACTGTTTATTCCGAAGTTCTAACGGAAACAAAAAATTCAAAGTTTTTCGAGTGACTTATAACTAAGCCACATCGAGCGTGTACAAATAAGGGAGGACTGAAGATAAATGGTTCTTCAATTCTCAAATCTTTTTACAGTTACACTGTAGTAGGTTTAATATTAAATCGTGTTTTGTTTTCAATTCTTTGAGTCAGCTGAAAGAAATCTCTTTTCTCTTAATGTTGTGTTACTTTTAAATAAGTTTTATGTATTTCTTTTTTAAGTGTGTACAATAAAATCATAAATAAATAGGTTCTGCAAACTGCATTGCCTTGTCCGGTTTGGTACTAACGCCTTACCTATTTCTGAGGCAGTAGTATCACTGTTTGTCAATGTCGTGTTTTAGATAGAAGTGTAAGCTAGCTGATAAACTTAGGTATGAGGCATTTTAATCCGCCATGCATATAAGCAACGCATCACTAACATCATTGGTGTTCATAGGCGATGGTCGTCTCGTTCCATTAAAAGAGCCATATTTTCGTTTGCTATCGTATAATACCAAAAAATGAAATAAGAAAATTTAATTTCTAAGTTTCTGAGAACTTTTATATATTGTGTCTTCTACAATACCACAGAAAAAAGAAAAGTAGTATAAGAATGAAACGAACCCAACGAATATCTAAATAAAAAATTTCGCAGCACATCTTATACACTTTTCACCACATCACACGCGTCTTAGGGCGGCTTACAATAAAATGCTAAAATCAATTTAAGTCACTAAATACGTTTAAAGTGACAGAATTTAAGGCGTTTTGACATTTGTTAAACATGTTTAAGGGACTAAATGCATTTAAGCATTTTGGTGCAAGCGGCCCTTAGTTCGTAACCGAAACATCACTAAGAGAATTAAATAGCACTTTACTTACTTCTTACATACTGTGCGTTTTAGTTTGTGTCGTTTACGTAGTGACTTTGAGAAAGCAGTTGTTCAGCTAGGGTCTGATCAACATTATTATCGTTATTAAATATATAATATATAGGTAACTAATTTGATATGCAAAAAATGTCAAAGGTAAAAGAAATGGATTCTTCAATTAATTCGTGTTATCATTTCATTTAATTCATGGTTCTAATTTATGTAATGTGCTAACAAGTGGCGTTACTACAATATTACAACGAGAAACCGGCTCTGTCCTTACACTGGGGAAATAAATGTGTGGTGTTAAAATGTTTCGCGCAGTATAAAGGGCTAAATAAACAAGTCAAGACATAGATAATACACTGTAATGGCATAGTATATGTATATACTATACAAAGCACATACTACACGAAGCAACCTGTAGTTACAATGTGACCAGCGAGAATGCACTCACTAATTTTGTTTGTGTAGACGGCTTTAAATCGCTTAAAGACGAAAATGAGTAACAACAACTGAGAGAATATAGGTGAAAGAGAAATATAGGTAAGTCAACATTATTTGTATAACATTATAAAAAAATGTGCAATAAATCTATTTAGATAAATAAAAATGTGATCGTATTGTGAAAGGCTGTTAAGTATTTTGTGACAAAATCAAGCTGTTCCCCGATATGTAACCTAAAGATTTTAAATTCAAATGCAAGCCTGGTAAATTTTTACCATAAGAGTGACAGCAAAATGTATTGATATATGTCATGGTAAATTTTTACCATTACGAGGGGCCAGTGTGATAACTCTAGTTTTTTTCAGCATATCAAGTCTACTTTTTTCATATTTTATTATACTTTAGCGGGTATTGGTATAAATCTTTTTTGTTTGTTTTTCATGTCATGGTGATAGCAAATAAACAGATGATTCTCCTGATAGAATTAGACAGCCGAAGTGTATACACACTAAAGCTGTTGTGTCGAGTTATACGTTATTCGTGTGGCGGGACAGTAATGCCATATGCATAAGTGCCAATGCAAACATATCAACTCGGAAAGCGAACGACAGCGTATCAACTCGGGCCGTTCACTTTGTATGAAGCTTTCTACTGCAACGTACACTAATCGGAATCGTAACGACATCGTCTCGCCTCGGGACAAGCTCGCTTACGTTTATTAACATCATGAATGCCATCATTATGATACACATACACATACACACACACGCACATACATAGAGACATATTGACGTAATCGTGAAAATAATCGGAAAAGGTTCCTAGTAGTCTAGTTAACAAGTGATTTTGAGGTCAAAACTTTTTCTAATTCTCTAAAAATTATGATTTAGTTTAAGTTTTCTTCTGATAAAAACAACTTTGGCCGGGATGCCCACATTGTGGGACTAAGTATCTTCGGCTAATCGTAGGTGCACTGGTTGTACGTCTGCCTATCTCTTAGTGGATATGGGCATGAAGATACTTTTTTCATTTTTAACTTGCGCTACGTATGTAAATAAGATAGTTATTAATTTTTTCTGATTTTCTAAAATCTAGTTTTCACCAGATCTCCACGTTTTGAGGTCCTATAGTCTGGTTAACAAGTACTTTTGAGGTCAAAACTTTTTCTGATTCTCTAAAAATTATGATTTACCTGTCATTCGATTCGAAATGGCATGTGGAAACTTTTTGAGAAAATTGAAGGGCCGCTCGCAAAAGCTGCAAAAGTTATAAACAATTAAGTGAAAAAAATGGGGGATTTGGTTTTTCGCAAATATCTCAAAACCTATTTGAAATTTTTAAAATTTAAAAAAAAGATTCAAAGAGAGAAGTAAATTTCCCAAAAGAAAGTTTACTTCTGGAACTGTAGGATAAAGATTTATAATTTTCCCAGAGAGTTGAAAATACGCTCGTAAACGGATACTCCGGCTTGCGCAAGCCACGCCAACTTTGGATTTTTAATGAATAAATATTATTTTAACTTATTAAATATGAAAATTAAGAAGTAAAAAAAATCATGCGCCTACAAGATAGATCAATAAACAATAATCCGTCAGCAAAAATTTTTTATATCGATTTTTTATTTAGTTATCCATTAATTAACTAACATTTTTTTGTAGTACCAATGTTAACATTGAAAGAGCGATAATTTAATCTGGATTTTTTTTTCTTTCATCGAGCTATTTGACAAAGGCTTTAAAAGAGATCCCCGTTGGAAAAATTAAAAAAAAATGATAATTTTCACTTTGTTATTAACTATTATGAAGCGCGATTAAGCATTATTTTTTTTCATAATATTACTATTGTTTCATTTTTTAATGATCAAAAGTAATCTAAAAATGGTTTGTAATCATTTTTAGATAGCTTTTGATCATTAAAAAACGAAACAATAGTAATATTATTATGAAAAAAATGAATGTTTAATCGCGCTTCATATTTTTTTATCTCAGTAAATTGTTAATAACAAAGTGAAAATTAACAATTTTTTAATTTTTTCAACGGGAATCTATTCTAAAGCCTTTGTCAAATAGCTCCATGAAAGAAAAATAAAATCTAGATTTATAGTTTAACAATTATGGCACTTTCAATGTTAACATTGGTACTACAAAAATTGTTAGCTAATTAATGGATAACTAAATAAAAAATCGCGATTAAAAAAATTTTGTTTTTTTACTTCTCAATTTTCATATTTTATAAGTTAAAATAATATTTATTCATTGAAAGCCCAAAGTGGACGTGGCTTGCGCAAGCCGGAGTATCCGTTTTCGGGCGTATTTTCAATCCTTTAGGAAAATCATAAATATTTATCCTACAGTTCAGGGAGTAGAGACTTTTTTTTGGGAAATTTCTTTCTCTCTTTGAATCTTTTTTTTAATTAAAAAAAAATGTTTTAGAGATATTCGCGAAAAACCAAACCCTCTGTTTTTTTTTCACTTAATTGTTTATAACTTTTGCAGTTTTTGCGAGCGGCCCTTCAATTTTCTCAAAAAGTTTCCACATGCCATTTCGAATCGAATGACAGGTAAATCATAATTTTTAGAGAATCAAAAAAGTTTTGACCTCAAAAGTACTTGTTAACCAGACTATAGGACCTCAAAACGTGGAGATCTGGTGAAAACTAGATTTTCGAAAATCAGAAAAAACTAACAACTATCTTATTTACATACGTAGCGCAAGTTAAAAATGAAAAAAGTATCTTCATGCCCATATCCACTAAGAGATAGGCAGACGTACAACCAGTGCACCTACGATTAACCGAAGATACTTAGTCCCCACAATGTGGGCATCCCGGCCAAAGTTGTTTTTATCAGAAAACTGAAAAACACATTTTTGAATTGCCCGACCCAGGACTTGTGTGGTCAATACCTAGACCAGACTACCAGACCACGACCATGATACGTAGCGGGAAATTTAAAAACATTCAATTCAAATTTTATCAGCTTTTGTAGTATTAAATGTTCAGATGTCAAACGTTCCATTCGAATTTATTTTGTAACAATTTATCAAAAAGCAATATATTTTAGGGAGAAGCAATTGAGTTTCATTTTAAATCATTCGCGCCTATTACCGTAAATAAAATCATGCCAACGAGGTCAGGCATGTACCAACGAAATATATTACAGATGCATCTATCAACAGCTGTATTGGTGAGTGGTTAGGCTGTATAGATGAGATCCTGGGGCCTCTGGTTAGATATCACGTAAGAGACTCATCTTTTTTTGGAAAAGAAATGGGTTTCCTGTGTTGGTTTTTCAAAGGAAGCCCCCTTTGAAGAATTTTGCCAGACAGTTCGTAAAAGTCGATTAGCATCACGTGTAACTGCCCTCATGACTACTAGGTGGTAAATTTATTCAGTCTCGTCAGGGTTTAGTATCACCATCTTACTGATTCCTGCCACAATAGCGTCAATGCTGGTCATTGCAGTGTTTCAGTTTGGAGGGTAAGGTAGTACCGGCTACCTTACCCTCCAAACTGAGACACTGCAATGACTTATGTAGCATTACTATCCCGCTACACGGATGGGGTAGCAATGCATCATTACCATCTTTGTTGTCTCTTTCGATCATGAGAACCATCCGCTTGTTTGCTATTTTATAATATAAAAAATACAATATAAGCGCCGCCTGGAGTATAGTGGTGGCCTGTCAAAACTCCTCCCGAAGAACTCGTAAATAAGTTATAGTCGTAATGTTTGCTAAATATGGCAATGACTGGGTAGATATCTCACCTAGTCGCAACACCATCAAATAAATCGGTGAATACCTAGAATGTATACCTAATGTTAGTTCATATTGTCTATTCCGTATTTTAGTTCGTATTGTCTTACCTTTTTCTGTGGTAAAAGCGTGTGTGAATAATTTTTTATTTGACCGCCCCGTTGTTCGAGTGGTTAGCGACCCTGACTACGCAATTGACGGGGCTCGGGTTCGATCCCCGACGGGGGACAAGCATTTGTGTGATGAGCATAAATGTTTGTATTTTCGGATTTGGGTGTTTATTAAATATATTCTAGTATTTATCTATGTATTAGTATCGTTGACTAACACCCATAATACAAGCAAATAATTTGCTTACTTTGGGGTTAGATCAGTAAGTGTAATTTGTCCCGTGAACATCTATTTATTATTATTTCTTATTTATTTCATGCAAATTTCCATCCCCTATTTCAGCCCCTTAAGGATTGTTTTTTTTTTAAAAGTTAGCTTATTTTTGACCCCGAATCTTCAACTATCTCCATATCAAATTTCATTAAAATTGATATAGCGGTTTAGCCGTAAAAGCGTAGCAGAGATAGACTTAGTTATAAATGCGAAAGTTTGTCTGTCTATCTGTTTGTCTGCTTGTAACTAATATTTGAATTTCTGTCTTATGTTGTGTAGACAGTTTAAAGTTGTTGCGAAAATAATTTTTCAGTACATAGCTTTATAGACATGTAGGCCTGCCAAATAAAAAAAGGTCACTTCCGTTTCCGGTTCCCGTAGTTCTGAGATTATTATGTGATGGATGGCTGATACTTATTGTGTAAAATATATTGCCAACAAATAAATAAAAAACGAAAAATAAGTCCAGATTACGATGCTGTCCGCGTGCCAACCTAGAACAAAACAGTTCTATTTATTTACAGGATACTAATAGATATGAAATTGAGTGTTCGCTTATACTTTTATGCCTACAATATCCATTATAATTTCTCTAGTCATTACAGATATAAAAGTGTAAGTAACTTCTCTGAATTTTGTCAATTTTCCAAATTCATTCGGGTATGTATGTTAAGGGTTGCCATCCTATATTTTAAAACTACCAAACTACGTAGAATTGGTAAAATTCCATTAGGAAAATTCGTAGATCTACGTACTTTTTATTACGTGAAATGAATTATATGAAACTGATGCTAAGGAATATAAATTTGTGTGCGTTTGTTTGTTGAATTGTCTCTCCTGTTTGAAGATATAATCTAAACGTGCCAACGTGTTGGACAAATCATTCAACATAGTACTAGAAAAGTATAGATAATGATTACTTTTACTTGTCATTAGTAATTTTGTCTACCGACCATAACGATTTGGCCTCATTTACCTGCGGAACGAACTGCGACGCGAATTGTGGTGTGGCGAGCGACGAGCAACGAAAAAAAATATAGGAAACTGTATGACATATGCCATAGATACTGGCGATGCGAATTGCGGCGCGGAAATAACAATGCGACGTGCGACTCTTACGCACGGTATAATTAGCGAATAAATGTATACTAACTAGTATCGAGGTGGCCACAGCTGAGAGCGGAGCGACCGGCAAAATCTGGGGACATATTTGACATCGCGCAAAACAAAATATTTTGTCATTTCGCGTGTGGCGTTCGAAATTAGTCATGAATATTGAATGATTTTAAAAATTCTCAATAAGTCCACCGCCGAAGCCACCTGAGCCTCAACCATGCCGCAACTAGTCGAGTTGTGGCATACCCAAAAATAAGCCCGACCTGCCGCGCCGCAAGCCGCCTCGCGCCGCGGATAACTGTGGCAAAGCTGTAATTAAATCGAATGTGATACTTAGCTAAAACGTAATTTATTACTCTATTATCGTAATCATGATAATTGTAATTGAACGACAGATGATATCTTGCCAGAAAGTTTCAAACAATAAAATAAAAATTCTGAAACATCAGCGCTAATATTTGCTAAGAGTTAATTTTTATCTGCGACAAATCACGCTAAACTAGTCTACTTTTTGTGGGTTATTTTACCAATATGGGATCAATCTAACACAAAACATACACCTGTGTGGGATAAATTCAATTTCTAAATAGATATAGGCACGTATTCTAGAATGACATTTAAGTCACAATAGTTTTAAAAGTAAACGCTTATTTTTAAGCCAAGTTTATTTTTCAGAAACCAAAATTAGTCTCACTTGAAATGTGATTTTTGGGTCAAAGTTAGTAGGATTTTGCGGACGCACTAAAATACGTAGATCTACGTAGAAATACGTAGAGTTGACAACCCTTTGCATATACTCGTACAACACCAATACCCTATAATGTGACTACTAAAAGTATTACCATATAAAATGGTATCTCGGTCAGGCAGATTTCGCATCATATTAACAATTGTTATTTTCGGGCATCTTCAATTTCTTTTATGTTCTTTAGTGCCTAACTTAAGCCTTCTATTTTTTAAATATCGTTAATAAGCGGGATTATAAATATATATAGGGTGTAAGGAAAACCCTGTCCGATCCGAAAGAGGTATAAAGGTAGGTCAATGACATTATCAGAAAAAATAATAAAATAATTATTTTTTACTAAAATAAGAAAAATATCGTAGTTTAAAGTGCCTCATTTTACTATTGAAATTCAGCAACTTCCCCTTAAAAATATTTTCAAAATTTTTTGTGTATCAATTTCCATAAAATAATGACACAAATTTGTTTGTATTAAGCTACCAAATGATTCCTTTGACGATCGGGCAGGGTTGATATATATATATATATATATATATATATATATATATATATATATATATATATATATATATATATATATATTTGAAGGAGTAAGGAAAATAAACTATTTCTATATTGGATAATATGGCACAGAAGCGTCACAGTGTTCAAACATCTCCATCAAGTTGACGTATTTAAAATGAGTTTTCAAACTCTTATTCGATAACCATCACATTTACGTAATACGTCAAAAGCGTGCTTGTTCATGTATCAGTCTCATGAATAAAAAAATTCTGAAAACCTGAATAACTTCAATGACATGAGCAAAAGCTTAAAATTATAGGCAGATAAGATTGAACATAACCAACGTTGGTGCGGGCCCTTTTAAAAAAACACCTCTATCCACCCAGGCATTTAGTAAGAGGCGAACGATTGGTCACAATTGTTAATACAATAGTGAATCCAATGTGGTAGAATTTTGTAACGTTTAGCCGGTTTTACTACCACCATTTTGTCTTATGTTCCACCAGTTTTATGATTTGGTGGGTGAGGTAGTCAGGAAAATTTCACATTTTATTTACAGTTTGTTGATATGATCATCGTTTTAGTTTAGGCCAGTCTAGGAGAATAGACAATACACCTTTCTGATAGGCAGTTCGTATAAGATGTAAGATTTTTAAAATTATAACTAGCATCGTGACTACGTGGTAGTAGTTTATGTTAGCTCTTGTTAGTATCTCTTTTTTAATTTTTAATTTTAAGTTGAAAATTGAAGTCATAGTTCTTAGTACGTAAAATTCTTATTTTACACTTAGATTTTCATAATTTTCATTAACGTTAAGAAGCGGAAAGGTACAACTAATGACTATTTAGATACAAAAACAAAAATTCTAAAAATTCTTCTATTTTTTTTAGAATTTTTTTAAGTTGTTCATGTGAAAAATTCTCAAAAACACATAAAAATTCATAACTCGAAAACTGTGTGAAATCACTGAACATACATATGGGTGATTCGGATGCCCCAAGGGGCGCCCTATCTTTGGAATTCCCCTTGACACTACTTTTTGGGACAACCTGTATAATAAATAAATATAAATATATTCACGCGCCAAATAACACTTACTGATCTACTTTGGGGGAGTAAGCAAATTATTTGCTTGTGTATGGGTGTTAGTCAACGATACTAATACATAGACATACATATATAAAATGGAATATATTTAATAAACACCCAAAACCCGGAAATACAAACATTTATGCTCATCACATAAGTGCTTGTCCCCGTCGGAGATCGAACCTGAGTCCCGTCGATTGCGTAGTCAGGGTCACTAACCACTTCATCAACGAGGTGGTCATTGGTCAGTGTCTTATGATTTGGAGGGTAAGGTAGTATTTATTTAGGTGGCACTTTTGGGAACGCATCATTACGCCTTTGATGTCTTTGAAAACTTTTTCAAGTTTTTGTAAAACTTAAAAGAGTTTTAATATAGTCAACATAGGAGTATTTCTAAATCTTTCTTCATTCACACATAATGTAGATGGGCTGTGTGATTGAATATTGGCTGTGTAATAACCGATAGCCCTTTATTTTCGCAGGCATTGTAAAAGTTACAAAATACGATTTGACTGTAACTTTACCAAACAAATTCCAACTGTGTTGTCACGGTCATCTCTTCATTAAACAATTCTGTGTACTCACTCACAGAGCTATCATTTATAACCCTTAATAGTGGCCTCATTGTGTTTACGTCTTAATTGAGATTTAATAATCATGTTCAAATAAGATTATAACTTAGATTGTAACTGCTCTTTCTGATTTGAATTAATTAATTAGTAAAGTAACAAAATCAAGTAGTCATTATTGGTTTAGAATTTAGATCATAAAATAATTTAAACAAAGCAAAATTACAGATTATGTAAAAGCAATCGTTTCTTATATTATAATAGTTACCTATAAACTCAGATTATTAGCTCTTTAATTAAACGTAATGTGTAATAAGAAGTCACACATACCACACGCTATGTATTTATACATAGCGTGTGGTATGTGTATTTATAAAAGTGTGTATCTAAAATAATGTATATTTAGGAAAAAATACATCAGCAGTGCATCATTATAAACCTTTGTGGTTTTCTCAGTGCTCTTTGTAATTCCTTGTGTTATAATTAACATGTTTAAATCTATATATATAATAAAATCGTAGGAACGTCAAAACAGTACATTGAATATTTTTTTTTAAGAATACGTTGGTCACACTATAAGTTTTGCGTAACTTAAAAAAACAACATGTTATAACCCAAATGTTATGTTTATTGCTTTTCAAAATAATCTCCTTTACATTTTAAACATTTTTTCATGCGATCGAACCATTTTTAAAACAGGAGGACCTCAGATCTGAAGGCATATTTTCTACGTGCTGATTGAACACTATCACTGCCTTTTCGGAGTTGGTAAAAGTAAAACCTCTCATCAAAACTTTGATTTTGGGGAAAATACAGAAATCACAGGGTGCTAGGTAGGGGCTATGCGCAGGATAAGTGACGAGATGTACTTTTTCGGAAGCTAAAAATGACTTTTATTTGTTAGCCGTGTGTGAAGAAGCGTTATCATGGTGTAGGAAAATGCGGCTTTTGGGTCGTCTTTCGCGAACTTTTTCTAACACCCTGGGTAAATAAATAGGAGAATACCACTCCGCATTAACGCTCTTTTGTTCTTCAAGTGGAATTGTACAGACGGGATCCGTAGCTGAGAAAACAAACGCGATCATTTTTTTACCAACGTTTCTCGCCTGTCTCGCTTTTGTTGGCCTATTCTCATTTTCAAACACCCATTCACAAGATGGCTGTTTTTTTCGGGTTCAAAACAATAAATCCACGTTTCGTCTCCTGTGACAATGTCATAAACAGCATTAGAATGTCCGTGGTCGTACTTCAGTAGCATCTGTGAGCACCATTCCACGCGAGCACGAACTCAAACAAGGTGCTTCTCTCCCAAAAGCATTTTGAAGACGAGCGGCACAGTCTTGCAGAGAAAGAGAACTTTTAAAATCATAAAAAATCATCGCTCTAAAATTATTTTGACTTAATTCCATTTTATCAATTAAAATAATTTTAAGTAATTAAAAAAGATATAGAAAAAGCATATTTTTTGTTATTGATAAACCCCACATCATATATTATATAATAATTTCCACAGATTATATAACAGTTACTATTGTGATACTTCGAAAAACTATAATAGCATCGTTAAACGTTTAGATCTTTAGGAGTTGGTAGTTCTACAAAAACTTCTTTTCCACCAAACATAAATTTAAATGCCTTAAACCAACACTTTGCCTCTTCTTCTAACCTCGATGTTTCAAAAAAATTACTTACATTACAAAATCTTTCTGTATTGCCAACTCCTGACTTTCCACCGTTTGTTTTCCATGAATTTTCTGACTGTGACGTCAAAAGAAATATTCTGGCTGTATCGTCTAATGCTGTAGGTGTTGATAACATCAGTCGTAATATGATAATACCTATTATAGACATTGTGATTCCAACCATAACCCATTTATTAAACCATTCTATATCATATTGTACTTTTCCCAGCATTTGGAAGGATGCACTTGTAATTCCTTTATCAAAAAAGACCAATCCGTCCCTTTTTTCTGATTATCGCCCAATCTCCATATTACCATTTTTATCCAAAGTTCTTGAACGACTTGTTCATCAGCAGTTCAGATCATTTTTGTATAGAAATAACCTGTTTAATAAATTTCAATCCGGTTTTCGTCCTGGTCATAGTACAACAACTACCCTTGTAAAAATTAGTGACGACATAAGGCAAGCGATGGATAATAGAAAACTAACTGTACTTGCTTTATTAGATTTCAGCAATGCTTTCAACTCCGTCGACTATGATATTTTATTAGCTCTTTTAGGCTCTATCAATATGTCACCTACAGCAATAGGGTGGTTTAGGAGTTACTTGGATGGTCGCCGACAAAGAATCCGCTGGGCAGATGTACTTTCTGATTGGTCTTGTATTACTACTGGCGTACCTCAAGGTGGTGTGTTGTCTCCTCTCTTATTTTCCTTCTTTAGTAGTTCTATTACTCATCATTTATCTTCTCTCTACCATATGTATGCCGACGATCTCCAAATTTATACACACACTGTTTTTGAAAACCTGCATAATGCAATCGACAACATCAATGTCGATCTGGCTACCATTTGTGATTGGAGTAAAAATTTTGGCTTAAATATAAACCCCAATAAATCCCAAGTTATCATAATTGGTAGCCCGAAACTCATTGATAGAGTTGATTGGAGTAATTTGCCAGCTGTTACACTAAATGGAATTAATATACCATATACTAATTTTGTAAAAAATTTAGGTGTATTTTTTGATAGCACCTTTTCGTGGACCAATCACATTAAAGAACTCAGTAAAAAAGTATTTGCATCCTGGAGTTCTTTAAGACGTTTAAAGAGTTTACTACCTATACCTACTAAAATTACGCTTGCTGAATCTCTCTTACTTCCAATACTAGATTATGCGGACGTTTGCTTTATTGACCTAACCAAAGATCAGCTAAATAAACTTGAGCGTCTCCAAAATATTTGTATTAGATTCATATTTGGTTTACGCAAATATGATCATGTGTCCAAGTTTCGTTCTCAACTCAAGTGGCTTCCTATTAAACTTCGCCGTGATGCTCATATACTCTTCTTGTTATACAGTGTGCTTTTTGATCCAATGACTCCAGGTTACTTAAAGGAAAGATTTGAATTTTTCGAAAGTGATGGTATGAAACTGCGTTCAAGTGAAAATCTTTCCTTACGTATGCCTGTGCATAATTCACGTTTTTATGAACACTCTTTCACTGTTTCAGCTGTTAAGCTATGGAATAAACTCCCTGCTAACATTAGACTTGCAAAATCGTTAAATATTTTTAAAAAATTAGTTAAAATGCATTATTTAAATTCTTGTTCTACAGATTAGATTATTATATTCTTCTCAAGGTCATTTTACTGTGCGTTTCTTTATATATATATTTTAATTTTAATTTCAATGTGTTTGTATTATTATGTTATTTGTTTTATTTATGTGTGAGAGCAGAATTGTTTTGTATAGATATAGCATATATGTACAGTCTTAAGTTATTGTAAGTGTAATAGTACATATTTTACGGATATCCTACTCTACCTTAAAATGTTGTTCTTATTAACAAAGGTTGTCTGGTAGAGATCGCTCTTTGGCGATAAGACCGCCTTTGTGTACTTTCTTTAAATTGTCTTTAAATTATTCGTACTAAGCATGTATTTTTACTGTAATTATGTGCACAATAAAGAGTTATCATTCATTCATTAAAGATCGAACTACATATAGCGATGGAATATCACAGCTGTTATCTAAATTATAGAGTAAGGCTGTGCTGAAATAACAATAATTAAAACGTTAAACTTCAAATGGTTCAATAAATCACCGCTGTGTGAACGACAATTACCTAAATTAAAACGCAATAAAATAATATCAGCGTTTGGAATCTCAATATTCTCTTACAATTAGGGTGTACCTATAATATGCTTAAAATGAATTAACTAAGACTAATAAGACGGCCTAGTTGGACTAGAGGTTACATAGTTTAACTCAGATCATGAGGTCTTGTGTTCTATTCCCGGGTCAGGTAAAGTGTTTTTATTTAGGTTTATTCTAAGGATATGAAGAATTTAATAACATACAGCTTAGTTTACAGCTTTAATGAAAGATCAATTTGATAATGTTTTTATTGCCATAATTCTTTTTTCTAACTAAGCGACGCGCGCAGTTTCATTTATGAGAAGATAAAAAAGATAAATAGGTTATCTTTGGGTGTGTTTAGTGAAACTCTAACCTCAGAAATCAGGCAGCGCATACAAAATTTTATTCTAAACGTCTTAGCACTGCCGGTTTCGGCATGGGCACAGTTTCGATTATTAACTTTTAATGCTACGTTTACATGCTTGTAAGGGCTCGGCAAACCACCACAAACTCCGAGCCTTCGCAAGCCTCCACAAATGCTTGGATGCCATTTACACGCTTGTGAGTGCATCAGTGTGGTCTGGACAAGCAATCACGATGGACGCTATAATTATGTCGCCTAATGCTTGACATAGGTATTTTTATGTATACATATAATAAAATCGTAGGAAATTCAAAACTGTACATTAAATATATTTTTAAAAGAATACTTGGGGCGTGATCTACAATCGATATCGCAGCCAAAAATATAGTTTTTAGAATTTTTGTCTGTTTGTCTGTTTGTCTGTATGTATGTCTGGGGTAAACTCAAAAAGTACTGCATGGATTTACTTCAAATTTTGCATGAATATTACTAACAGGTCGGGTCAACATATAGGCTAAATATTATCACGCTATCACCTAGCGGCCAGGTGCTGTGCAGAGTAAACGAAGTCCGCGCGGACGAAGTCGCTGGCAACAGCTAGTTTGAAATATAAATAAAAACAAAGGTAACGAAAAAATGGAATAATGGAAGCCCACCTCAGAACCATAATATATTATTACCGAAGAATTATTGAGTGCTTTAAAAAACTATGACGGAAAAGCTTTTTTACATTTTTTTTATTTTTCAATAATAACATAAGGCTCATAAAAAAATCACTCGTAAATAGTAGGGATGGGCCGAAATTCATTTTCATTTGGTTTAACCAAATTTCGGCAACTTAAGCCGAACTTCGACATTCGGCCGAAATTCGGTTTAAATGCCGAACCTTCGGCAATAGAAAAAGTACCTACTTGCACTATTTAACATACACATACATACATATCTTCACGCCAAATTCCTTACGTGGTAGGCAGAGAGAACCGAGTGCCATACATCACGATCCTTGCAGGCTTGTCTCGCTTCCTTCATACACTCACTCTCTTCATACACACACGCCAGTTGCAAAGACTCTTGGCACTCTCATCGAGTACTCGATCAATCTGGTCATGATACGTCAGTCTTGGTATTCCCCGGTACCTACATCCTTCCACATTCGCATTGTATAACTGTTTTGTTAATCTTTCATCTACCATTCTTTCTACATGTCCGAACCAACTGAGCATGCCCTTTCTCATCTTTACACCGACACTTTCTTTCAAACCTAACCTCTCTCTCACTTCCACATTATGAACTCACACTATTTGACATGTACTATTTGCACTATTTGAAATATACTATAAATACTAATACAAAGAGTAAAGATTTGTATTTTTGTATTTTTTATGTATCGCATAAACTCAAACTACTGGACCGATTTGAAAAATTCTTTCACCATTGGAAAGATATTAAATCATCCCCCAGTAACATAGGCTATATTATATTTTCGAAAAGCCGGCCAAGTGCGAATCGAGCTCGCGCAAGAAGGGTTCCGTACCATCATAACAAAAAAAATCGAAAAAAAAAACGCGTTTATTGTGTGAAGAACCCCGTTAATATTTTAATTTTCTTAATTTTAGTATTTGTTGTTATAGTGGCAACGGAAATACATAATTTGTGAAAATTTCTGCTTTCTCGCTATCACGGTTTATGAGATACAGCCTGATGACAGACAGACAGACGGACAGCAGACTCTTTGTAAATTAATGTTGCCAGGAATTTGGTCGTGGTGCTTTGATTGTATCGATTGAAAATTCTCATCGAGTTTTTTCCAATAGATTATCTTTTTCATGCGGACGGCGTGCGCATGGTGGGGGGATCCTAGTTTGAAAACTAGCGGTCGGTGGTCCGAGTCGAGTTCGTGTAACACTGATACTGAACGCAGTTTTAAATCTACGTTCCTCATTAGCGCTATATCAAGTACGCTCAGTCTGTGTGTCACGTCGTTTGGCGGGTATCTAGTGGGCTCTGATGGACCTACTGCTACGAAGTTAAGTCTGTCCGTCAGTCGTTCGATGTCTAAACCACTTTGGTTGTTTATGAAATCCCCCCCTATTATGACAGAGTTGCCCATGTCGAATAGAGCTTTAAGATCTCTTTCTGTTACTCTTTTACCGGGACCGAGATAAGCTGATGCTAGTATGACAGGTTGATGACCGGTTATACCCACCTGGCAAACTGAGACTTCGAGATATTCCAAACTAGGGGGATCTAGGGGAACAATGTGGAGGCTTCTTTTATAGTAGATAAGAATGCTCCCACCGCGATTCGTTGGTCGGTCGTTTCTGACTAAATTATAATTGACTATACGCGGATTACGCCTACAAGGCTTTAATAGGGTTTCCTGCACAAGGAGGATATCTATTTCGTGATTTTTAACAAATTCGCGAATCTGGTCTATTTGCCTGACTAAGCAGCATGCGACGTTAAACGACGCGACAGTTAGGGAATAAGGTTTTATCCTCTGGCTATGGTTGCTATCCATTATGAGACCCTAGCAGTTATGCGCCTGATGGTTTCCATCAGGGCTGCGCGTTTAGTGATCAAGTTGATCACATTTTGTGGTGTTGCTGTACGGAGATCGTGAGCGAATTCCGCTACCTCACCCGGGCTAATCGCTAGGGATATTTCCATGACTAACGCGAGGTCAGTGAAATCATAACTTGTGTTGGCCTGTTGAACGCGCGGCGGATTGTTTGGCCTGCGAGTGGGAGGAGGAGGAGGAGGAGGACCTGAAGGAGGACCTGGAGGCCTAACGAAAGTCGGTGGAATTGCGAGCGCTTGGCGTAAACTTCCTTTGATCTGTGTTCAAAACCGACACCCGAGTGGGTCGGCGACAAGCGTTCCCAAGCACACACGAGCTAAGGCAAACACCCTGTTTACATGCTTGTGACTGTGGACGCTTGTGTAGGCTTGCCAAGCATGTAAATGGGCTAACACCCGAGCCGATCGGCGACAAGCGTTCCCAAGCACACACGAGCCAAGGCAAACACCCTGTTTACATGCTTGTGACTGTGGACGCTTGTGGAGGCTTGCCAAGCATGTAAATGGGCTAACACCCGAGCCGATCGGCGACAAGCGTTCCCAAGCACACACGAGCCAAGGCAAACACCCTGTTTACATGCTTGTGACTGTGAACGCTTGTGGAGGCTTGCCAAGCATGTAAATGGGCTAACACCCGAGCCGATCGGCGACAAGCGTTCCCAAGCACACACGAGCCAAGCCAAACACCCTGTTTACACGCTTGTGACTGTGGACGCTTGTGGAGGCTGGTCAAGCATGTAAATCCACTATAAAACGATAGAAGCAGTGTCAGAATTAAACAATGGCACCTTGACCAACAAAGTAAAATAGTACCATTTACATTGGAACGTTTATTAGTATCTATCTATAAAGTGTCTTCGCAAAATCTTAGTCCAGAATTTTGTCTATCTAATTTACAACTTTTAATCTACACTTTTTTATCTTTGCCGTTTGCCGTGAATCGGTATACTTTAATTTTTAAGCTACGAGAAATCCCAAGGAATATAAACAAATGGCCACCCTTTTTATGATAGAAATGTTAGAAAGAATTTTTCCGACTTTTAAGAATGGCAGCTATAAATCAGGTCCGGAGTAATATTTCTTTCTATAAAAACGATCTTAATAATGATTAAAAACGACTGTCGTAAAATCAGGAGCGTATCGGTTTGTTTTGTGTGACTTTGAATGAGAAAAACTTGTAATAGGAAATGTATTAATTTGGTTAATGGCTGAACTAAGAGGTTTATTTAATTGATTATTAATTAATTGAGTAAATAATTTAACAATGATACGGTTTTATTACCCATAGGTTCGTTATCGTATTAAAGATCAGGCTGATGTGATGCTGATGTGACAGGGAGTAACTTAGGCTACTTTTTTCGAAAATTTGCCACGCGGACGAAGTCGCGGGTGCAGCTAGTTTTAAAAAATACATTTATAATTAAAACATTTAAAAAAATACAATATTATAAAAATAAATCATATAAAAATAGATTTTCCGCAGACGGGAGCCTAGCGGCTAAACCGCCGGTGGTCAGGGCGACAGAGAAAGGAACCTCCTCACAATACGTGCCGTCGTTCCCTAACACTGTCACCTTCTGTATCTGGCCCTTGATCCAGAATTGTAGGGAGAGCCTCCGTAGATGTTGGTCGAGACTCTTCGCTACAAGACCGACTTACAGAAACGACTGTCGGGATAATCATTGTTGTGTCCGCACCCCACATGTCGGTAATCTCGTGAGCTAAGTCCAAATACTGAGATAGTTTTTCTTTTTCTGCTTTAAAAAGGTTACCGACATGCGGGATTGTGATATCAACAATAAATTCCCGGCGCCCCATTCGATCTATCATTCGAGAACTGACTCCAGTGTGCACTTCAAAACTTACAAGACCATGTCGAAGAGCAAGTTGTTGATGAATAATCCTAGGTACTCGAATGAGTCTGTGCAAATACTCTCCATTTACAAGATGAGAACAACCGGAAATAATATGCCTAATGGACTCACCAGGACGGTGACACGCCATACATATGTCGAACGTGCTTTCCTTCATAATGTATTTCCGGTAACTATTTGTCTTGTCAACTTTATCAGTAATTGCATAGGCAAATCCTTTAGTCTCCTCAAAGAGGTCATTATTGTTTAATAAAATTAATAATATGTACATTTATAAGTAAAAGAAGGTGAAATTAATTAAATTAGCTATTATCCGCGAAATGTCTTCCGCGATGGCACCGAAAAGAAAGGCGTCGGTTAAATAAATGGATATAACTCACCAATGATCCAAACAAAAAAAAAGACTTCAGCGGTACAATTATCCACCCACATTCATCATACTTTCCCCACGTCGGCACCAAGCACACAATTTATGCACTCAACGCACGTTTCACTTTGAAACCGAAGCAACTTCAGGAGTAACGAACACTACCTCACTCATCGCGAGTATAATGCACATCAAACACATAGATAACTCATAAAACAGTTCGCGGATAATATCAAATTTGATTAATTTCACCTTTTTAATAATGGATTTCCGCAAGGTAACGCCTGAATCAATAAAATACATATATAACTTAAGTTTATAAGTATATTTTTATGTGCATTTACTTTTTAAATTTCTTTATGTAGTCTATACTATTTTTATATGCCATATTAAAGTATCGTCATACCCAGTTCTCTTACCGGATAAGCAAAATAAACCGAAGGTCTATAGACTTTCCGGTTCACCACGATTCACCAGTTCGGTGAATTTCAGTATATAGACATTATAATCATAATATATATTACTATGTAAGTATTATAATAATTGTAATATCTGTATATTATTACTGCGTAATCTATATATCTATATATATAAAAATCAATTGCTGTTCGTTAGTCTCGCTAAAACTCGATAACGGCTGAACTGATTTGGCTAATTTTAGTTTTGAATTAATTGTTGATGTCCAGGGAAGGTTTAAAAGGTGAGAAAGTATAGAAAAAAATAAGAGTAGTTAAAAAGGCAGAACAACGTTTACCAGGTCACCTAGTTTAATAATATATTTTTTTGTACTCATGTATGTCTTCATATCTACACACCTGGATTTTTAGGTAGCCCAAAGGTTGACTGAGTGAAAATGAATCTAGCTTTAAGTTTTCATAGGTGGTAGAATTCTGCAACTCTCACCCGGGTATATGGTACCACCGTTTTACCTATTTCAGCCGCAATAACGTCAATGCTTGTCATTGTCGTGCTCCGGTTAGAAGTGTAAGGTAGCCGGTAGACTTATGCACGTGACACTGTCATCCCGCCACAAGGAGAGCAACGCACCATTAACACCGTTGGTGTCCATAGGCAATGGTTTATCTTTCCATCAGGAGAGCCATCAGCTTCTTTGCTATCTAATGATACAATACAATAACTCTTTATTGTGCACCAAAAGTAAATGACAAAATATACAACACACATAACTATTTCTACACATATTAGATACACAAAGGCGGTCTTATCACTAAAAAAGCGATCTCTTCCAGACAACCTTAAGGATAGGATAATAATATATTCTAAAAGTGGTGCTAACCACGAGTACATTTATAGTTTTTGCTTCTAAAAGAAATAGACAACATGCCAATAATACAAAATAACAAAAAATAAAAATAAGCAAACAAATTACTGGTAATATGTAAACTACTTACATTACAAAAATGGATAAATTACAATTAGGTGTATAGAAAGTGACGTTTAATCATATTCTTGAAAATGTTTAGACTCGGCGCTTTCCTAATATCCTCAGGAAGAGAATTCCAGAGTGTCACAGCTTGAGAAGTGAATGAACGGCTGTAATAATTAGTATTTTGAATTGGCATTAAAAGAGAACGATTGTTAGCCGATCTCAGATATTTGTCTTGGTTGATACGGAAAGTGAATCTTTCTTTCAAATATACAGAATTTGGATCATAAAGAATGGTGTAAAGCTGTGAGAGAATACGTGTATTCCGACGAAGATGAATTGGTAACAATTTGAGCATGATGCGAAATTCGGAAATGTGATCATATTTGCGCAAACTAAATATGAATCGTATACATAGTTTTTGGAGTCACTCAAGTTTATTAAATGATATAAAAAGTCCTCCTTTTGTGCTATGTAATTTAATTACATTTGGCCGCCCTGTTGGTCGAGTGGTTAGAGAACCTAACTATAAATCGATGGGGATGGGTTTCGATTCCCGACAGGGACAAAAATTTGTGTGATGAGCATAGATGTTATTATTTCTGGGTCTGGGTGCGTATTATGTATGTAACAGTATTTTCTCTCTGTTCTGCCAGGGACGTCGTAAGACGCGACCAATTAGCTATACGTGTCACTACCATCGTGACTACTAGGTGGTAGAGTTCCGGAACGTCTCGCCCAGATATTTGGTACCACCGCCTTACCTATTCCTGACGCAATAGCGTCAATGCTTGTCATTGTCGTGTTCCGGTTTGGAGGGTAAGGTAAAATTGTGCATGTGGCACTGCCATTATATCACACGGAGAGCAACGCATCGTTAACATTTTTAGTGTCTATAGACGATGGTTTTTCTTTCCATCAGGAGAGCCATCTGCTTATATGTTATCCTATGATATAAAAAAGAGTTTATATCGATATGGATGCGTTCAGTTCTCTCTCTCACAGGTATGTTGCGAATAATCTAGAAAAGTGAAGACTGACAACAATGGAAAAATCTAGAATTAAAAGAAAGAGATAACTGTTTCTATTGATAAACAATAGCCGTCGTTACTCAAGCTATGCCATAATGGATCTTCGGTCATAGACCATAAGAAAATAGCGTGTACTAATAGTTGTTTACATTTAAATTATTGTTGACGCGATATTTTCGGAACATTCGGGAACATGGTCAAACTTTACCTTGGGCATAAATAGGAATGTGTTAGCGAATAGAGTTCAGTTTTATACAGCGATTTGGAAGCGATAGTTGGGACGACCAGTGTAAAGCGATATAGTACAGTGAATACGGGAAGTGTTTTAGTTCAGTGATTCAGTCTAGTCGGTTAATACTAGTGCTAATATAGTGAGTGTTATTATGGTTTATCAGTGTATTTACGTACTGCATTGTGGTGTATTGTATATTTGTGTCGTAAAAACACGGTTCTAATATAGGTAAGTGGTATTTTATTGCACAATACGAACGCGAAGCACGTAACACGTACTTAGGAACTAAATTCCATACGCTCAATAAGCCATTTTACTTTTTTTTATATCATAAGATAGCAAACAATTATACAGGCTTTGACAGTTCAAGATAGAAAGTGTGTCCGTGCCATTGACATTTAATGGTCCCTGTGGAAACCGGAAGCGCTCAGACGCTTAGAATAAAATTTTGTTTACTTTGTCTATCTAAAACAGATTTCTGAGGTTAGAATTTCACTAAACACACCCATCAATGACCTGTTTACCTTCTAACAGGCAAAATTTCGTGCGTTGGCTAGTAAGAATACAATAAAAACATTATCAATAATTTGATCTTTCATTAAAGATGTGAACTAAGCTATACGTTATTGAATCATTTACATCGTTCTATAAATGTACCTAATATTAATAATGCATAATTGTTGTCAGTTTTCGAAATACCCTACTAAATTCAGTTTAAGAGTTATCATCAAATATTCTATTTAAACGAGGTGTTAATAAAATATGCAACGTTTAACACGAAGCCCAGTTTATGCACGAAATTCAGTTGAATACTTGTTTCCGCAGTTGATGCCACTGACAGAGCATAAATATTCATAGACTGAGTATTTTGAGATGTGATCATACAGATAATCTATACATATAATAAAATTGTAGGAAAGTCAAAACTGTACATAGAATATTTTTTAAAAGAATACTTGGGGCGTGATCTACATTCGATATCGAAGCCAAAAATATAGTTTTTAGAATTTTTGTCTTTTTGTCTGTATGTATGTCCGGGGTAAACTCAAAAAGTACTGCATGGATTTACTTCAAATTTTGCATGAATATTAATAATAGGTCGGGTCAACATATAGGCTACATATTATCACGCTTTCACCTACGGGAGAGGAGCTGTGCGTAGTAAACGAAGTCCGCGCGGACGAAGTCGTCGTATATATATATATATATATATATATATATATATATATGTGTGTGTGTGTGTGTGTGTGTGTGTGTTCCCTAAATTATGTAAAATAAAATGTTCCCTAAATTTTAAAGATATTGAACGGTAAAACGAGCATTTTAAATTCCTGGCTATATTTATTTTTAGAAATAGAATAATTTTATTACTGTTTATGTTTATGTTATTACTTTATATGTTTATTTATAATATTATTAACATGCCTATATGCTTTTTTTCCATATTGTTACGTACTCGGGTTCGTACTTGTAAGAAAACACCACTTATATTAAATCCGTGTATTTACGATACACACAATACAACGTAGAAAATACAATGTAATACTAAAATACACTCTACTTGCTAGTCACTCACTATACTATCACTGAACTACACAATAAAACACTTCTCACTTGGCACTGTTCACTTTGAGTATCGCTCTCGATCGCATGATAAAAACTGCCTTGTGTTTGTCAACACCGTTGTATTTATAGGCAGGGTAAAGTCCTAGCTGGATCCAAAAAAATCTAAATGTATCGGGAAACAACGAATCACTTCTTATCGTAAACATGTTATGAGTCATAAATCCTAGTACACGCTACTTTCAACCTTATGCCATATCCCACAAAGTCCATTATGGCATAGCCCAGGTCAACTATTTGTTTGTCAGTAGGAGTAGCTATCTCTTTCATTTATTTCTAGATCGCTAGCGCGCGCGCGCTCCAACTCTACACGCTTCTAGATTATTCGTAACAATATCATAAGATAGCAAACAAGCGGATGGGTCTCCTGATAATAAGAGTCAATCATCGCCTGTCAAAGATCGAAGTCTAATGCCACATGGATAAGTTTACCGGCTACCTTACTCCCCAAACTGGAACACGACAGTGACAAGCACTGATGCTATTGCGATACGAATAGCTAAGGCGGTGGTACCAGACCCGGAGACAATGCAGAATTCTACCACCTAGTAACTAGCATAGTAGATGTATTTGCCTTTTACGAACTGTCTGGCAGAATCGCAGTTGGTCTGTTCTTCAAAGGGAGCCCGGATTAACACGGGGTAATAATATTATTTTTAGAAAATATTTCCTTTTATCCAGTGGGGTTATTACCCCCTAAAGTAACCTGTATTACTCAGTGATAGTGTAGCTTTAAACTTTTAGAATTCTTTTTCTAATTTTGTTAATACACTTGTACTGTTTCACAAATCGCTTTAAATTTAATTAATATCGCCAAGCCGTATTTTACGGCACCTTCAGGGCTACGAGACTTTTATAAATAATAAATATACTCGTAGCATTAACGTACATATCTAAACTACCGAGTTTCAGCAAAATTACTATTATTAAATATATTAACTATTATTAAATATATTGAAACTTTTGTTACGTAAATTAGTGGATACCTTAAAATATTAATATGGCATAGTTCATCATTAGACATCAGCGGAGGAGTGTAGTAACCTAATCTTTTTTAAATAAAATACATTAGAAATACATTAAATTAATCAAAATAAACATTACACGCATTTCATTCATTTGACGTACAAAAACTAGTTTAGTATACATGTTTGTATACTACAAATGTATACTGAACTATTTTCCCTACAGCCAGACAGCTATTAAGCTTATAAAAGATTGTATTACTTACTAGGTGGTAGAGTTCTGCATTGTCTCGCCCGGGTCTGGTACCACCGCCTTACCTATTCCTGCTGCAATAGCGTCAGTGCTTGTCACTGTCGTGTTCCGGTTTGGAGGGTAAGGTAGCTGGTTAACTTATGCATGTGGTATTAGACCTCGCCACAAGATAGCAACGCACCATTAACACCTTTGGTGTCTCTAGGCGATGGTTGATTCTTTCCATCAGGAGACCCATTTGCTTATTAGCTATCTTATAACATAAAAAAAACTTTGTGGTCGAATTTTAGTCACTAAAGTGATCGCTAGTATTTTATTATAGCGCTAATTTGTCGTTAAATCATAAATGAAAGGGATGATTGCTATTCTTTTATTTTAGAAGATGGAAAACAAGCAAGCAAATGGCTTCTGTTGGGAATATACAATTCTATGTCACCTAAGATGCTTAAAATACTATTAATTAACTATGTGGTAGAGTTCTGCAATATGTTGTGTTTCGTTCCACCAGAATAAGTAATGTGGTATTACCGATCCCGTGAGAGATATTGCAGAACTCTACCATCTAGTAATTTAGTAGTAATACTAGTGGCATTAGGTTTCCTCACTCGGACATCAAAGCATCTTTAGCATGTTTAGTATCAATAGATTATGGTTATCTACATCCACTGAAATGAACTTGACACATAGCCATCTTTTGATATAAAAGAAGGCAGCAATCATCATTTAATTGATTTATCAATAAACCGATGAATCTGGATGCAATAATTTAATGTAGATAGGAATAGTGTTTTTTTTTTAAATTTTACATACATAACAAACTTGCTAGATAAAAAATGATCATCAGTTATAGATGCTCAAGATCTATGCAAATAAATCGATGTCAACACATATTTTTCTGGAACAGTAAATACACTTTATTGACAGTGATTATTATCGCAGACAAGGCGATCTCAATTTTTTCATTGAAATAATGGTGCTTATCTTAGTAACAAGAAAAGAAAACTCCACAACGAAAAATTACACCAGACATTTTCTTAAAAATTACGCTGAATATTCGTGGTGCCTATAATAAGAATAATGACTAAGGAAATTAGAACAAGGCCGTGGTACGGCGGAGATAAATAGTCCTATATTCTTGTTATTTTTCGTAAAATCATGTCCTTTGAAACCGTAAGACAAAAAATAGAAAAAAGTACACTTACGTAATGTTTACACCTCTATGTCAAAGTAAAAAATGTTTTATTTAAGTAAATTATTTACTATAAATACAGACACTTTTGATGGGTCGACATTTTTAAACCGAATTCTTAAAAGGAAGAGGTTATTAATTTGGCTGTATGTGTTTTTATGTTTGTTACCTCAGAATATTTATGAACCGATTTTGTAAAATTTTTTTTTGGTCGGGAAGGTATACTTCTGACAGGGTTCCGGAGCACAAGAATTAGGCAGTCAGTTGCTGTAGTGTGACTGCGTCAAAAATTTGTTTAGTATAATTAATACCGGCGGCGGGGTTATCACGTAAGTCGCAATGCGCGATTATCGTAATTGTTTATTTATTGGAACGAAGTTCCTTATCGCGCGTTGTGAAAGGGGGCTAGACGGAAAAAATTCTTACGAAAAGTTGTCACGACACTTTTTGCTATAGTAAGCTATTGTAAGCTGTGCAGCGTGCGCATGTTTCTCTCTCTCTTTCTTTCTCTCTCTTATAGAAGGCAAGCCAGATATTTTCATTTCTATTTCGCATTGAACAGTGTGGTGTCGCGACGATTATTTTTGTTGAGTGTATACAGGTTTTTTGTAAATAATAATAAAAGTAACTTCGTTCCATCCGGGTGTCCCTTGACACCTCTCAAGTTTTTTATTTATACTTTATTGCAAAAGGCGGACTTAATGCTGAACACATTTTCTACCAGTCAACCTTTGGGCTAGCAGAAAAGGTCAAAGGTAGGTTAATTAATATTTATATTTAAGTCCATTGTTTTATTCAATTAAATTTTTTAAAAAGATAAAAGGGAAAAACTCTTTTTTAAAGGGTTGATGATAACATTAAAAAGTTTCACATAAGCTATTTGTCCATCTTTCTCTTTAAAAAAGAATTAATTGTAAAAGGTAGATGTGATATAAGTATGAAAGTAATAATAATAAACACAATTATAACCATAATGATTCAAAATAAACTTGGTTAGTTATTGCAAGACACATAATAGCCTTGTATATTAGTTGCAGTCGTTGCCGATTGATTATTTTTGATGCTGTGACATCGCAAAAGTGCATCCAGCGATTAACAAGCAAATGGCGACCCTTTTGATGATTTTTTGTTACGTTTAGTAGTCATCGCTGTTCGCTAGCGGATTTCAAATTTTCGGGTGATATGCCTACGGGTCGGTAAGCGGCACAGTGATCTATCAATAGTAGATCTAATACACATACTTATACAATACACATACATACACTTACAAGCACACACGCGCGCGCACATACACATACACACATCAAATCAATGTTATATATTTTAGTAGTTGTAAAGAACATACATGTGGAAATGTAAATTAAGCGTGGTCACAGCTAATCCAAAAAAATAAAAAAAAACAATTTTATTTCATGTTATGTAATTCTAAACTTATTACAATCTTAATTATATTTTCTAAGACCTAATATAACCTGTGTACGTTCACAATTGGACGTAGTTACACGAAAAGGATCCAATCCACCCAAAATCAATTTAGAAATATAGAAGTTTGAAGTTGGATATTTTTTTATTTTTTAACGTGTCATACATGGGGCTAGCTCTGACGTTGACTAAAGTAACAGAGAGCTATTTTTGCGTAGATGTTTTTTACTGGCCAATTGTATTGATGTTTACCACCAGGTTGGTGGTATTTTTGACCATATTGCGGATTGAATCCTTTTCGTTTAACTACGTCCAATTGTCCCAAAGTATGGAACAAGATTGTCTTTTTTTATATTCTAAGATAGCAAACGAGCAACGCACCATAACACCTTTGGTGTCTATAGGTGATGGTTGACTCTTGCCATCAGAAGACCCATCGTCTTCCGGCCGGCAACACAACTGCAAGCCTCTGGTATTGCGAATATCCATGGGCGGCGCCCAAGCAGCAATCAAGCATGTTTAATACCCATAAAGCAGCTCATATATTACTTAAAAATCTATTCCAGCTGTACAATGGTGTAAAAAGATGCTTTTATCGGTATAAGAGACCTTTATGAGTTTTTATACAGCCTAATGCTGTACAAGGCCTTTCTTAGAGTTTCGCGTAAGCTTTAGGCGTTATGTCTGAATATTAATACACTACTGTACAACTTTAAGTATTTTGTAACTCATTAGGCTTATTTTAACACTTAAAGCTGTACATTAGCTGTATTATGTTTAGCACGGGAATTTATTACATCTTTAAGTGTTATTATAGTATCACTCAACGCTTATTTCTGTAAAATGGGAGATGCAATCACCGTTCTACAGCTAATATTTATGGCGTGATTGTAGACTGTTATGCAGCCAATGGTGTTAAAAAATCTGCATATACAGCTGTAGTGCAGCTCAAGGCTGTATTACTGATTTTGTTATTTGCTGTTTTTATATCTGCATCGTTGATATCATGTGGAAAAAATCAAGAGGAAGATTGAAAAGGAATATTTAAATATTATAAATTACCAACCAAGTAATCGTGATGAAGACAAAGCATAATTACTAAATCAGGTAACCTACAATCGTCATTTTTATTAATGTTCAAGGAAAAGGGTTCCGTAACAAAAACATTAAAAAGTGATTGTAGGTTACCTGATTTATTATTTTTTAGGCTTATCTTCTTCATTAAGGTTATTTGGTTGGTAATTTATAGTATTTTGATTTTTTTAATGTTATAAGACAGCAAACAAGCAGATGGGTCTCCTGATGGAAAGAGTCAACCATCGCCTATAGGCAGCAAAAATGTTAATGGTGCGTTGCTATCTTGTGGCGAGGTCTAATGCCACATGCGTAAGTTTACCGGCCACCTTGCCCTCCAAACTGGAACATGACAGTGACTAGCACTGACGCTTTGCAGCAGGAATAGATAAGGTGGTGGTACCAGACCCGGTCGAGCCAATGCAGAACTCTATCCCCAAGTAACCACGATAGAAGTGACTCGCATTGCCCATCGGTCGCCTTTTACGACCTGCCTGCCAAATAGGCAATTGGTCTATTCTTCAAAGAATATATAAAAAAGAGTTAAAAAGAGAAATAAAAATCATTACACTGAGAAAATATATTTTTTTTTTATTTTTAACTTGCTACTATACGGAGTGTTACAAAAGCGGTATAGTAAGCCGAAAGGGGGTAACTCAGAGGGTCATTCTGAACAACTTTTGTTCAACGATTTGTGAAAATTCGCGAAAAACAATTTTGTTTTTCCATTGTGAAAAGTCACGTGACCAACAAAATTTCTATGGAGAATCAATATTTTTTCGCGAATTTCCAAAAGTCGTTAAACAAAAGTTGTTAAGAATGACCCCTGAGACACTCCCTTTCGGCTTACTGTACCACTTTTGCAACACCCCGTATATATGTATACTTACAATCATTTTAAAAATATTATATACTTAGATACAATTACAGGCAAGAGAGTATGTGTTTCTCTTTGAAGAACAAATAATATTAAATCACAAGCATGAAGTAACGTATTCTTCTTAAAAAGATTTTTGTGATAGACCAATCTTTAAAGGGCTAGATTTTTCGTTCTTGATCAACTTAGTTATATCATTTTGTTTTCTTGGCCATTATAATTCACCTTTATCCTCCCACAAACTGGATACGATGCAAATACAGTTTTGGCTTCTCTCAATTGTTTTTATTATTTTATAAGGCATATTTCCCTGAAAAATAAAGTAAAACATGATTGAAATACATATCCCATAAGTTATACTTAACAATAAGTTGGTTTAGTTGTAAAGTCAAACGACCGACATCAATACATCACAATAGCGAAATCAAGTGATATATGTTTTGTATTTAGGGTTCTTCAATTTTTGTACGCATCTCTAAACATAAGTTAAGTGATTAAAAGCCAATGACTGTACAATAGATTTATATAGGGACTTAGTACAGCCTAAAGTGTATTTGGACGGTAATTAAAAGCCAATAGCGGTATAATAGAATAAAAAAGAGATTCAGTACAGCTATTTGCGGTATATCACCCTCCAAATACACTTTAGGCTGTATAATAAAGCGTCGCCATTATTGTGTATTAAAAAAAACATTAAAGAAATATATTGTTAAATAAAAGATATATTTAGCAATAGCTAAAGCTATATCGTGACAAGCAACTTATATTATGATCAGTATGCCTTTATATACAATATTGTACCATAAATACTTGTATATTCTAACCTTAAACACAAACACTTACCGTATTTTGCAATGATTTATTTGTGTTATCTTGATTATTTCGTTGGCGTGTGAATATTTTGAGAGAAAACATACACGATTTTACAATGATTTTGAATTTGCACTTTGAATACACCGTTCAATAGTGCTCCAAGTCCAAGAATTTATCGTTTATTAATATATTTTTAATTATGGCGTCTGCAGATACGTGATATAATTAATGTTATACAATATCAAAAACAGATTGTTACTTTTTATCATTTTCAAACACCTATTAAGAACATTTAGCTGTACGAGAGAGTATATTTAGTGTTACAGTTTCTTTATACACCGAATAACAGACTTTGTACAGCCTATAACAGCTTGTACAGCTATTGTGCAGCCTATTTAACACTTAGCTGTACAAGACAGTTACAAGAGAGTATCCTTAGTGTTATAGTTTCTTTATACACTAAATAACAGCCATTGTACAGTTTATAACAGCTTGTATAGCTATTGTGCAGCCTACATAACGCAATAAGCTGTATAACTTGGGGCCCTTTTTGGTGTTATATCGGCTGTAGAAGCGCTTCTACAGCCTTTGTACGGCTTAGTATACAGCTTTAAGTTTAAAAATGAACCTAAATGCAACCTATATACAGCTTAACGTGCTACTTGGGCGGTGATCACTTACCATCAGGTACACCTCTTGCTCTTTTGCTCCCTCTTCTACATAAAAAAACAGTCGATTATCGGTATCAGGTTGGTAAAATACGGCGATGGGGATCACCACTCATTTCACCAACCAACTACCAAGAAACCGGTGAATCGTGGTGAATCGGAAAGTGTAGAGACGTTTTTCCCCGTGTTGGTCCCATGCTCTTTTGAAGAATAGGCCAACTACCGTTCTGCCAGGCAGGTCGTAAAAGGCGATCGATTGGCTATTCGAGTCATTACCATCGTGACTACTAGGTGATAGAATTCTGTATTTTCTCGCCCGGGTCAGATACCACCGCCTTACATTTCTGCCGCAATACCGTCAGTGCTTGTTACTGTCGTGTTCTGATACGGAGGGTAAGGTAGCCGTTATGTAGCATAAGACCTTGCCAAAAGATAGCAGCGCACCATTAACACCTTTGGTGTCTATAGGCGATGGGTGACTCTTTCCATCAGGAGACCCATCTGCTTGTTTGCTATCTTATGATGTAAAAAAACGTTTGGTTCACACTGCCTATCACAAAGGAACAGGGTGCGATGATACTTTTTTCTACTTTACTAAAAATCCCAGTAAAACCGAAAACAAAAAGGTTTTTAACAAAATTATTATACCTAGTTTCAAAAGTTAGCTGAACCTCAGAGGAAATTTAAATGTTGAAAGTAAGACTAATAACCCTTTATCCTTCATATGAACGTATGAAAATTCAAATATTTTCAGCCTGAAAGTGAAGCCATTGTTCATATTACCATGGATATTAATTTGCATTTGCGAGGCTTAGAGAAACGGTTTACCGAACTATTAAACAAACGTAGCCTGTTTGTAGACTATACAGTTTGAGAAGCATTATATACCAAGTAGGCAGGGCTGTCAAAGAATATATGGTAGGAACAAGTAAGTTTTTAAATTAAATTGAATTGTATATGTAGTACCTGATGAATTTACACTCAAAAAACATCGGACTTGGCTATCACAACACTAAAACGTAATAGTCACACCTTATAAAATATTTTAAAATAAAGATATTTTCAACATAAAATTAAAGCGAAAATAATTATCAATAGTTACTCAAGAAGAATTCTTGCAGATATTTCAGTTCTAAGAGGAAGATTAATCGTCATAAGACTTCAGTTGTTCACGCGAGAGGTAATTCTAGTCGTTAACTAGTCGTTAGTCTAGCCTGAAATAATTTACGTTATTCAGAATATGTATTATATAAATTTAAATTAAGTAAAATGATAATGATTCATAACAGTTATACGATCTATTCTGGCAAATAGTTTTATGAATGGGACGAATTGCCAACATTTTATTGATTGAGATTTATCGAAGAGTTTAATTTTGAAAGTAAAAATCATCGAAGTGGTCGTTTTATTTAATAACAGATGACCCTTAGGCAAAGGAAATTAAAAATAGGGTAGGTACTAGTGCTACCTAAAGGTAAACGTGTAGTTTAAGCAAACATAAATTAAATTTAACATTAGAATGGTTAAATATAATAATAGAATTTTACTTTTTTTTTACTTTTTTTTATTTTATTTTTTACTTTATATTAAAGACGAGCTCCAGTATGCAGCCCGAAGCATTATACAAGTTTTTGGCGAGTGAATGGCATGGGATTACCTAATTTTTTTGGTATACAAAATAGCCTACGTGCTATTCCAGTTCATTATCTAACTGTGTGCAAATTTCATTCAAATCCGTTCAGTAGTTTTTGCGTGATTGAGTAACTAACATCCATCCATCCATCCAAACATCTAGATATCCATCTGAACATCCAAACTTTCGCATTTATAATACTATAGCTTTGAATATTATGTTATAAACTAAAATCACATGAAAACAAGGGAAACAGCTTGCAAGTGATACATTTTCATATACATATAAAACACTTTTATACAAGTGAAATTTTGAATATAAAAGTATTTCACTTTACCTCCTCGTAAAGGAGTAGGCAGAAACATCTACTTTTTAACTTCCCACTACGTATGTAGAAGGAAGTTACCGATATTGCGCCGATTTTCGAAAAGCGAGTTTTCACCAAATCTCCACGTTTTGAGGTCCTAGAAACCTTTTCTGACTATTTTCGCGATGACTCAGTATGTCTGCATGTATGTATGTGTGTGTGTATGTGTTTATGTAAACATCTCGTAATGTTTGAACGGCTTGATCGATAGAAATGCAATTAATGGTATTTGATTGAATTCTACCCAACTTAAGCTTCTTGAAAAATTGATCCAATTCATTCCTAGAAATTTTGAGAAATTTTAAAAAATCCTCAAAAAATTTTTTTTGGCGAAACTGAATTTTTTAACATAAATTCCAGATTACTGTACTGATTGAGTACAAAATCTAATCAGCTCTATTCCTCAAAATACTGCGTTTAATATATAAATTGCATCAAAATCGGTTTATCTGTTCGGCAGTTATCGTTGATAATAAAATAAAAAAAAATTCGTTCTACAATATTTTAGTAGTAAAAAATTACGTCAAATGTAGGTGTAAAAAACAAAATCGAATCAAGTTTTCAAAAGTTATATATTTTCAAATATTATTTCTTTTTTGTTAAAGTTGCAGCAAATTTACTTAATATTTTTAAAATAACTTTCAGGCTAATATACCAATTGATTTAAAAATCTATTTAGCTTTTCTCTCCAAACAACTGCGTCAAATACCGTAAATTGGATCAAAATCTTTAATTTATTTGTGATTTGTCAATGACGATAAGAAAACATTTTACAGTTTAAAAATTACGTTAAATGCCATTCGCAAGATCAAAATTGATCATCGTTTCCAAAATATTAACTTTACAAATACTAAATTATAAGCTTAGAATTTCTTATAAAGTTTTTCAGAAAATTTCTCGGGGCCTAAAATACCTCAATTTAGCGAAAAGTTTTTAGGATGGCCTGCAGGGTCAACCGGTTTACAGATATTTTTTATTGAACTTAACATTTTCAGCTTGACAACCCTGTTCATATATGCCTAATCATTAAATTCGTTCATGACTTAATACCTACAAATTGCTAAAATAATTTGGAATGAGTAATGGAGTCTACGCTAATATTGCAAAGAGAAATAATTTGTTTTGTTCGTTTGTTTGTGATTATTTAATTGCATATATATTCCATACTTTTCATCATCGTGTTTCCATTTCATTAAATATTTACCTAATTGGTAAATATTTATTGAAATGGAACACGCTTGTTTTGTTTTATAACGAAGTAATTATAATTTAAATTCAATCAGTTTCGCTTACACAACCATCATCAGGGTGTTTATTTAACACCAAAATATATCCATACTAATATTATAAAGATGAAAGTAACTCTGTCTGTCTGTCTAGTTTTTACAAAGTTGTGTTTATAGAATTGTTTTTATCCAGGAAATCGGAACGGGAACTATGCGGATAAAACCCCGGACTGTCTATATTTTAAACATTTAATAAGAAGTGACTTAGGCCACTTTTATTTGAGAATTTCGTCCACGCGGACGAAGTCGCGGGCACAGCAAATCATAAATAACATCAAGATTAATACGATATATTGTTTCTTAAATTCACGTAGGTAAATGAATATTTATGTTTTGTCACTTATTATAAGAAACACGATATAATATAATAATACTAAAATATATTATGAATAACTAGCTTTTGCCCGTCGCTTCACCCGCATTTAAGCCATTAAATAAGTATTTTTTTTATAAACAGTATCTAATCCAAGAATATGTGTACAAAGTTTAATGATGACCGGATAAGTAGTTTTCGCGTGAAAGCGTAACAAACAAACTTATATTCGCATTTATAATATTATAGCAGGGATTTTGGCCTCAAACTGGATGTCGGCGATCTGCAGTGTGGCAGCGAGAGCGGCGAGATTTAGCGCTCTGAGTCTTGTCCGCACATTGTCCGCGCTGCCGGCCGTCGCGCCGCGCCGCTGTTATCCAGTTCACTTCCATAAGAAACTATGTTAGATCGTGCCGTTCTCGCCGCCACGCCACAGATCGCTGAGATCCAGTTTGAGGGCTTAAGGATTAACATCAAGTAAATACCCTGATGATAAATGGTGTGAACAAAATGGAAATAGTCATAGAGAGCGCTCGTGCCGCGCACTCGATCATTATATGCTTCTTTGCATACATATTAAAGACTAGTTATACCCATAAGAATAAGTGCTCGATCCGCAGTTTTTTGGGTAAGCTCCTGACGCGTTTCATACAGATGTGAAATGAGATGTTTGTCCAACAAGCGTTGTGGACAAAATAAAATTATCAGTGACACTGTGATCTTTACCTACTATTGATACAGAAAAAGTAAAGAGTTCACGCGTTTTTTAGGGCTCTAACTGAAACTCGGTGATCTGCGGCGCGGCGACGAGAGCGGCGCGATCTAACGCATAGATGCTTATGGAAGTGAATTGGATGACAGTGGCGAGACGGCGGCGCGGACAATGTGTCAGAGCGCTAAATCGTCCCGCTCTCGCCACTGCGCCGCAGATGACCGACATCCAGTTTGAGGCCTTTGTAGTACGCTCACTTCATACATGAAGAACGAGTAATACACTTGATATGCTTCGTTGCATTTATATTAATACCAAATAATGGAGCGTCTAGGGCGCTGTAAATTGAGCACGTGGCTCGGGAGCTTTCAATGGTTAGTTTCATAATGATGCGTCTCGGGCGCTGTGAATCGAGCGCGAGATTCGAGCGCTTTCTAGAACTAGTACCATAGAATGTTATAATGTTAGAAAAAAGAAGATTACAGAAGTTTTTCGGTATCGATTTGGGGGTTTTTTAAAGAATGATAACCCTAACCGTATTTTTAGGCAACTTATAGTTTGAAGATGGCTATACGTGTCACTGGTATCGGGACTACCAACTAGATAATAATATTCTACAGAATCTCAACCGGATTTACTACCATCGCCTTATCTATTCTCGCCGTAATAACGTTTATGCTTGTCGCGGTTGTGTTCCGCTTTGCAGAACAAAACATCATTAACATCTTTGTAATCATCTTTATCTGTAGGTGATGGTTAATTGTTTCCATTAAGAGTCTTGTATGAAAAGCTGTAATAATAAGTATTTACGTATCTCAAAACGTTTAGGCGTACGTACCTAAAAAAATTGTGTGATCCTTTTTTGTCGACTTCCATTGCATAATAGGCCTTTACAAAAACATATAAACAGAATAATACATAGTCTATTTTCACTGAAAAATCTTTTGAACATTGCTCGGGGAAATTTTGAAATTGGATAGATGTTTTACATACACGGTACACGTGAGCTTTATTTGCAAACTTAGTAACGTTAAATGATTAAGGATCTGTTTCACAAAACTAGCGGAAATTAATTACTATTTTTTATTTATTAAGACGTAAATGGTATTGCACTACCACAGATAGCACCAAACGAAGAACATGTTGCTTTCAAAACAATTTTTACAAAAAAAGTATACTTTATTTTAAAATTATAATGGTGCTATTTTAATAGCAGGAATTTAAACTTAAAATAGAAAATAATAAAACGTCAATAATCACCTCATAAATGCCATTGCGTCATACATCTGTGCAATTAGTTGTAAACTGTCAAATAAATAGGAGATACTGAAAACCAGTGTTGAGGTTCACCAAGCCTCAACACTGGTTTTCAGTATCCACTGATCCAACACTGAGTTATCCCTTTTTAATGGACTCAAATTACTACTACTATCACCTTTTGCTCTTTCTTTCAGAAGTAAGTCAGTTTATTAGCATAAGCTTCGATTTGTTTCTTTTTTGTTTTGTACGGTAAATATCCATTAATAAATATTTTTTTATTCTTGTTCTTATCTCTTAGTTGCATATGAATCGAGTCGTAGTAGCGTCGAATTAAATACCACACATAATAAACACAGTAGTATGAACGTTTACTTGTAGATAAAACCAAACTAACAGAATACAATCATAATAAGGTTTAGAAGTTTCGTCCTCATAAATTAGTCAAATCTTAAACTCTGGGACGTGTGGAATCTTTAATCAGGTCTAAATTGCATCAAAGAGGTATTCCGATGAAATACACTTGTACTGTTTCACAAATTACTTTAAATTTAATTAATATCACCAACCGGTTTCACCTTTTACGGCATCTTCAGGGCTATGACACTTTTGTAAATATATTGTGAAGATGCCGTAAAAGGTGAAACCGGTTGGTGATATTAATTAAATTTAAAGTAATTTGTGAAACAGTACAAGTGTATTAGCAAAACTACAAATGGAGTTTCACCAAGTGCCGACGATAAATAGTGTAAAATATATTCCGATGAAAATTGAGGTTACCTTGAGTATGCTCTTGTGACTATGAAGAGCTTTGGTGCAGGAGCATTCTTTTATATGCTTTGAATTAAACACATACCTGAAACAAGAAAATGTATGATTAGTGTAAGTTTAACAAATAATATAAAAATTAAAATAAAGACGCACACAAGTTCTTGTGCAGCGAAATCAATGTATAGAAACATTCCTAGCGCTCAAAATTGACTTAATTTCTGATTGTGCCGCGTTAATACAATTGTGCCCAAGAGTTTCTCTCATGTGATTGTGCCTCTAAAGGAATGGTATTATGCTCAACGAAAAAAGTTAATTATTATTTATTTTTTCCAGTTTAAAGTACAAGATATTTGTGTGTTCTCTTTGCTACATTAAACCCGAATTGGTCTTTTAAATAGATTCCGACAAAATACACTAGCTAGGCTAGGTATTTAAAGCTCAAAGTAGCTAAAAGTTTACTAAAACATAGTTTTTTGAAAGTCAAAGCTTTCATAACTCTAGAATTTATTAAAAATATAACTATTTTCGTTTTTGAACAGTTGTCACCTCTGTGGTTTAGTAGACCGCATGAGGTACTAGGTTTAATTCTCGTGTCGAGCAATTCGAAAAAAACCGTTTTCGGCTGATTGTTGCGTTTTCATGGATTCGAACGCGCGTAAAACGAGATACAAACCATGAAGTACTTACATGGGGCACACTAAAAGTTTTGCACTTCTAGCTAATCGGAACTATTTGAATTTTGAATGTTATATTTTTAAAACGTTGCAACCTTCTTAGTAATAAAAAAAAAACAATTGACGGGAAATGATTTGTCAACTGTTTTTTTTATCACACATCAAAGTTCTACGTACGCAACGAAAATGGAATTAAGTCGAAAAGATTTAAGAGCGATGATTTTTTATGATTTTAAAATTTCTCTTTCTCCGCAAGACTGTGTCGCTGGTCTTCAAAATGCTTTTGGAAGAGAAGCACCTTGTTTGAGCACCGTGAGGCGATGGTTTGCTGAATCTGAGAAAGGTAGAGTTTCTTTACATGACGAATTTCGTGAAGGGCAGCCTTCAACTGCCGTCAACGAAATAATGTGGCTACTCTTAAGCGGTTAATTGAAGAAAACCCCTGGATTACCTATGAGACAATTCTAGGACTATTGGGGATTGGTATGAGCGAAATTCAGAAAAATTTATACGAAGAATTGAAAGTTCGGAAACTTTGTTGTCGTTGGATCCCTCATAAACTGACAGCGGAGCAGAAGCGGGCTCGCATGGAATGGTGCTCACAGATGCTACTGAAGTACGACCACGGACATTCTAATGCTGTTTATGACATTGTCACAGGAGACCAAATGTGAATTTATTGTTTTGAACCCGAAAAAAACAGCAATCTTGTGAATGGGTGTTTGAAAATGAGAACAGGCCAACAAAAGTGAGACAGGCGAGAAACGTTGGTAAAAAATGATCGCGTTTTTTTCTCAGCTACGAGTCCCATCTATACAATTCCACTTGAAGATCAAAAGAGTGTTAATGCCGAGTGGTATTCTACCATTTGTTTACCCCGGGTTTTAGAAAAAGTTCGCGAAAGACGACCCAAAAGCCGCATTCTCCTACACCATGATAACGCTTCTTCACACACGGCTAACAAAACAAAGTCATTTTTAGCTTCCGAAAAAGTACATCTCGTCACTCATCCTGCGCATGGCCCCGACCTAGCACCCTGTGATTTCTGTATTTTCCCCAAAATTAAAGATTTGATGAGAGGTTTTACTTTTACCAACTCCGAAAAGGCAGTACACGTGCAGTTTTCAATCAGCACGTAGAAAACATGCCTTCAGATGTGCGGTCCTCCTGTTTTAAAAAATGGTTCGATCGCATGAAAAAATGTTTAAAAAGTAAAAGAGATTATTTTGAATAGCAATAAACATAATATTTTGGTTATAACATGCTGTTTTTTAAGTTACACAAAACTTATAGTGTGACCTACGTATTTCCCCCTCTTCCTCTTGCCTGGATGCGGCATGGAGCCGGGAGCACCCCGCACTGCTTACAATAGTAACTATTATATAATGTTGGATGCACCGTGCAGCCCGCTGCATTATAGAAATTTTTGCTGAATCCCGTGGGATCACCAAATTATTCGGGATAAAAAATTGGTGAAGTGCTATTTCAGGTTATCGTCTACCTATGTGCCAAATTACATTCAAATCCGTTCAGTAGTTTTTGCGTGATTGAGTAACAAACATCCATCCATCCAAACATCCCAACTTTCGCATTTATAATATTATAATATAGATTATGAGGTACTGCGATCGTACATATCCCGAAATAGAAACATCATGTATTTATATTAAGTGCGTACATTTCGTATCTTAATACAGTATCTTAAGATGTGAAATATATATTTCGTATCTTAAGATATTATCTCAAGATATGAAATATATATTTCCATGTAGTTCGGTATCTTAAGATACTAAAGGTAAAATATATATTATCTTATGTCGTCGTATTAATATATATATCGTGTATGATGGTTCATACGATTTGTATGTTGAGCGATTTCTGAAATATGCTTTAAAATATATTATATTAGGGCATCTTAAGATCAAATAACTATTTTACTTAAGATCAAATAATTATAATGCTAACTACTAAGAAGGGCTTTTTCATTGTTTGTGGATTTGGATTGGACATTGGATTTTCAACATTAAACTTTTTCTAACGCCAATAATGGATATATAAGATTGTAATTCTTACTTTGTAAGTTAGTCGACTATTACTCGTAAACATGAACAATAGCTAGGTAAGCCGTATGAAATAGTTTTTCTTATAACTTCGTCGCTTATACTACTATTGCGATGATTTTACTGAGAACCAGCGATATTTTTAAAGACATATCTAACGATTCCCTACACTGAGAGTAAACGACGACTGAGACAAAAAGCCACACCTTTTTACCTGTAAAGGTAGTACCCTAAAACAATTTTTTTTTCAATATGTTATTTAACCAGTTTTTAGGCGTGCCGAATATCTTGTCACATTGTTGTTTCCTAGTACTAAAACTCTTTGAGCTAAGCTGCGGACAGACGGACGGGCGGAAATGGTGAAACTATAGGGGTTCCTTGTAGACTACTGAACACCGCTTTTGTTTTTAAAACTATAGCCCAGGTCATTCCTACAACTATGATGAATATAACAGTATCCCAAATCTTGAAAACTTTAGTCAATAGGTCATGCTAAAGAAATGGAACACAATAATATGTATATATTATTATGTATATAATATATATGTAAGTACATATTATGTATATAATATAATTATTGTAGACTCAAAAGCTTTATTCTCCTACTGGTGAGTACTAAAAAAGAAAAATCTACTAGAGTTTTTGTTGCTGGTTTCTTCGATCTTTAAAATTGTTGGCCTATCAAAAGTAAGGCAATTTAAGGCACTTTTGGCCGCTTTTAAAGTTTCATTTGACATTATCACAACGGTATAGTCCACCATACAACGAGGCGGTAATATTATAGTCACAGAATAATGTCTTTCGTTAACGTAATGTTAGTTTCTAAACTGCCACATTACAGGTTCTATTAATGCTCTTGATGGAAAAGCTCTTTGACAACATCGAGATAATCGATTCCATTAGCCTTTACCGCTGTTTTACGATCAGCTCAGCGGTAGCGACCGCCGGAAAACGTACATGCTGCGTGGAATCAAAACGCACACCTCACCGGGTTTGCGTGATGACGTCACGGAGAAGTGAGACATGAAATGTCGTAGTCGACATGTGTGAGTGAGAGGGAAAATAGGCCAAACTCTGACCTACCTCCATTTCCAGATACAGCAGCCGAAGCACCTACGTCAATTCATAATAAGGGCGCTAGAGAAAGATTAATTATGTTTTTTTATTTGAATACTGTTATTGAGAACGTGAATTAATGACATCATCGATTTTATCTCGTATCGCTGCAATATTTGTATGTGTGAATATTCTTAATTTTGAGTTTATAGTTAGAGAGAATAAAGAATATACATTCTTTTATATGATTCCGAATTTGAAATAAATATCAACACGACGCTTTTACGGGTTGGCAGAGTGAGTCTAACGTCAATTGAGGCTCAGGTTCAACACGCTGGACCAATATGTATACTGGTGAAATTAATGGCGATTACAGTCACCGCATTTGCCTTTTATACAATTAGTTAATAAGTGAATATTTTAAGCGAGCAACGCGTACTTAATCTGTGTGCTGGCCGCATAGAAAACTCTACTCATATTTGTGTGCTTCAGGTGTATATCTGTCGCAGTCAATTTCTATATCTCGTCGCTATACAATCGGCGTCATCATTTTATAAACGTAAACGTTTACCGGATTACAATACAAATTACCGGATGCAACTTAGTGATGACATAAATTGCTTTAATGTCAACTATAAATTTCGATTTCGCCGTCGGACGGCGGAACCCACGTCGACGGACCTATTTTTCCAGGTGTGGGACCTAAAGGAAACCTAAAAAACCTATAAACCTACTTCTTTTTTGTGACAGAAGCCGAATAGAGTTCTACTTATAAATAAACTAACCATTTACATAACAAGTAATTTAAACCATTTGATGCAGCAATTTATTAAAAGTGGCGGTAAATTCATGTATATTAATTATTATATAATGACGACATTTTACATTCGGCGTAAAACATTTTCTAAAACGTGTTTATCTTTGTAATCTGACGGCGCCATTTGTATAGGGACGAATTTTAGAATATTCCTGCGGCAAATCGACTGCCCCTACAGCTGTTCGTAGCTTCTTGTTTTGCATGATTTTCTTAATTTGTATTTATAAAAGCATTCATTTTCACTTTTATAAATAATAATAATAATACTGAATAAATTATACAAATTGTTCTAATCCTAAGTCAATAGTCAATGACCGCAATATATAGAAATATATAATATAAAAATATTGAAATATATTTAATAAGCATCCAAGCCCAGAAAAACAACAACGAACTTCCTGAGTCTATTTTGTATGACAAATATAGTCCTGGAAGCTTTAAGAATAGAGTGAATAGGTTTCTTTTGGATAGGCAATACCACTTTCGTCTTCATCGACACTTTTCATCAGGTGAGATGGGAGATAAACGCCTATTCCAATTACAATAAAAAAAAAACAATCTTCTATGATTATCCCACAAATGCATGTCTCTGAAGATTTTGTAGTCAGGGTTGAAAACCAATCGACTAACCGAGCGAGCCATCTGTAAGTTAGATCTTTACTCAGGCTTCTACAAATATTGCGCTGAGATTATCAGAAATAGCTAAACAGAAAACTTCTAATAATTAAATCGTAAGAAATCGTTTTTTTAACCAAAAAATCTGAACAAGTGCAAGAATAATATAAGAATTGCGCGCTTATTGAGATAGCGTGACCGTCAGATTTAAAGTTTAACCTTAGATAACTTCGAGAGTAGTGTAAAACTTCTTAAGCATCGGCACGGAGTAAAACTTTTATTTAGGAATTAAAGTTGTACAGCACTGATGCTCTGATTCTAACCCTTGATCAACTTAGCATGTCACATTAATGCGGACAATGAAGGTTTAGGAGTTATTTTTATAGATTCATAATGATGGAGTGATTGTAAATGCATAAAATACTTAAAAATTACCCTTATTTCTAAGTAAGGCGGAAGTGCCGCCATTTTGGGAAAAATCGTTCCGGCTTATTTATCGCCGTAACCGTGCACTTGAGGCCAAAAATAGTAAAGTCCTTTGTTGTCAATAATTGTATTTCATAGCTTTTTTAAATATTTATTTATATCACTTAAACTATACGACTTTTAAGACACGTATTTTTAGATATATGGCTTCTTCATTTTTTTATTTTGCGGAAAACTTTTTTCATTTTTTTTCGTAAAATGGTAGAACTTTGGTCACCTTAATTTCTAAGTATTTTGTGCATTTACATCAAGTACGTGATATTGAATCTATATATAAAATAATAAATTTTTGGGCGTGTAAAACTTGTAGCATATGGCGTTACTATATAAAATGGGAATTGCTTTAATTTTTGTGTACGCGGTATAAGAAACAAAACGAAAAGACAAGCAAAATAATAGTTATCCGTAACCTAGATTTCGTATGGAGTTAAATACTAAAACGTTTTTTTAACCTAAAGTAGAGCATTTTTGTCAGAAAAATAAGCAAAGAAGCTATAAATTGTAAAAATATATCTTCTACTAACTACTTCTAAGCTGAATTATATCTGGAGGCAGCACTTCTAATATTTTTTTAGTATAAGATAGCAAACAAGCAGATGGGTCTCCTGATGGAAAGAGTCAACCATCGCCTATAGACACCAAAGGTGTTAATCTTTGCGTTGCTATCTTGTGGCGAGGTCTTATGCCACATGCATAAGTTTACCGGTTACCTTACCCTCCAAACCGGAACACGACAGTGACAAGTACTGACGCTATTGCGGCAGGAATAGGTAAGGCGGTGGTACCAGACCCGGGCGAGACAATGCAGAACTCTACCACCTAGTAGCCACGATGTTAGTGACTCATATAACCAATCCGTCGCCTTTTACGACCTGGTAGATCCCTGCCAGTGTAGAACAGCAGTTGGCCTATTCTTCAAAGGAGCCCGGGACCAACAGGGGATATAATACCTACTTGAAACACAATTTTAAATATTGCTGTCATCTTCTGAGGTCTCACCCTCTCTTTCTAACACAGCTGTATAAAATGAGATGGCGAGACCTCAGTATGAGTGTTAGCTCCACCTATACCTAATACGAGTACTTCATGGTTACTAGTATTGAATCTATATATAAAAAAAAGCACTGACAATATAGTGCAGAAAGAAGTCCTCTATAGTAAGAGAGTTCTATGTCATGTAAAAAATATAGTATTTATTCTACGTCTCTACACATGTAATTGACGTTTCGACCAACTGGCCGCTTTGATCTCAAATATCTGGCACTAAATTAGCAATTATCCTCAGTATTTATGCAATTACCAAATCTTTATTTCAAATTTAGGCGTGTATGTGTTTCGAATAGTTTGGTTTCGCGCAATTGGTTTTGGTTTTGAAATATTTCTATTCACTATATGGAAAAAAATACCTGCTTTTCCTAGTGTCGGTCCGAGCACTTTTGTTTAAATAATAGATTATAGATATATATATATATATATATATATATATATATATATATATATATATATATATATATATTGATAACATGTATGTATGTATGATAACATGACGCGGGCAAATTTGTGCGAGTTAGCTAGTGTGTCTATAATAAGTAAAGTGATCATTTAGGTGACGGTTTGGTGGGTAAGGAAGCTAGTAAACTTGTGCGTATGGCGTTATATCCCCGTCACATGACGACAACCCACTTTTTTATCTTTAGTGTATTTTAACATCATACGCTTTTTTATCCATTACGATTGATTTATTACGTGAGCGAAGCCACGGGCATCTACTATTTATAGTTTAAGTATCGATTTTTATTTATATACATTTATAGATTAAGATCGTTATCAGTAAAAAAAGTTAAGTGTAAAATATACATTGGCAAAACTAACAATGTAACACTTATATCAGAGGAGCGCGTGATTAACAGTCGCCGGGGGACCGCCGCAAAGTAGGGCATGAGCCATCGGTGAACCTCCCGTGACCTCTCTCAAATATCTCTCAAGCTTGAAACTACTTCGCTATGTGGCTTGACTTTTAATTCTAGTTTTCATGTGGTTTTAAGTGCGCTTGCAACTTTTATTCACAGAACTGTGATTTTTATCATCGTTTGTTCTGACATTTAAGAGGATTGTCCAAGTTTTTGAACAAAATTTTCTTTCATCCGTATATGATTTGGAAGCTTAATCATTGGGAATAGCTTTTTAATTAAGCTTCATGTTTACATAGTCGTGATTTTTATCATGTACAATGTTGGTTTTGACATTTAAGAAGATAGTGCAAGTTTGTGTTTTTAGGGTTCCGAGTAGACTAGAAACCCTTATAGTTTCATTATGTCCGTCCGTCCGTCCGCACGAACATTATTACTTGAAAGCTGTAATTTGGCACGAATATACATATTAGTCACCTCAACAAAGTGGTAACATAAAATCTTGAATAATATTTTTTTCAGGGTAGTTCCCCTACAAATATTTTTTTTCATGCACCGCACAGTGTGAGGTACAATACCTGGATAAGTTTTTAAAAATATTGTAGGGTTTTCCTACATTGCGCGTGGCCCCACACGCACTTTACCAATTTTTTACATCATAACTTAGCAAACAAGCAGATGGCTCTCCTGATGGAAAGAAATAACCATCGTTTCAGACATCATTGTAGCGGCATTAAATAGGTAAGGCGGTGGTACTAGACCCGGTCGAGATAATGCGGAACACTACCACCTATTAATCACGATGGTAGTGACTATCCTGGCCAATCGTTTACCTCTTAGGAAATGTGTGACAGAGCGGCAGATGGTTTATATTTCAAAGGGAGTCAGGGTCAACAAGAGGTGTAAACAAAACTTTGTTTCATTCTTATATAATTTGGCGTAAATGAATTCTTGTTTCATTACCTATTTGTATAATTCAGGAGGTTAACAGTTGGCAATAAATTTTACATTAAAATTATTTGTTCACATAGCTGTGATTATACGAAGTTAACTTATTATTATTAGTAATATTAATACTGTACAATGTTAATTTTCATATAAAAATGAGTGAGCTGTTATATATATTTTTTTAATTATACCACAAGATAGCAAACAAGCAGATGGGTATCCTGATGGAAAGAGTCAACCATCGCTTATAGACACCAAAGATGTTAATAGTGCGTTGCTACCTTGTGGCGAGGTCTAATGCCACATGCATAAGTTTACCGACTACCTTATCCTCCAAACCGGAATACGACAGCGACAAGCACTGACGCTATTGCGGCAGGAATAGGAAAGGCGGTGGTATGCGACTCGGGCAAGACAATGCAGAACTCTACCACCTAGTAGCCACGATGGTAGTGACTCGCATAGCCAATCGGTTGCTTTTAACGACCTGCCTGGTGAACGGCAGTTGGTCTATTCTTCAAAGGAGCCCGGAATCAACACGGGGTAAAGTTAGTTTGATTTTTACAAAAAAATCTTTAACAGTGACCGTAGCAGTAGCAGCTCAAACTGTCGACAAATCTGACACAAATTTAATTTGTAGCAGGTTTGATATTACAAAATTTGGCCTAAACTAATGTATTTTTGTGACAAAGCAAATTTTAAGGTTTCTGAAAAACTGGTTCGGATTAAATCCTAATTAGTCCAAGCGGGGACCATCAATAAGAGTGATGATCGAGTATATGAAAATAAAATTAACTATGTTGCTTTTTTGGAAATAGACAAATTATAAATTCCATCGGCTATCTGTAATTTGTCCAATTTTTTTTTCAGATTTTTTTTTCCATTTTTCTATAGATGTGCAAGACTAATTCTATTCAAAAAAGAAAAGAAAAATATAAATTTTAGTTTTTTTTTATACCTTGTATTAATTTAGAATGACAATAAATATTTTGAAGGTGTTCTAACATTTGTTGTCAAGAAAAGATATGCCAGATTTAAATTTATATGTTCCCAAATCCAATTTTCTTATTTTAGATCAACATCCTATTTGATGGGCTCCGCTTGGAATAAACAGACCTGCTACCTATTTGGACATTATGCCGTACGTTAAGTAATGGGGGCTAATGCCCCATTACTTAACGTACGCCATAATGTCCCATCCCCCATTCACACACTTCGAAGGCTTAGTACCACTAGTTTCCCTTTTCCTGACACAATAATATCCGCGCTTGTCAATATAGCCTTTCGGTTTGGAATCAAGGTAGACGGCAGATTTAATTATTAATTTATAAGGCAATACATCTGAATGTGTGACCTGAATTATATCTAAACATTTTTGGTGTTAATATGTGACAGTTATACCTTAATTTATTTATTTTTCTGCACAAATGGTGTTATAAATACACTTGTTTGAGCACGTGTGTGGATAAATTCTTTCGCATTGACTGCGACATAGCAATACGTAAATGAAAGAGACATTTTTTCGATACAACGTAGTCAATTAAGATTCAATTTTAACTGAATTTAAAAATAATTATAAGTTTGACCTGTATGTGACATTGTTAGAATTGGATAATATTTGAGTATGATGCTTTTGTATCAACTTTAAGCTTTCAAGGACGTGTGCTAAATATCGTCAGTGTATGTATGTCTGTTTGTATGTTTCTCCATATATTTCTCGGAATCTAAAAGTTTCTCAAGACGATCGTTTTTGATTACAGGTATATCCCATAAAAAATTTTTTACGTAAAATGTTGCCATGACGAGACCATATGAGTTGCACTATCAAAATGTTCTCAGATCTCACGGAAAATCAAGCTTCTTACTCTACAAGCTTTATTTTCACAACATCTATACTTTAATCATAATATGTGGCCTGGCCATTACGCTACTACAAGAACTATTGTATAACAGAAAAGTAATGGACCGTGAACAAAATTGTCTTTAATACGTAATAAATTACCCCCATGTGACGGGAATTAAAAGTTATAGGCATTAAAAGTTCTAGGTTTAGATTTTTTTGTAGTTTGTGTACTAATACTGACTCATATATCAAATTTTAGCTTTATATGACTTTAGGAAGTACCCTAAGAATTTTAACGATTATCAGTGAGTGAGTCAGTGGCGAAATCGAGGTTTTCCAGATATCAGTAAAATCTTAAGTATAAAGAGCCTTATATGTATATTTAATAAATTTATTATTGACACATATCTCGGGAATTTTATTTATCTGGTGTAATCTAAACTCAAGTTTTGAAGGTTCAAAAAAAAAACGACAAGTTCATCGAGAAAAGATAGTGCTTTCGCTTCGCTTTGCTTTTAGTGGCGCAGTAAGTTGTAAGTAGATTTTAACTTAGAGAATAGTCAGTTTAGTAGTTTTTGAGATATGGGTGTCTACGCATTTTGGAGGATACATGCCTATAGCATAGTATACCTACCTACCTACCTACCTACGTACGAAAAAAGTTGGTTTAACTTTTTAAATAATTTTTATTAATATTGACTCATATTTAAAACTCGGACACGAAAAAATGTTGCTTCATAAATTTAAACAAAGCCATAGAATGTAAGATAAATTCGTTTAATTCTTTGCTAAAAATGTAAAAAGGCAACAACATTATTATCAATTCTCGTGACAATAAAAAGCTTCCTCGCAATAAACAGTCTTTTATAGTCTGTACCGCCCGTTCGTTAATTGAGAACTAACAATGTGAACAGAATGGAATCGTAATGTCTTTTTACGTATTCAATATTAAATATTCCTGGCCAAATTGTGATTTTATCCTGAAAAAATTGCGTCGGACGAAATCGCGTAACATACTCTGCTTACCCTGTTATAGAAAAGAAGAAGTGGTATTGTTTTGAAGTTTATAATACTTTAAAATCCATAGAAATATTATAAATATGAAAGTCTGTCTATCTGCTGTCTGTCCGTTACGTTTTCACGACTACACGCTGATCGATTTTGATTAAATTTAACATGGGGGCAAACATAAGCTACTTTTTTATTCAAAAACCAACCCCTAAATGCTAAAATAAGGGATAAACGTTTGTTTGAAAGATTGCAACGATGACATGTTTTGTTAGAGTAATCGCGAAATAAAGCTTTGCGGGTCAGACAGTAGCTATAAATATGTTAAAATCTGTTCGACGAAGCGTATGAGTTAATATTCCTCGGTAATAAGTCAACCTTTATTCTCCCAGACAGTTTCTAAAGGGCGAAAAATTGGTCAAACGTGATTACCACCGTGATTACTAGGTGGTAGAGTTCTGCAACGTTTCGTACGGGTACGTTAACCTATTCCTGCCGCAATAACGTCAGTGCTTGTCACTGTCGTGTTTACGGGTACCGTAGCCAGTAAAGTTAAGTATGTCATGTTACTATCCAGCTACGCGCGACACTGAAAAGCTTCCTCGTCGTAAGTCTGTACCGCCCGTTCTTTAATTGAGAGCTATCAATGCGGATAAAATGGAATCGTTATGTCTTTCCATGTACTAAATGTTTAACATTGCCCAGTCTACTGTGAACCATGTGAACAACTGTGGTAAATGGAATCATATAGTTAATAGTTATTTCCTTATGCTAGTCCTGCAATAGAATAATGGTAGTTTTTTTAATTTTCCGCTACGTATGTAGATAAGGAAGTTACTGATTTTGCCCCGATTTTCGAAAATCGAGTTTTCACCAGATCTTCACGTTTTGAGATCCTAGGAACCTTTTCCGTCTTTTTCGAGATGACGTCAGTATGCCTGTATGTATGTGTAAAAAAAAAATGTTTTTTGTCACTGTTTCGAAATTTTTCAACCTATCGATTATTTAGCTAAAGCAATATTTTATATGTCAAAATTGAGTTGAATGCCAGTCGAAAGATAAAATCGATCATCGTTTCAAAAATCGATATACTGCCATTTTGAACTGAAAAAATCTATGCTTATAGTTTTCACTCCTTGAAGCTTAAAATACCTTAATTTAGCGAAAGTTTCAGGGATGGCCTGCAGAGTTAACCCTTTACATATTTTTTGAATTGGTCCGGACAATAGTGATAGAAAATAAAACATACTAGCTGCTGCGTGCAGCCCGCTGATATATACACATTTTTTGATGCATCCCGTGGGATTGCCTAGTTTTTCCGGGATAAAAAGTAGCCTTTGTCCTATTCCAGGTTATTATCTACCTGTATGCCAAATTTCATTTAATTCAGTTCAGTCGTTTTTGCGTGATTGAGTAAGAAACATCCATCTAAACATCCATCCAAACATCGAAACTTTCGCATTTATAATATTAAAATAGATAATATAGATATAGATATACATATAGATTATAAAGGCGTAAAATGAATTAACCATATGTGACTATCACTACTATCAGGTGCTTATCAGGTGAAGATCAGGTACTAGAGACTTGCAGCGTTTCAAGATGAAATGAAACGAAATAAAATGGAATGAAACGAAACGAAACGAAGTATATGTATTGTAGTTTTTTATCGGATACACTTTGTGAAATGTGCGCTGCGGAATTGCAGGACTTAATTCCGCCATCCCCGTTTTTCTATTGATCGTCGAAGCGCACAGATTCTAGGCATCGCCATATGGTGGACGTTCCACGTACCCGGACAAAGCGGTTCGACTCGGCATTCCTCATTCGAACCGCAAGGGACTGGAACATACTTCATGAGTCTGTGTTCTCCGGCGAGTACAATCGGGGATCTTCAAGAGAAGAGTGAACAGGTATTTTCTAGGGAAGCGCGTTCTATCTTATGCCGCATCTTAGCTTACCATCAGGCGAGATCGCGATCAAGCGCTTATAAGCGCTCGATAATAATAATAATAATAATAATAATAATAATAAAATTTATTTGCAATAATCAGCCTCAGGCGAGTTTGATACCACCGCCTTACATATTCCTGCCGCAATAGCGTCACTGCTTGTCATTGTTGTGCCTCGGTTTAGAAGGTAAGGTAGCCAGTACTTATCCATATTCATCCATTGCGACACACCACACAGATGGCAACGAAATATTATATATTTGATGGTTCATAGCGGTAGTTGTTTATTAACATTAGGGTGGCCATCTGCTTGTTTGTCATCTTGTAAAAAAATATATTTTTTATGGTATAGCTTTGTTGATTATGTTTACGTTTTATCTTACTTTAGTCGAATTTTGTTAAAACGAGGTAAAACTACTTAATAAATTCAAACCAAGGCATAGAATATTAGATTAACGTGTTTAATTCCTTCGCTGAAGAAACGTAAAAAGGCAACAACGTTATTTATTTATCCTCGTGACGATAAAGAACTTTCTCGCAATAAACATTTATTTATAATCCGTAGGTACCGTTTCTTCATTAATGGAGACCTAACAAACTCATTGAAATGGAATTTAGCGCTGGAATTGTAATGCTTTTTTATATAAACTGACTGGTAAAAGATTGTATATATTGAAAGACACGATAGTTAATGGTTATACGTGACCCATAAAAATATAATAAAAACATAACTTACTTAAAAAAGCTTAACCAACAATATTGCATAACTAAATAGTAAGCCTCAACGAAATAAGTGTAGTTAATATTCAATAAAATATTGTCACCGTGCAGACGATAGGCGCGCGTCTTGATTACACGTGCCGCAGCAGCAAATAGAAAAAATAAAAAACAAGTCAAGCTTGCTCCCGTCGGATCAACTCAGTGTAGGGTCGCATTCCGATTCAGTAGTAATTCGAAAAATATCGATTCGTCAAAACAAAACAACATGCACGTTTGTATCATGAAGTACTATAGCTTCATGGTTTGTATCTCTTTTTACGCGCGTTCGAATCCATGAAAACGCAACAATCAGCAGAAAACGGGCGTTCCTGAAACGCGCGTCCTTTAAAATACGACATGTGCTAGGACCCTAAAGATTAATTTGCATGAACTGAGGGTCGGTGTAAATCCTGATTAACCGAAACATCTACTAGTTAAGGAAAACGGGCGTTATTAATTTATTTATTTACATCAACCAATTTTTTGTATGTGGTTGTGACTCGCATAGCCAATCGGTCGCCATTTACGACCTGCATGGTAGAACGGCAGTTGGTAGTTTGGTGGCAAACTGGTAGATGTGCCACCTGATGGTAAGTGGTCGACGATTAGTTTACTTGGAACTAGCTCAGGTAACTCATTTATGTGTTGCCTATCCTGAGACATAAGGTGTTAAATCTCGTTGCCAGTAATTACACTGCCTGTTTTGCCCTTCTCTCTGCTACACAGCAAAGCTGTTTCACGGGAGAAACAAGCAAGGTGGTGGTATCCAGCGCATCCCTCCCACCGGTAAATTCTGACTGATGAACTGACTGGCCGACTAGGGAAATGGCAAAATTCCATCAAGTTTTATCGATAAAAAATCTCCGTGTAAGACTATCGGCAAAATAATTATTTAGAAAATCATTTTATTACATAATACAAACCGTTTTGGTTACAAGATATAATTAATAATTACTACTAAACGTTTAAAAAAGTTTTATATGTCAACATTTTTACTCTATGGTACTGGACATCATTTTGTATTTATAGTGTAGTCAAACTAGCACATTGTCGATGTTTAGGACAAAGGCCGTTAGTTCAAACTCAGGCAGTGTCGAAATTTTGCTTTTTTTAAATATTATGTTAAGTTATATGCAGAAAAGAAACAAAATATTAATATTTACATCCATATCTTAACACCAAATCTGTTACGGTGTATGTAGAAAGAATTGAATATCATACATCACTATCTAAATATCATAGACAGATCTGCCGTGCTTCCTTCACATTTATAAATTTTATAATATTAATATTTATTTGTAAGAGTACGGTAAATGATACGTCCATTTGATTCGAAAATAAAAGTTTACTTGGAAAGTTGTCCGAAAGTTTTAAAAAATTATAGATTTTTTAAAGAATTATAGAATTTCAGCTTTGTCAACTCGTATCTTGTCGCTAGCGCCGCTATATTGAAATAATGGCACCTATAGCCGATTTTCAACATAATATCCTTTTTTATTCATTTTACGATAGCAACACTTGTACATAACAAAATAAAACTTCAAAAAATTATTTATGTAAAATACGAGTACATTGTTATGTTCCATAATAATAAGATGTTCGGGAAGTTATAAAGCCATGAGAGAATGTCAACTGTGGGATATGGGTCGTGACAGTTGTGCTCTAGTGTTGAGGTCGGGTTACATTTTTATTTGGCGTTGAGGAATACTCTCCTTATATTTACACTGGCAAACACTCGCCCGCTTCTATGAACGTTAATTCATACACGATAACAAAAATATATGTGCTACAATTTGCGCGACTATGTATTCTCACTGTAAAGCGTATTTTAGCGTCAGTGTTTGTCACTGTTGTGTTTCGGTTTTGGAAGGTAAGGTAGCCTGTTGTCTTACGCATGTGGTATTAAGAGCTCGCTACAAGTCTAGCAACACACCATTAATATATTTTGTGTCTATAAGCGATGGTTGTCTCTTTCAATTAGGAGAGCCGTCTTTTTGTTTGAAATCCATTAAAAGATGTTTCTGGGATGGCCTATAAGCCTTCTTCCCGCTAAATTGAGGTATTTTAAGTTCAAAGGAACAAAAACTACACCTAAGCATGGATTTTTAACTTCAAAAACTTAAAATTTGTTAATAATGACAGTATTTTTATTTTTAAAAAGCTATATTTTGCAAACGATTATTGATTTTGATTTTTCGAACAGTATTAAAGGCAATTTTTAAATTTAAAATGTTTTGTTAGCTCATACATAATCGATAGGTTGAAAAATGGCGAAATAAATTCAAAACTATTTTCTTTCATAGAAGCAGCTCATTTGCATATAAAAATAGTAATAATAATTTAATAATTTAGTTGCTAAACATTTCCCAATATTGTAGCTACGCTTAGGGTAAAAAAGACAGATTAAAAGGCACAATAGAACTCCTTTATCTGATTTAATTAAGTCTATCTTATCAGATCAGAACCCTGCATCAGATATTCGCTTAATTAAAATGCGACCATTCGGGAAGTGTACTTTAAAAAAAAATTCAAAATCAATTCATATATGACGAAGTTCTGAAGGTAACAAACATTAAAAAAACAACATACAGCTGATAACTTTTTGGGGAGTCGGTTGAAAAGGAGCGACGATTGCGATCGCCCACAATATTTGAAGATATAAAATGAAGATTTTTTTATATCATAAGATAGCAAAGAAGTAGATAGCTGTCCTGATGGAAAGAGACAACCATCGTCTATAGACATCAAAGGTATTAATGGTGCGTTGTTATCCGTGTGGCGAGGTGTTAATGCCACTTGCATAAGTTTACCGGATTACTCTCCAAACCGGAGAGTTGTGGCAGGAACACGTAAAGCGGTAGTACCAGACCCGGACGACAGACAGGCAACGCAGAACTCAACCACCTAGTAGTCACGATGGTAGTGACTAGCATAGCTAATCGTATGCCTTTCACTAACTGCCTGGCAGAATGGCAGATGGTCTATTCTTCAAAGGAGCCCGGAGCAACATGGGGAAGAAGGGAAGGAAAAATGAAGAAACTAAATAAATCTTAGTAATTATAAAATAAGAATAACCTAAACCATTTCAAAACTAATTTCGCAAATGCTTTTATTTAAATTTCGTAGCAGTGTTAATTTTATAATTACGGCCAGCCATTGTGAAAAAATGTTATGTGAAATACGGAGAAAAAGTTAGATGAAATGATTTCAAAATGTCCGAAAATAACAACAGGTATTCAATAAATACAAAACTCATTAAAACTTTAACTTTTTATTTATGTTATAGCCATTACGTCAAATAATATTGACTTTTTAATTACTTTACACTGTTAAACGATAACAAGTGAAGTTATAAACTCTATGAACCTGACCATAAATATACGAAACACAAACAACCAAGCCATTATACGAAGAACCTAATTATTACCCAACCTTAAACTTTGGGGGTTGTTTACTTGATCTAGGAAGGGCCAACTTTATTTGATACGTGACTATTTTAGGAAGCTCTCTCTATATATTGGTTTAACATTTCTATTCAATGATAAAATAAATATTGCATGTCCAATGTTTAATTATTCCGTTTTGTTAATTTCGATCTGCCAAATTATTTAACTGCCAATCTGACAGTTTACCGTGTGTATTTAAAACAATATATCTATATACTATTATGTGAAGCAAAACTTTGCTTTTTTTTAAGAAAATTACGCGAACGGAGGAGAATGAAATTTGGCTCAGTTAAAGTTGAGGGAGTGGAGGAGCGCCGAGAGCTAATATTTTTATAAAATATGCATTATAAAACATATTAAATTAGTAAAAAGAAACATTGCAGATTCTACTGTTAAATAATAAAACTCTGTATTTACCCCACATACAAGTAATCCCAGTTAATATTGCTCGGTGGTATGGAACCCTACGTGAGTCCAACGCGAATTTGAATTTTTTTATGGGATAAAATTATATTAAGCGCAAAAAGACTGAAATTAAAGTCCACAAACACACACAAGTCACAATTAGCTGTCACGGCAACGGCTATATGCAATGTTTGCCATGTTAAAATGAGTTTAGTTTCAATTCTATCCGTAGTTTCAAGTCGTCCGTAGGGACTTCTTGTACAACTTCCTGGAAATGAGTCTTCAGATTGTAAATGGTAAGTCTATAGGGGAATTATGTGAAGGAAGCGAGGCAATCTATTCGTGAAGTTTTGACACTTGTACACATTAAAAGGTGAAATTAATTAAATTTGCTATTACCCGAGAACTATTCTATGTATCCTCCGTGATGGTACCGAAAAGAGAGACGTCGGTTTAATAAATGGATAAGACTCACCGATGGTTCCGATTAAACGAAGACCCCCAGCGGCACACTTATCCGCCCACATCCACCACACTTTTACAACCACGACCACGCCGGCACCAATCACAAAAGCAGTACGTACATGAATTGCGTGCTTTTATGCAATGTATGCAATGAAACTGTCCAACTTGTCACCGTAAATATACGGAGGACTCAGGATTTATTTGAATCAAACAAAATGTTGTTAAAGTTACGAAGTAATTATTATTAGATATAATGAAAGCTTTTGATTGATAACTTTCCAAAGTAACAAAAATAAAGCTTTACATATTTTCTTGTAGTTCTGAACAGTTAAATAAAATTAACAGTAGAACAGTAGTTAAATAAAATTTTTTTGCAAAATTTAAAAGTACACGATGACAATTAACCTTTTTATTAACATTTTCGTATTTTATATGAAATGAAACTGGATGGATGGATGTTTGTTACTCATTCACGTAAAAATCACTGAACGGATTTGAATGAAATTCGGCACACAGTTAAACGGTGACCTGAAATAGCACAGAGACTACTTTTTATTCCGGAAAAATTAGGTGATACCGTGAAATTCGTCAAAAAATCTTAATGCACGCTGCAGCTAGTTTATTATAAAAATATTTTTAACGCAGTGCATTTACAGCAGATCTTCACCAAAATAAAATGGGACTACACTAGGAGTAACCCTCCCAAACAAAAAATAATTGTCAAAATTGGTACATAAATGACTGTGTTCTGTGGTAACAAACGTAAATAAATTTAGAGCCAAATTGATAACCTCCTTTTAGCAAGACAGTTAAAAACATATATTCAATAAGTATACTTATAGTCTGGTTAACAAGTGCTTTTTAGGTCAAAACTTTTTCTAATTTTTCAAAAATTATGATTTAGGTGTCATTCGATTCGGAATGGCACGTAGAAACTTTTTGAGAAAATTGAAAGGCCGCACGCAAAAATAGCAAAAGTTATAAACAATTAAGTAAAAAAAACGAGGGGTTTGGTTTTTTGCAAATATCTCAAAAACTATTTGAGACTTTAAAATTTGAAAAAAAGATTCAAAAAGGGAAGGAAATTTCCAAAAAAAGTCTATACTCCTGGAACTGTAAAATAAGATTTATAATTTTCCCGGAGGGTTGAAATTACGCTCGAAAACGGATACTCCGGCTTGCGCATGCCACGCCAACTTTTTTAATGAATAAATATTATTTTAATTTATTAAATATGAAAATTAAGAAGTAAAAAATTCATGCGTCTATAAGATAGATCAATAAACAATAATCCGTCGGCAAATTTTCTTTATCGCGATTTTTCAACTAGGTATCCAGTAATTAACTAACAATATTTTATAGTACCAATATTAACATTGAAAGTGCCATAATTATTAAACTATAAATCTGGATTTTTTTTCCTTTCATCGAGCTATTTGACAAAGGGTTTAAAAGAGATTCCCGTTGGAAAATTTAAAAAAATTGATAATTTTCACTTTATTATTAACAATTATGAAGCGCGATTAAGCATTATTTTTTTTTCATAATATTACTTTTGTTTCATCTATTAATGATCAAAAGCTATCTCAAAATCTTATTCTCTAAAAAGAGAATTAGAAAAAGTTTTGACCTAAAAAGCACTTGTTAACCAGACTATTATTGCCTTTTGCCAAATTTATTAAATAAAAGGACTGATTGTAGTTAAGCAACACATTTTCTTTCAACCGGCGTTAAAAAATTTGTCCAGCGCGGCGCTTCGAAACATTTGCTTAAAAATCGCTGGTTAATTATATTCATGGTTTCACATTTAAAATTAGTATAAAACAAAATTTGGGAAAATACAAAAGATGGATGCGAATCAAAACGCCAAATAAAACATCTTGCGGGGTTGTTAGAAACCACTGATTGCCAAAGCAAAATCTGCAAGTGACCCGACAGACATGTTTTGCTTCTTTCAGTGCATCCATATTATAAAGAAGTCTGTTTCAAAAGTCTTGATGTTATTCTCGGACAAGACCCGACAATTGTTTTGTACTATGATCAACCTTGCTCCTTCTGAGTACAGTGTAGCATGTTTTTATATCATTTATAGTTAATAAGCAGATGGCTATCCAAATGGAAAGGGAAAACCATCGCTCATAGACACCAAAGATGCTAATGGTGCATTGCTATGATTGTGGTGAGGTCTCATTGCTACATGTATGTCACCAAACTGGAACAAGACAGTGAAAAACAGCCATTGCGGTTGGATTAGGTAAGGCGATGGTACCAGGTGGTCTATAATGTAGCTGTATGCCGCCACAAGGATGTTCGTCACGACACACGGTTGTTTGTATTTTTCCATCAGGAGAGTCATTCGCTTGTTTGCTATCGCTAAAATGTGGTAATGAGGATCACCACTCATCGCATCAACCAAAAATTAATGAATCATGGTGCGTCGGTACGTTTGTATAATTTCGGTTCACACTGCCTACCTTCCGAAGAAAACCGGCGCGATGACACTTTATATATGTATAAAACAGTCGTCACAATTTTTAAAAAAATCATTGTCATTTGTAGCTCATAACTACGTAAGATAAAAAAATACTGCGAAAATAATTTACTTTTGAAAAGCATCCCTGGATGTACGGCGAGACGATTTAATTGCATCCGGGGCTTTTGGATGCTGAGCTTTAGACATTGAAAGTTCATCTCCATTACTTTATGGATTCACAAAGACAAACTACTCTTTTAGATGGACTTTATTTAATGATGTTTATGTATTTTATTTCACAATTTCATTCTATATCATAAAAAAAATATATGTAGGTGACTTTTCATATATCACTAGCTCATCCGACAAACGTTATTTTGCCATACAAATTACTTGTATCTATTGAGTATTTTGATGGAGTACTTGAGAGGAGGGGTTAATTAAAATAAAAACTATCCCATCATTAAAGTTGGACCAAAGAGTAAATATCTACAAACTTCAATTGACATCGGTTCAATAGTTTCAGAGTCCATCGCGTACAAACAGCGTGACAAGTAGTTTATGTATATTAAGATAGGGCTATAAACAAGCACATGGTTATCCTGATGGAAACAGAAACTGTTCTCTATAAACACCAAAGATATTAATGGTGCATTGCTATGATATATTATGCCGCAAGCATAAGTTTCGCCTGTCCTGATAGAAAGAAAAAACCATCATCTAAAGACATTAAACTTGTTAAAGATGCTCTACCATTTGTAGGGTAGTAATGTAATGCTATATATGTATGAGTTTGTCGGTTACATTTCCATGAAAATCAAACACCGTAAAACAAATTACTTTGGCAAAATTTCGCATAAGTTTATATGTTTTAGAGTCCAAACGTAATACTCACAATATTGTAGGAGAAGAACTTAAGGCGGTATTTTTTTATATCATAAGATATCAAACAAGCAGATTGCTCTCCTGGTATAAATAAATAAACATATATTAACGGGACAAATTACACTCACTGATCTAACCCCAAAGTAGGCAAATTATTTGCTTGTATTATGGGTGTTAGTCAACGATACTTATATATCGAAATACATATATAAATACTGGAATATATTTAATAAACACTCAAACCCGGAAATACAAACATTTATGCTCATCACACAAATGCCTGTTCCCGTCGGGGATCTAACCCGAGCCCCGTCGATAGCGTAGTCAGGGTCGCTAACCACTCAACCAACGCAACGGGGTGGTCACAGAAATGAAAGAGACAACCTTCGCCTATAGGCACCAAAGATGTTAATAATGTGTTGCTAGTCTTGTGGCGGGGTCTTGATGCCACATGCACAAGTTACTTACCTTACTCTCCAAACCTGAACACGACAGTGACAATCACTGTAAATCGGTGGTATCAGACCCGGGCGAGACAATGCAGAACTCTAGTACTTATTAGCTACGATAGTAGTGACTCGCATAGCCAGTCGTTCGTGTCTCACAAACTGCCTGGCAGATAGGCAGATGGTTTATTCTTCAAAGAAGCCCGAACTAACACGGGATATCAATTTTGGTCTAGACATTGGAGTATTCTACCAGCTAGTAACCTGAGCCATTATTGAAGTGACACGATTGAAGCTCGTTCACTTTACTACTGAGAACAATTGTTGCAGAAATGATAGACTGTATCATTTTTCTGTCTATCTGTCTGGTAGACCCGTTATAACTTAAGTAAGGCTTGACCAATCTTGATAAAAATTAGTTTACACTGACAACATATGATTGCACAAATTTAGGCTATATAATTCTTCCTGTTTATTTCACTGATATTCCTGTTATAACTCAAGTACGGCTTGACCGATCTTGATAAAAATTAGTTTACACTGACAACATATGATTGCACAAATTTAGGCTATATAATTCTTCCTGTTTATTTCATTGATATTCCTGTTATAACTCAAGTACGGCTTGACCGATCTTGATAAAAATTAGTTCACGCTTAGAACACGTGATTGTGCTAATAGCCTATATTATTTTTCCTATCTCTCTGTCTGCTGGTCTCGCAATAACTCAAGAACGACTTCTCCGATATTGCGATATTACAGAAAATAAGTTTATAGTGAGAATACGTGTTTGCTATAATGATATATGATAAAGTTTTGTTCTGTTAATATAATGGTTCTAATGTTTTTAGTAAACAGTAATTTGGTTAAAATAATAAACACCGGACTGACCTTTTTTTATAAAGGTCTCCGCAGCTCCACCGTCCTTATCTTGCCCAGACAGTAACCTCATCTTGTGAAAACAACGTAATATTGGCGACTAATATTTTACTATTAAAAAACTATTTATATAAGAAAAACTAGGTTATCCACAATTATCTCTAAGTGCCCGTCTAAGTTGCTAAATATAAGATATCAATCTTAATCTTTTGTATAAAATGCAGTTAATGAGTTGGTAAATAAATTGCATAATCTTCAGTAATTCAGTATTATTAGCAGTATTCAGTAAAGAATATGTACTGTAGTTTTCAAAGCATAAAGAAGTAACAAAGTATCATCATGCCAGTTCACTTGTGAGGTAGACGGACTGATGACGTCTGTAGACGTTCCAGTTCGCCACGATCCACTGGATGGTCGGATATTGATTCCCATCGCAGCATTTCACCGGCCATGTATTAATTATGAAATAACGCTTATATCGAGCGATAAACAGGACCGACAGAATCATGTGTTCAGGCGAGGCGAGATGTTGCAAAACTCTACCACCTAGTAGTCACGATGGTAGTTTCCTTCTTTTAAACTGCCTAGCAGAATTGAAGATGGTTTATTCTTCAAAGGAGATCCGGACTAGCACGGGGGATTATTATATTATCATATTATTATTACCAGTGATCGCCTGTGGCCGAAATTCGACAATAGACGAAACAATAAAATCTATTTTAAATTTAACAACTGACTTTAGCCGTAAATAGCATACCTACTATACATGTGTGTATATATCATTTATAGCACATGAATGTAGTGTGTGTGACATTTATTTTTATTAATTTAATATATTTCTAATGCATGTGATTTAAAGTATCAGGTTTCTATAAACCTTTGCAATATAAACTTTAATTTCGCCAATTTTCATACTCAAACGTTCACGCAATTTTCTTAAAAAGGGATTTAAAATTTCTCGCTTATATTACTAGATAAATCGCATGAATAAACTCGGTGGCTGAAATTCGACCGTAGATTAAACAAGAAATCCTCTTTTAATTTTGACAAACGACTTTAACCATAAGGAAAATAGTAATAATATATGTGTCTATATTATCATGTATATCCCATAAATGTAGTGTGTGTAATGTTTATTTTTATTAAATTGTTTCTAATCCATATTTATTAAAAAATATTAGGTTTCTGCAGTCCTCCGCGATGTAAACTTTAACTGTACCAAATTTCATTCCCCACCATTCGCGCAATCGTCGAAAAAGGGGTTCAAAGTTTTTCCTTCACATTTAAATATATACTTAAATTTTAGAATATCATGTCCTAATATAAGTTTATATTACTTAATAGCATCCGAGGTACTAAATAATTTTCATATCGAAATATATGGAAAATCACTGACCTCTCGCAAGCAATTCACCGTACCCTGCTCCCGAACCTTCTGTTCACTCCCTTAATTAAAACGTAAATAAAACAATCACGGGCTGTATTCGTGTCTCAATTCTGAGGGTCGTCGAAATTTATTATACTATTTAAAACCCACCTGCTTTAATGCTACTTAGTTCGTAAAAGGCGAACGATTAGCTAGCATTTGTCACTACCATTTTGGCTATTTTTTTTATAGAAGAGGGGGCAAACGAGCAGGAGGTGCACCTGATGGTAAGTGATCACCGCCGCCCATGGACATCCACAATACCAGAGGTCTTGCAGTTGCGTTGCCGGCCTTTTAAGAATGAGAAAGCTTATTTCTTGAAGGCCCCCAAGTCGTATGCGTTTGGAAACTCCATGGCCGGTAATCGGTTCCACAACAAAGTAGTGCGAGACAAAAAGTGTCGAGAGAAACGCACAGTTGTGGATTTCCAGACATCGAGATGGTGAGGATGGAATTTCAAATATTGACGCGATGTCCGATGATGGAATTCGGCGGCAGGAATTAATCCAAATAACTCGTCGGAACACTCCTCATGAAAGATACGATAGAAGACACAGAGTGAACCAACATCTCTGCGCAATGCCAAAGAGTCGAACCGTTTCGAAATAGCCAGGTCGTCAACGATTCGAATCGCTCTACGTTGAATGCAATCAAGAGGAAGGAGCTGGTACTGAGGAGCTCCGGCCCAGAGGTGAGAACAGTACTCCATGTGGGGCCGAATTCGAGCCTTATAAAGTTGAAGGCGATGGGCCGGCAAGAAGTACTGTTTCGCTCTGCTGAGCACACCGAGCTTTTTGGAGGCTAGTTTAGCCTTACCTTCCAAATGACCGCGAAACTGAACGTAATTCGATATGCCGACTCCCAGAATCCCGATACCAGCTGAGGCTGTCAGGAGAGTATCCCCAAATCGAGGTGACACGACAAAGGGTGTCTTTTTAGCGGAAATTAGGTGGTTGTATTCTGAGGTAGACGTTTCGCTTGGATTTGTTACCACCACCGTAGTTATTCCTGCCGCAGTAGGGTAAATGCTTATCATCGCCATGTTCCGAATGTTATGGCAAGGTACCGATTAATTTATGCATGTGGTATTTTAACTAGGGTTGTGACGGAACTCTGCCTCCGCCTCCGTTACTGCGGAACTTCCGCAAAGAATCGAACCTCTGCCTCCGCATCCGTCTCCGCCAAATTTATGCGGAGTTTTAACGCAGGTTTATTTACGCTAATATACAAAGCGCAAAGAGCGACGTTGGGAAACGCGGCCTTACTATGCGTTCCAACTAAGAATAGGATCGCGCTTGTTATCAACTTCATACCACAAGTGTGAAATTAGTAGTGTTAGAAAAAAAAATATTTATTAAAAAAATATTGCTGACTTATTGAAAAACAACTAACGTTTTAATAATACTATTTTCGTCAATAAAAAATTAGTAAAAAACATCAGTCTAGTTGTTCATCTATAAATTATATTAAAAAAAAATACACCACTTACAAGCCAAAAACGACGGGGCAATTTTGTTGCGATTTTTGTGGGTTTGGGTTGTCTTTGTCCAAAATAGGCTATAAAAAGTATTGAAATATAATATTCATAAATAAAAAAACAGTAAAATATATCAGTCTAGCCGTTCATCTAAATATACGTATATATAAAAGTCCTGTAAGTTATTTTACACCTTATTTTGATACAATGTTACATAATCTGGTGGAAATCTAAATAAAAAATATACCAATTAGAATGAAATTAATTTTTTTTAAGTATTTCTTTGTTAGAATTTTTTTGCACACCTTACTCATCACTTATGAAGTTTTTGAAAAATGCGAAGCAATATGTCATCCTGGCAGTCCTATTCTTATTTTGAACGCATAGTACGGCTGTGTATTTGCGAGTGAAATTGTCAATATTTTGCTTTAAGTGATTTAGTGCATGATATGCATATATGATGTACCAATTTGAAATAAATATTTTTGATTTAAATAAACCATAAAATTTTATATTTTCTACTTCAAATTTCACCTCCGCCTCCGCCTCCGTTAGCCCTCGCATCCGCGGAGGCGAACCTCTTCTCCTCCGCATCCACGTCCGCCTCCGCTAAAAATATCTCCGTTACAACTCTGATTTTAACCTACCATAAGAAAAGCAGCCACAGATCATAGTTAACATAAGAAAATAAACACTTCTTTGAGCAGTGGTTAGGAATCGTAATCTCTGTATCTTGAATTCGATTGAGGGACAAGCGTGTGTGATAAGCATAAATGTCAACATTTCAGGGCGTGGATGTTCATTAAGAATATTTCAGTTTTTATATACTATGTACTAGCTGTACCTACGCGCGTTGCTACGCCACCAACTAAAATAAATTTGAAGGAAAGACATTAATTACATTACCAACTCAGAAACGTTCGTGGGCTCATGCACAAAAACTTTGCTAAAGATCATCACATGATCAAATGCATAGTTTACTATGTCAAAACCCGGGCGTGTCGTAAAGGTGTTGGCATAGTTTATGATTCTAGATACAGACGAACATATATATATATATATATATATATATATATATATATATATATATATATATATATATAAGTATATATATATATATATATATATATATATATATATATATATATATATATATATATATATATATATATATATATATATATATATAAGTATATGCTATCTAACACCCATATCACAAGCAAATAATTTGGTTACTTTGAGATCAGATTAATTCATACAATTTATACAGTGACTATTCATATATTATATTATTTTTCCTCTCATTGGCTCGAGGCGACTTTGAAGAATAAAATTTCTGCTTTCCTTCCAGCTAGTTAACGAGAGGCGAACCAAGGACAAACGTTTTAAAGCCAAAGGTTTTTCTGTGGTTGAAAATGTCTCGATCAAAATTTGTATCATCGTCTTAACTTTTGTAGTCACAATAGTGTCTTCCGTTTTGTAACTTCGAAGATCTAGAGTTATAAGATTTTTGCCGTATTGACCCGGACCCCTTTTGAAGAATAGGTCAACTGTCATTCTGCGAGGCAGTTCGTGAAAGGCCAACGATTGTCTATAAATGTCACTACAATCGTGATTACTTGGTGGTAGAGTTTTACGAGTCGCCCGCGTTTTGGGCTAGTTTTGGGTATTATCGACTTACATATTCCTGCTGCAATAGCTGTTGTGTTTCAGACTGGAAAGTAATGTAGCCGGAAAATTTATGCATATGGCATCATCATCCCGTCAAACGGATAACAACGCACCATTAACATAATTGCTTTTTATAGGTGATGGTTGTTTCTTTCCATCCGGAGATAGTTTGCTCTTATCATATAAAAAAATCAAACTTTTTATAAGTTATTTTGAGGCTTCAACATTTTTAAGCTACTATCGGATCGTTTCTTTTCGCTAATGTAATTCGTTCTGTCAGTGTTTAATTTGTTCAGTGATATTTATTTCACCATTGACGTGTCTAAACTTATCCTGCAAAACAAATTAATTTAATTACTCGTTTTGATGAAGACCGTTGGAACTGGGACACGATTAAAGCAGCCCGTTATTGATTTATTAATGTATTAATTAAGCGACTTTGGGGAAGGTTTGGAGGACTGTGTACAGTGGACTGTTTGTGAGAGGTTAGGCGTTTTCAACATTTTGACGTGAAAACTTATTTAGCAGCTGCTAGCTATTGCGTTATGAACGTTTATAAATTTTGACATTCTAATCTGAATTTCGTAATTTATAGGATAATCATAAATATTTTTAGTGTCAGCCCTTACTTCCATGAATAATTAAAGAAATAGGAGGTAGTCTATTAGGCCCCACTCCCCTTTTATATTTTCCCCTTGTTGATCAGGGTCCATTTTGGAAGAAAACTCCAACTGCTTTTCGGGTAGGCATCTTGTTAAAGGCGAGAGAAGGCTAATACGTATTGCATATTTCGTGACTGTTAACTACGTGGTAGAATTTTGCATCGTTTCGAAAGGGTTTAGTACCTACCTAAATGTCGCAATAGCGTGGTGCTTGACCCTGTTGTATTACGGTTTTGAGGTTAAGGTAGCCGATAAACTTATTCATTTAAACCTTTAAAATAATTAACCCCTAAAATTCATTCTAACTCCGCCATAATATTACTAGCGACCTGCCATCAGTTTCACCCGCGTAGCTTTTGTTTCCGTGAGAATATCGGAAAGGTTTATATACCAAAACCTTCCTCAAGAATCAATCTATTTATTAAAAAAACCGCATCAAAATCCGTTGCGTAGTTTTAAAGATGTAAGCATACATAGGGACATAGGGACAGACAGAGAAAGCGACTTTGTTTTACATTATGTAGTGATAAACAATGTAGCATTAACATCTTTCGTGTCTATTTATAGGCGATGGTTATTTCTTTCCATCAGGAAAACTATCTGCTAGCTCGCCATCCTATAAAGCAAAAAATAGACATTTCGTAAAATCTAAATAAAGGTTAAATGTATGGTTATTATATTATCGTAACTATTAAGTGGTAGGAGTTTAAGAGGAGCGTCTTGCCTGGTATTAGGTTTTTTGTTTATAGCAGAGTCGGCAATCGAACAGGATACTCACCTGATGGTAAATTATTATCGCCACCCATAGACAACTACACTACCAGAGGTCTTGCAATTCCGTTGCCGGCCTGTTAAGAATGAGTAAATTCTATTCTTGAAGGTCCCTTAGTCGTATCCGTTCGGAAAAATACCTGCCGATAATAATTGGTTCCACCAAGGAGTAGTACGGAGCATAAAGTACCTAGGTACCACAGTTATAGGATTCCAGACAACGAGATGGTGAGGATAAAACTTTGAATTTTGTCACGATGTCCAATAGTTAATTTCGGCGGCAGGAACTATTCCTAAAACTTTATGCTAGTTAGATATATAGGGTTACTTTTAAACGACCGGCCAAATTTTAAAATTAGGAACTAAAGACTGAATTGAAAGTGCATCTTTATTATTGTGAAATTATTAGCAGATAATATAAAAATATCTGTAAAAAAATATCTTACTGGATTCATGAAATGTACGCACCGAGTCTTGGGAATGAACTTAGTAATACTGACTGCGTGTCATATTACATTTACCCATACTTAAGATAGTAACTGTTATGTAATCTGTCGTTCTAAATACTTTTCCAGGTCACTTTTAATTTGGTTGAAGGCATAAAAATATTTTCGTTCAAATTTCGTGTAAGTAATAAAATTATATCCATAAGTTTTTTTTGTGTCGGATAAAAATGAAATTTTGTATTTTTTAATTATTTTTTTTATTACATAAATCAAACATATTATCGATTCTGAACAGCCTCTGAAAATTTGGTCGGACCTTTAAAAGTATGAACTTTTAAACTAACGCGTTCTACTATCATTTTTAAATTTTTTTTAAAAGTAACCCTTTATATTCAGGGGTAAGTTTATATCTCCTTTAAAAGCAGTCACGAATAATACAGAAAATTATTTCATTCATGAAATAGAAGAGCTCTTAATGAATGGAGTTCAATTTTTGGGACAAAAAAGATTAAATAATCCTCACACAGATTTTCGTCGTGTTACTCCGCCCTCCCTTGAAGAAAAGAACTTCTGCCATTCTACCAGGCAGTTCGTAAACTTATAAGTGCGGTAATACTATTCCACCTCACACGGATAGCAACGCACTATTAACATTTTTTGTGTCTATAGGTGATGGTTGTATCTTTCCATCAGAAAACCCATCCGCTTGTAAGCTATCCTGTGGTATAAAAAAAGTTATTTTTACTATATGTGTCTTAATATGTCCTTTTCACTCTTTCTTTTGATGCCTTACTCCTTTTCACGAAAAGACCGAATTAATATTTACTGACTTGTCTTTCTGTGTTTGGTGCTGCAATAGCTACCGTCTACTTCTCGACACATTTAGTTAATAACAACGTAACATTTTAGTCAGTATCGATAGTAAAATAAAAAGTATCTTCACGCCCATATCCCCGAAGGGGTAGGCAGAGGTACAACAAGTGCACCCACGATTAGCCGAAGATACTTGGTCTCACAAATGTGTTAGGTGGCAAGCCTATCTCCAACTGGGCACTTTCCAATCCCGGGCAACTTTGTTTTTTTCAGAAAACTGAAAAAAACACTTTTTTTTAATGTGCCCGACCCGGGAATCGAACTCGGGACCTCATGTGGTCAACGCCAACCCTGGACCACTAAACTTAACAAGCAAATCAGTGGTATTTTAATGTATTCTGTACGCGTTCGCAAAGCGAGCTAGTTTCTACTCTTGCCTTACCAAAATTAAGTGACTTTTTGAAGTAAAATGTCTATTTTATTTATAACTAGCTGAAGCGTGCAGCTCGCTACATTATAAGTTTTTTGCGAATCCCGCGGGACTACCTAATTTTTCCGGGATAAAAAGTAGCCTATGTTTAGCACATAGGCTCATTATCTACTTGTGTGCCAAATTTGATTCAAATCCGTTAAGAAGTTTTTGCGTGGTTGAGTAACAAACATCCATCCATCCATCCATCCAAACATCCAAACTTAAACATTTATAATATTAAATATATATGAATAACATAAATACACCCATGTAAAAAAAACACACGCGTTTTACTGTATTTAATATTGATATATTAATTTAAAGACATTAAATGTAATCCATACTAATATTATAAATCCATACTAATATTATAAATGCGAAAGTAACTCTGTCTGTCTGTCTGTCTGTTACGCTTTCACGGCCAAACCACTGAACCGATTTGGATAAAATTTGGTACAAATATGTTTGAGACCCAAGAAAGGACATAGGATAGTTCTTATCCCGGAAATCCCACGGGAACGGGAACTATGCGGGTTTATATTTTAGAATTTTTACCACGCGAACGAAGTCGCGGGCACAGCTAGTAAGTGTAATAAAACTGATTGTACGAAAGTTTCCGAGCCTGTCTAGTGTTTGTAGGTATGTGCCTTTGAAAAGAGAAGATACCTTCATCTAAGGTATGTACGGATATAGTACGATAACGCCCGAAAATTTAGCATATCGAGATAATTTTTTATCTTCCGAATTACAGCGCGCAGTTTCCTTTTGCGAATGGCTATGTAATTGTTGTTTAATTATAATTAATGAAAAAACCTAAAAAATAAAGAAGTCTTCCGTACATCTGTTTATAAATATTATAATTCACGAGATTTCGCTGCATATAAAATTTCAAGTATTGTACATTAGTTGATCAGTTTATGACGTTGTATTTTATGACATAAAGAGGCATACATATTTTAACAAACAGCCAAATTATTTTAAAAATTGAATTCTACATTTAAGATAGTTAAGAAAGTAAATTTTTTAGGCTTACACTTTTGGATAATTTAATCGATATTAATTGATAACAGTCTAAATCAAATGATGATATTATTACAATTTTACAGCAAATAATTTATCTTCCTCGTTTTTTTATAAATGGGGGGGGGGGGGGGGGACAGGAGATGCACCTGATGGTAAGTGAGCACTTCAGCCCATGGACGTTCGCAATATCAGAGGTCTTGCAGTTTCGTTGCCACCCTTTTAAAAATGAGTAAGCTCTTTTCTTGAAGGTCCCCATGTCGTATCTGTTCGGAAACACTCCTGCCAGTAATTGATTCCATAACATGGTAGTGCGAGTCAAAAAGTGTCGAGAGAATGTACGGTTGTCAACACGGTCGGGACACTCCCCATGATAAATACGATAGAAGACACAGAGTGAACCTACATCTCTGCGCAATACCAAAGATTCAAGCCGTTTCGAAATCGCTTCGTGAGCTTCGCGATTGGTTTTTCCTGATTTTATTACAAAATGTTATTTTTCATATAATTCCCCTCTAAAAGACAACTACTCCGCTAGTCTCGTGGTTACCGTGTTATTATTATATTTTACAGTAATACTTACAAAAGTATCTTATTTTCCGTAGTATTCGTTTAGGCCCCTATAACGAATAGACCATATTCCTTCTGCAACAATATCAGTCCTTGTTATTAAGATAGCCGGTAAACTAATCTGTAGTATTTTAACCCGTCACAAGAATGCTAACGCACTGTTAATGGTGTCTATATGCGGTGATTTTCTTTTTTCACCAAAAGAACCATATGCTTGTTTGCCATTCTGTTATACAAAAAATAATAATCGACGATGTTTATACCTAATAAAAGTTGGAGGGTTGGAGTGAAATGACCTGTTTAACAACACTGCTTAGAGGATATAAAAATAGATTTTGCATTTTACATACCTTTTTTCTTTTTTCCGCTTGATCAGTTTTAAATGCAGTGCTTTTGATCCCAACTTGTCTGTTCTGTGCTTAATTTCCAAACAAAGTTACGTCAATATAAAAAAGTTAACATGAGGCGAACACTAACGAGGTTGATTTTTAGTTCAATGCGACGCGGCTAAGGAAGATTATTGAATTTTACAGTTAATATGAACCTACATATTATGCAACTGTATATATGTAGCATTGTCGCCTCTTTGGTCGAGTGTTCCGGTTTTGGCGTTGACCACTGAGGGCTCGGGTTCGATTTCCGGGTCGGGCAATTCAAAAATGTGTTTTTTTTTTCAGTTTTATGATAAAAAATATATTGTCCGGTATTTAATAAATGCCGGGTTAGGTCATATTATGAGATAAGTATCTTCTGCTAATCTTGAGTGCATTGGTTGTACCTCTGTCTATGTATTAGGGAATATGGGCGTGAAGATACTGTATGTATGTAGCATATGCAAATTATATTATATTGCATTTAGAAATATTTATTAAATAGGCATTTTTTGAAATAGCTCATCTAACATACTACTTTTTTTTATAAGTGTTAAAATCAAATGTGTCAGAATAATAAAAAACTTGCATGTCATCATTTAATGTTTTATACAATTTTCAAACTCTATTTCAGCCCCTTAGGAGTTGGTTTTTAAAAAAATGAGCCTTTGTTTGACTACTGGTCTTAGACTATCTCCATTGCAAATTTCATCAAATTTAGTTAAATGGTTTAACCGAGAAAGCGTAACAGACAGACAGAATTTCGTATTTGTCATATTAGTATAGAAACAACCGAATTAAGGTCTGCCTGATCTGCCTTTTTGAGAAGGCAATTAAAATTAAAAATAAAGGCAGACGCTGCAGATTTATTATTACCGTCGTATAACATTTTATTATAATGCTTTTGCTTAAAAGCTTTTGCTTGGGGTTTTGTTCGATTTTATTATGATAAAGTTTTAAAAATATATTTTAAAGGATTTGGAGGATATGGAAGAGGGCATACCATGCTATGGCCCGGGAGCCTCCATCAAGGAGGGCCCCACAATACAGATTAAAAAATATATCATATGGACTCCGTCGGGTCAGCAAATTTTGTTTTCTTTTCAAACAGCCTGTATTTGCATATTAATTTCAATAGTTATGCAAACGTGATAATATTGTTCTTGAAAATAAAAATAAAACTATTGTTCAATATCTGTTTCCTTCGCTTCTCAAAACATTGATACAACAAAAAGTCATGGAATATAGATATAAAAATAGGATAATTTTTTGTGAAATATATTTTTTTTAATTTGTTTATTAACAACTATTTGACATTCTATGTTTTAAGTTTCCTCAAAAGTTGGATAATCTTCCAAGATATTTCTGCCTTCACTTACAGAGGTTAGATATATATTCGCAAACTTACACGTAGATATGAATAAGTTCTCTAAAACTAAAACATTATTTCTACCAACAATTGTTTGAGAGACACATAACGGAGTTTTTATAGGTCAGGTTTTGGGTTTATACGTCAGATCACATTACTTGAGTTTCCGAGAGGAAACTCAACTTTTGCACGCCTCAACGCGAAGCGTTTAGTTCTTTTTTATTTCATAAGATAGCAAACAAGCAAATGGGTCTCCTGATGGAAAAAGTCAAGCATCGCCTATAGACATCAAGATGTTAATGGTACGTTGCTATCTAGTGGCGAGGTCGAATGCCACATGTACAAGTTTACTGGCTACCTTACCCTCCAAACCGGAACACGACAGCGACAAGCACTGACGCTATTGCTGCAGGAATAGGTAAGGCGGCGGTACCAGACCCGGAGACAATGCAGAACTCAACCACCTAGTAGCCTTGATGGTAGGGACTCACATAGCCAATTGATCGCCTTTTACGACCTGCCTGGCAGAACGGTAGTTGGCCTATTCTTCAAAGGAGCCTGGAACCAACACGGCGAAGATCGCGTTCTACTCTCGCTTAATCGATAGTAATTAATGTTTCTGAAGTAAAAATATATCTATTTTATTTATATTGGAATAATATGAATACGCACAATATATTTCTCCTGTGTTGGTCCCGGGTTCCTTGAGCTCCCTAGGTTCATATGAGCAAATGTATTTAAATGTCAAACACTTGTAGATAAAAAATATCGTAAAAAATAGAAATATGCCATATTAAGCTATTTTATCGTATTGAATAGAAAACTAAGGCTTAAGGAATACCCGTGGAGTAATTTTATTTCATCGGCAAGTATAATTCTGATTTCTCTGTGTTAATGCAAACGACGTTGACAACCTAAGAAATTGCCTTGAAAGGCGTATCCAGTTAAATCCGTGGTTGGTAACGAATAAACTCATAAACGATTTGCCCGATCTTAAAAAATCTTTTGCCATTAGAAAGTAACACTATTCAGGAGTTGACATAGCTACTTTTTTATCCGAATTTATTAAGGAAGAAAAATATTTCATAAAGGCGAAATAAACTTCGGTGACAGTTATTCTTTTGTCCCCACGGTATAGGCTATGATCGAAAGCCTTGCTGCTTTTCATTAATTTATTATTTAATTTGACTTTCAGATTTAGTTTATGATAATCAACTTAGTCCATAACGTCATGTCCATAATATGTTCCGTTTAAATTGAATTTGAATCCTTGATTTAGAAATAATTACGAATACTAATTTTTTGAGGATTTTAGATTTCCTAAACTATTTTAAATGTGGCTAATGTTTGTTAATAATAATAACGCATACTAATTCTGAAGTAATTATTAAGGTCGGTACAATAGTTTATGACATTTGTAACTACGAATATAATAAAAAAAAATACAACACTCGATTATTGGCGTTGATTATGTGTTGTGCGTATGAGCACAGAATACATAATAGTACCTATAAGTAGTATGATTCTTATTGTTTACTCGTACTTATTAAGGAATAGTTGATAACGCGAGTTAACGTTCTTGTGTCGTATTCACATATTAATATCTATACCTAGTCATGATATAAGTGATAATTATCATTCTGAAATTCAAATAAAATAAACAGTTACCTCTCTTATGATGCTAAAAAAACCGATAAGTATTTTGTTTTAATTGATCACTATTATTGATGTAATCTCTTTTGTTTTGTATACTATATAAAATCAAGTGACATTGACTTTTGATATTGCTTTAGCTGCTGGTGATTAACATTGTAATCTAAACTATACTAATATTATAAAGAAAGATTTGATTTTTCGTTTGTTTGTTTGATACTACTTACTTCAAAAACTACTACTCGACCATTTTAAAAATTCTACACTTTTTATCGTCGGCACTTGGTGAAACTCCATTTTAATGTAATATTTTATCACTTATACATTTGTACTGTTTCACAATAAGCGAAACCGGTTGGTAATAAGTGATAATAAGTTTATTGTGTACAGTACAAGTGTATAAGTGATAAAATATTACATTTTAAAAATTCTTTCACCTTTATCCAGGAGTGACACAGGGTACTTTTTACCCGACTTAGTAAGGGGAATTAAAATTTTTGGTCACGCTAACGAAGTCACGGGTAGCTGCAAGTTAATTATATATCTAATAATGTTACAACTTTTATTGTCTGCAGCACCGGATTTGGTCTAAAAAGTCCTAGACTCAAAAGATTCAAATTCTGAATCGTTTTGGATCATTTTTCAGTTTGTCTTTGAACATAACTTGCCCAAAATCAAAGTGCGCTTAATTTTCCGAAGGGTTAACCGTCTGTAACATCATGTTTTATAATGCTATCGGCTTATCAAAGGTGCGATTCACTTCTACCTAACTTTATGGGCGTGACAGAATTTATTTATAACATTCAACATCAATGCATTCAAATGCGTTAGGTATAACGGTAATAATCTATAAATTTTTCGTTTAGTCTGGGTCCCTTTTTGAAGAATAGATCAACTGTTTTACTGCTGGGCATCTCGTAAAAGGCGACAGTAGGCGATATCACTAACATCGTGATTAATATCTATTTTGTAGACTTCTGAAACAACCCGACCGGTTTTTTTATATAATAAGATAGCAAACTAGCGGATGGGTCTCCTGGTGGAAGGAGTCAACCATCGCCAGTAGACACCATAGATGTTTATGGTGCGTTGCTATCTTGTGGCGAGGTCTAATGTCACTTGCATAAGTTTAGCGGCTACCAGTGACAGGCGCTGACACTATTGCGGCAGGAATAGGTAAGGTGGTGGTACCAGACACCGGGTGAGACAATGCAGAACTCTACCACCTAGTAGCCACGATGGTAGTGACTCGCATAGCCAATCGGTCGCCTTTTACGACCTGCCTGGCAGAACGGCAGTTGGCCTATTCTTCAAAGGAGCCCGGGACCAAGTGGGGGATAAATAGATTATTATTACAAACTATTATTATTCATCAGTATTCGACAGCAAGTCATCATTTACATATTTGATGTTTATAGGCAATGTTATCACTTTCCATCAGAAAAACCATCTGCTTGTTTACCATTTTTTTAATATTTTTTAAGAATAAGATAGCAAACAAGCAGATGGGTCTCCTGGTGGAAAGAGTCATCCATTGCCTATAGACACCAATGTGTTAATGGTGCATTGCCATCTTGTGGCGAGGTCTAAAGCCGCATGCATAAGTTTACTGGCTACCTTTCCCTCCAAACCGGAACAAGTCAGTGAGAAGCACTGACGCTATTGCGGTAGGAACAGGTAATGCGGTGGTACCTGACCCGGGCGAGACAATGCAGAACTCTACACCTAGTAGCCACGGTGGTAGTGACTCGTATAGCCAATCAGTCGGCTTTTACGACCTGCCTGGCAGAACAGCAGTTGGCCTATTCTTCAAAGAAGCTCAGAACCAACACGGGGAAAAAATAAAATAAAATAAATATTTTTTTAAATTGTAGTTTTCTATCTTATCTATTATCTACTCCTCTGTGGAATCAATTACCGGTGGGGGTGTTTCCGATCGGACACGACTTAGGCACCTTCATGAAAATAGCATACTCCTTCTTAAAATGACGGCAACGCAGCTGCAGGACCTTTGGTGATGTGGCTGTCCATGGGCGGTGGTAATCACTTACCATCAGGTGAGCCTCCTGCTCGTTTGCCCCTTTTTTCTATATATATAAAAAATAATCTTACCTTCAGTAGCTACAACGACATATCTTCCGATGTGGGTTTCACTGCTACTTTTATTCATGATGAAATTAGAATTTTTTTTTATAAAGACAAAATTCAATATCAAAATAAATCGTATAAACGTATCACATTACTATGAAAAAATAAAACTTTTATTAAAGTACATTTATCGTTCAATCATTACGAAAAAAATGGAGATAAATATTCAAATCACAAAAATACGTTTACTATTAAATAATCTTAACACAATGTTAAATGATATTGCTTGTAATTATATTAAACAGCGTAAATACGGTATGTTACGCTCGGCACAACAAAGAGTACTAAAAGTAATGTTTTCTTTGCAAATATATTTATCTTTATTGCATTTATACACTTAAGATTAAATTATCTTGTCATAGAAATTTAAATTTACCTGAGTCTTATATATATATATATATATATATATATATATATATATATATATATATATATATATATATATATATATATATATATATATATATATATATATATATATATATATATATATATATATATCTCATAAGATAGCAAACAAGCAGATGGTTCTCCTGATTGAAAGAATTAAGCATCGCCTATAGACACCAGAGGTGTTAATGGTGCGTTTCTATCTTGTGGCGAGGTCTAATGCCACATGCACATAAGTTTAGCGGCTACCTTACCCTTCAAATCGGAACACGACAGTGACAAGCACTGACACTATTGCGGCAGGAATAGGTAAGGTGGTGGTACCAAACCCGGGCGAGACAATACAGAACTCTACCACTAGGTGGTAGAGTTTCGCATTGTCTTAGGGGATCCAAATTTTTTCCTTCTCGTATTAATATATAGATGATAAAATAGTACATAATAAATGCGAAATTTGGCGTGTTTGAACTGTCGATGTCGGTTATCGCTCGAAAAGCGGTACAGAGAACTCGATTAACCGGACTAATTGGTGTCGCAAATATAATTGAAAATCCGGATAACTGAATGTGTAAAGAAAGTAATTGCACATAATATGTATTCTTTACTGTAGAAAGAGTCTAGCCTAGCCCACATACATATAATCACATGCTTATATTATTTGCAATGTTTATTAACAAACTAGCTGTTGCCCGCGACTTCGTCCGCGCGGACGTTTACTCCGCACAGCTCCTTCCCCGTAGGTGATAGCGTGATAATATGTAACCTATATGTTGATCCGACCTGTTAATAATATTCATGCATAATTTGGACTAAATCCATGCAGTACTTTTTGAGTTTACCCCGGACATACATTGAATTTCCTACGAATTTATTATATGTAAAATATAGATTTCATTTTTCCTTACATATATATTTTCTTAAAATACTAAAATATTACAACTTTTATCTGTACATATATACAAATAAATAAAATTGGAGAGTCTGTTTGTAATATTAAAATAACGTTTTTTACTATATGGATATGGATATATACACGGTACATATACCTACAAAAATATTTTCTTTTGCAATTTTTGTCTGTCTTTCTGTCTGTCTGTTAATTCCGAGTAATCTCTAAAACGGCTGCATTGGACTAACTTTTACTGGTAGATAGCTAATGTTATAAGAAGTAACTCAGGTCTTTTTTTATTTTAGAAAATTTTCGACGCGGAAGAAGTCTCAGGCACGTTTAGTGATTAATAAAATGACTATTTATAAAATGACAAAGGACATTACTTTTTAATATTTTTTTCCCAGTGTGGTCCCAGCCACCTTTGAAGAGTAGACCATCTGCTATTCTGCCAAGTAGTTTAAAAACGCAAATAATAGGCTCATCGTGTTCTGCATCGTCTCGCCTGTGTCTGGTACTGCCGCTTTATCTATTCCTGCTGCAATAGCGTCAGTGCTTGTCACTGTCGTGTTCCCGTTAGGTTGAGGTTGCTGGTAAACATTTGTATGTGGCATATCCACCACAAGGATAGCAACGCATCATTAACATCTTTGGTTTCTATAGGCGATGGTTGTATCTTTCCATCAAGAGAGCCATCTGCTGCTTTGCTGTCTGATGATGTATAAAAACATCATAATAACTACTCGGACGTAAAGCCCTGGCTTAAAAACACCGCGTTACTCTCGGACGAATAAAGCAGTAGGCAATAAGTTCCATGGTCTAACTCACGGAATATCATCTGGTCTGTGGTCTAACCTATTACTGACGCGGTCAAATCAATGATTGTCACTGTCGTGTTATTGTTTGAAGGATAGGGTAGTCGGTAAACTTATGCATGTGACTTTAAGCGACTCAATATATATTGTTTAGTAAATTTATGATTGTACCAAAAATATCTTTGAAGGCTATTTTCAGGGTTTGAAGCGCTTTCGCATGAAATTAACTCAAAAAAGTATGGGCTCCAATTATGGTGTTCGCGCAAACTAACTACATACTTGTTTATGGTTTGTAGTTATGGTTTGTAGTTATGAATCCGTGTAAGGTGGGGCACCTTACACGGATTCGTAATTACCCATACCTTATAGACCTACAATAATATTGCGCAATACTTTTATTGTGTAATAATATTGAATACCCCCTTGATTCCAAACGTTCAATAAATTCACTCAATAAAATTGACAAACCAGTCTCATTAATATTTTCGTGCGAGCATCATGGCTGATAACGAAGTTTTGGGCGGCAACCATGCTGCTGATTTTGTTAAATAAAACTATATAATTCTAAACATTCAAGTAAAAACTCCGTTCTGTTTTTAATGCACTGTTGCTCACCATTTTGCTTAATTTACGACACGACCATATATTAAACACGCTAACTGACCGAACGCGACCGCTCCTAACTCTGAAGTGAAAAGTATTGTAAAATATTAAGCCTACACAGTGCAAGAATAAAATATTGCGCAATAAAAATTAAACCCGCTCAAACCTTCTTTCAATCATTGTGCAGTCTTCAATATTAACCCTAAACGGTCAATAATATTGCATAACGCGTCATATTGCGCAATATTATTGTAGGTCTAGGGGGCGCCTAACTGGAGTCCGGATAACTGTTTTTTTTCTATATCATAAGATAGCAAACAATCAGATGGATCTCCCGATAGAAAGAGTCAACCAACGCCTATAGACACCAAATATCGTAATTGTGCATTGCTATCTTGTGGTCAGGTCTCATGCCACATGCATAATTTTATCGGCTACCTTACCCTCCAAACCGGGACACGACAGTGGCAACCACTGATGCTGTTGCGGGCCCAGGCGCCGGGACCCGGGCGAAACAATGCAGAACTCTACCACGTAGCAGCTACGATAGTAGCGTCTCGCATAACTAATTGGTCGCCTTTTACGACCTGCAGGGCAGAACGGCTGTTGGCCTATTCTTTAATGGAGACCGGCCAACACGGTTTCCACTGTAATTGTTATTATCGGTAAAATATTGCGGCCTTGTCGCGTCGCTACTCCTCTTGCTTACCGGCAAACTGGTAAATCGTGGTGAATCGGAAAATGTATATATATTCGGTTCATTTTGCCTACTCTGCAAGTGAACTGGCGTGATGATTTTTTTACAAAATAAGTTTCTCTACAGTAATACTTCATTTTATTATCCCTTTATTAATAAATATCTTTATAATAAACATACCAAAAATATTTTGCATCAATAATATTGATGCAAAAAACTTTGAATTAATTTTTATAGAGTATAATAAGTAGGTATTGCTTACATTTGTTAAGTGAAGGTAATAAAGAAAATTTGCAATTGAAACTCAGAAACGTGATCACATATTTATGCAAAGCACTTACGTGCCATACAAGTAATATTAAGTTCATTTATGTAATTTAAACAGGTTCCTCTGTACATAACATTCAAATTAATAAGACATGGAACCCATATTTAATAATCACAAGTCATTAATTATTTGGGACTGGAAAGATCAGTAAAATGTTATTAATCGCAACGTTTTGTGTAAATACACGTAAAAGAAGAGCCCAAGATACGACATTGGTTTTACTTGAGCGTCTTGGGGACCTGTTGGATTTTTCAAATTAGATCATAGTAAAAATAATATATTCTACAATGTTTTTCAATACAATACATGCTATAATGTTTTTCAATACAAATTTACAATAATATATTCTACATTGTAATCATATTAAAAGCATCTATGTATTTTTGAAAATGTAAAAAAAAAGAAACAGTAATATAGAATTAGGAGGTTTCCGGCGACTGGGACCGCATTAACTGGAACCGCGGCCCCAGTTGCAGGATTGGTTTAATTTTAATATTTTTCTTCCGGCGACTCAGACCACGTATAAATTAATTTAAAAATCTATTGTTCAATCCAAAACTAGTACAGTCAAACAAAAAAATGTTTAACGTAAAATAAAAACTCTTTGATTCATAAATATCATTTATTTATATAACTTTTAAAAAGCACAATTTTTGTTATTTTGTATTAAAGACGTAAATCATGCTAAAAATATTTAAAAATTTCAAACACTTAACTATAACTAAATAATTTGACCGCCCTTTGGTCAAGTAGTTAGTGATCCTGACTACGCAATATACGGAGCTCGGGTGCGATTCCTGACAGGGACAAACACTTATGTGATGAGTATAGATGTTTGTATTTCTGGGTTTAGGTGTTTATTACATATATTTCGGTATTTACATTTAATATTAAATATATATTCTTGAATTAAAAAGGATTTTCTTTCATTATTACTTTAGATATGTTTTTGTTTGAGTGTACTGTATAAACTTGAATAAAAGATTCTTTTATTAATTTATGCGTGGAGTCGCTGGAACATAAATATTAAAATTATCACCGGTAACAGTCACCGGAAACCTCGAATTAGTAGCGTCAGATTAAGGTATGGTGAACTCATTGCGAGCTAAAAATTGTAAGCATGCTTAGAAGATCTGACGATTTGAGAATAACGTATTGTTAAAGGGTCACAAAGTTGCAAAACATTGTCTTGACATCCTCGAGCGCGGTTGAATTTTCTTTTATTTCGAAGGAAATGATGTAAGAATAACGATTTTTTTAACTCTGACGAGCTGGTCAAGACGACCGGCTCTGAATAAAGGACCTCTATATGAAATGTTTGGTAGAAAATATCAACGGTATGCGAGGTATCCTCCTCTCTATGATTATCCTATAATTTCCTCTTCGCTACCCTAACTATAAATAAAGCTCTTCGTGAGCAATTGAAAGTTAGAGTAGTCATCTTTCTTTAGTAGTACCCGTTGCGCCATTGGCGCCTAAGACTTTATCACCTAGGAGTTCTTCTTAAAATGTGCGGTGTAACGCTAGCAGATCGAGTTCATAATAGGAATATGAAAGAAACGAAAAAATTTGGTTTTTATTTTTGAATATCAAGAAATGTTATTCTCTTCTATGCCAATAAATGCACCTTAAGCTAGGAAATATTTTATTTATATAGAATAGTAAACCAGGTGAGTAGTTTTCGTAAGTTAAGACATATACCACCTATAAACGTCGAGGATGATACTGTAACACTTCTTTGGTAAGGTCCACAACACGTTGCTTTTCTCGTAGCTGAAATATTAAATCTCATACGTACCTACCGTACTTCCTAATTGTCCAGGCAGAAAGACGGCTGTGAAAAGCTTTTATTATACGCTAAAAATTAGGCAATTCAATTCTAACTACTATTGAAACATGCTTACACCCCAAGAGCTGTCCAGCGATTGATAAAATATTAGAAATAATGTGCAACCCCGGGTGTATATTGCAGTACACGGCAATATCCTAGGTTAGTGCTTCTCAAAGGTGGCTCGCGTTCCCGAGAGGAGTCTAATGCCTCTACAAAGGGTCGTAGGCTGTTGTTAGGCGTCAGTAAAATAACAAAGTTAGAGTAGAAAAAACATACCTGCTAATAAGTTAAAAGGTACAAAAGTTAGGCATCGCGATGGTGAGAAGGGAATCGCATTTTATTTTACATGCTAGGGGGGTTGCAATATTACAAAGATTGAAAAACGCTGTTTTAGGAAATTAATATTCGATATTTATTTATTTATTTTATTTATTTATTTAAATTTTGCACACTACTTTTGCACAGGTAGACTTAACGCCCAAGAGCATTCTCTGCCAGTCAACCTCCAAAGAGTACAGAGAAGGCGCAAGGGGTGCACATAGAAAGACGAAAATAAAATTGAAACTTAATTTAGTACTATTTGAACACACTAGTTATGTGAAAACAAAACTCACACAATTAAAACACATAATTAAAACATAAATTTATATATAATATAATTATATAGTTAAATACACATATTGAATTTACATGAATACAAATAATTCAATATATAAGAATAAAATACATATACTTATAACTATAGTCAAATATATACTAAAATACATAGTAACCAATATATATTATATAAATACTCTTTTATGTCTTCATACCACAGCAGCAAATACATTAATAAAATTATATAAGTATTTAAGCAATCAATCAGGAACAATTCCCAAGTAAAGATTTTTGACTTGCCGTTTAAAAGAATACCTTGAATCTGCCCTCCTAACATCAGCAGGGAGTGCATTCCAGAGCCTTATAGCCTGACGGACAAACGAACATGATAGAAAATCAGTACGACAAAAGGGGACATGGAGGGTGAGATCATTATTAGATCGAAGATTACGATTATGTGAAGTGTATTGATATTGAAAATATGATTTAAGATACGTAGGAGCGGATGGATCGTATAAAATAGAAAACAGCATACATAATAATCTCATATGACGTCTTTGATGGATAGTCAGCCACTTAAGCTTAGAACGGTAAATAGAGATGTGATCATATTTCCTCAAACCAAAGATAAAACGAATACAATTATTTTGGAGACGATCCAATTTATTGAGAAGTGATTGGTTGAGATCAGCGTAGCATACATCAGCATAGTCAATCATGGGAAAGATCAAAGATTGTACCAACAGGATTTTAGTGTTTGTCGGTAAAAAGTTTTTATGTCTGTAAAGACAACGTAACGTATAATTTACCTTACGACAAATTTCATTTACATGAGGTGTCCACGACAAAGTACTATCAATTACCAAACCAAGATCCTTAACATGCGAACTGAAGGCAATCGGCATTTTGTTATATAAAATCGATGGCAAGGAATCCACGCGTATGCTTTCAAGTCGACGTTTGCTGCCAATAATTATGGCTTGGCATTTAGAATGGTTCACATCAATTCCGAATCTATTAGACCAGTCATATATCCTTTGCAGATCGGCATTTAGTCTCGATAGATGAACGTTTTCTCGCAATCCGTATTCGAATCACCCGATGTGGCTAAAAGAGATATGGCATTATTTACCATAATGTTAACCGTTTTGGGACTGGCAAGTAAATTACCGAAGAAAAAAGATGTTTTCCAAGTTCACGAATAGAAAACATTACTAGAGCTGTAGTTTACATAATCGTCAAAGACCTTAAACCAGATAAACAAAATTTACGGTCAATTCATGATAGATAAGTGTGCAGGGAGATAAAAACCACGCAAGTAAGGCGAATGTACTAATAATTATGAGCAAGATAATGAAATGAGACGGTCACATGACATTAATAAATAAGAGACAAGTTGATAGTTTCGTACTTCCTATTTCACATATATAAATATGAATCTAAGTTTGGTTCAGTTTGCGTGTCAGATTTAAATAGTTTTTATGTTATTCCTGATAAAAAGATAAATGATAATAAATAAATATTGTTGAACGAATTACACGAATTTATCTAGATAACCCTAATGTAAGCAAATTATTTTCTTGTATTTTGGGTGTTGGTCAACAATAGAGATATGTAAATACATGGAGATATATAAATTCTGAAATATATTTAATAAACACCCAAATCCAGACGTGTCGGTGTAAAAATGAGAAAGGACATGCTCTGTTGGTTCGGACATGTAGAAAAATCGGTAGATGGTTAACAAAACAGATATACGATGCAATGTGAAAGGATAATTACGGTCCCTATAATTATCCTTTCACATTAAGACCAAGATTAAATTGATCGGGGGTGGTCCGAAGGTGAGGTCAATAGTCTTCGCAATCGGCGTGTTTGTAAAGGACGGTCTACCGAAAATCGAAACCCTAGATTTCGACCATGATTCTGAGATGAAAACTGTGTGGGAAATTTTTAATTTTTTCGGACGATTATTCACCTTAACTATTTGTAATTTGATTTATTCTAATACTCTACAGTTTTTTTTACACAATAAGCAAATATATTATGTGCACAAAATCTGGTTCAAAAGTTCTGCGGGCCCAACGAGTTCCCCACAAAAAATCATAAAACGCAAATTTTGCTTATCACGCAGTGCCCCGCGGTTTCATCCGCGTATAATTTGGAAGAAATCACTGGTATTTCGGTTATAGTATTTCGGTATATACCATGATTTTGGTCTTATTTTCATGTGGTATAGAATATACTGATTTTCGGCCGCACCTGGATGTAGATTTAACGCAACCTATACCTAATTGGCTATTAAAAACAGCATTGTCTTAAATTTATTAAAACATGCTTGACCCTGTTTTTTTAATATTATAAGATAGCAAACAAGGAGATGGGTCTCCTGATGGAAAGAGTCAACCATCGCCTATAGACACCAAAGATGTTAATGATGCGTTGCTATCTTGTGGCGAGGCCTAATGCCATATGCATAAGTTTACCGGCTACCTTACCCTCCAAACCGGAATACGACAGCGATAAGCACTGACGCTATTGCGGCAGGAATAGGTAAGGCGGTGGTACTAGACCCGGGCGAGACAATGCAGAACTCTACCGCCTAGTAGCCACGATGGTAGTGACTAGATAGCCAATCGGTCGCCTTTTACGACCTGCCTGGCAGAACGGCAGTTCCAACCGGCCGAGGCCGGCAGAGGCCGGGACCAACACGGTGAACCCTGTGCTTCATTTATAGTGACTGCAAATGATACCTCTACAGAAAACTGTATCCTTTTAAAATTAAAAATTAAAACCGAGGGTATCATGGGAATCCGGGGTATACTACCGCGGGGCTTGGCGATCTCAGATTTCGTAATAAAATAATAAGAGTACCGATTTTTAATTTTAAAGAATGTGGAGGTGGCCGCATGGACTCAATGAATTTAAAAATTCTTGAGGGTAATGTACCGCATCTTCTTGATCTGTGAAGGTATCAATGGGTGACGATATCAATTTATTTACACTGTTTACACTGTCGCCTGGTAATTAGCCATTATTTTATCATTGATGGCGTCAACGCTTGCATTTCTCGCAGCTAAAATTGCCCTTTCACACATAAATTGATTTTTTTGGTAAATCTATCATATCCGGGTACAATTTAGATATCAAATCTTCAATGTTGGTTACGATTTCACCAAGGTCTTTGTCTATCTTAAGTGGATGTGAATACGTCTTTAAATTTGATTTCATAGGACGGATAGTTCAAAAAACGGATGATAACAAATTTGAGGGATACAGTTTGGTGTTATAGCTACATAACTATCACCAACATCTAAAATCTAATTATACCACTGGATAGCTAAAGAATCAAAAAATTTGATAAGCTGAGCGCAGATAGATTGCTGTCTGCGCTCAGCTTATCAAATTTTTTGCTGCGCTGGGAGTAGTGAAGTTGGTTCCGCCATTTTTAGGTAATTTCACTGCATTACATATTTTGCATAATTATGGTATATCTTCTGATTCAGAGCAACTATAAAGTTCGATTAAGTTTTTTTGAAAGCTCTTGTAATGATTTATTGACTGTATAATTTATAAAATATAATTCAACGCTTATAGTAAATTGTATATGTCATTTAATTAAAAAATTCAAAGAAAAATTGTAATCAGCCAAAAAATCTTTAAAAAGCCATATCCAAATACAAGGAACTTATGCCGTCTGAAAAGGATTTTGAATAGCAATCTAATGACACCCATGAACTCATGAATATAAAAGAGTGGAGAAGTGTCGAAAACGCAAAAATATGAAGGCATCCGAACCAATCAACGATGGCATCTGTACGACGAATGTTTTTTTTTTCGGAATGTCTGAACCACTGCTGGTCTTAAGGGTCTTAACGGTTGCGGGGGTGAGCAGAGAGCTCAACCAGAGTTATGTGTCCATGACCCAGCTAGATTCAGGAATTTTCCCGTCACCAATCAATATGATCTTGTTTGGAAAATTTGTTCTTTCTCCACCTAAATGACTACTCATGTTGGTATACAGCTTCAAGAATTAAACAGTTCTCTACAATGGGGAAGATTTTAAGCAAGATATAATAATATCATAACTACAAATCTTTGTTAAGTAGCTGTACGAATACAGTACTTACACCTACTTACTACCGAATTACACACATATCAGGCCAAACAAAACGATCATGTATCCCTCAACAACAACGTAAATTAGACGTAAAATTGACAGAGAGTATTGAATTACTAAAAAAGAAAAATGCTTTTTTTCAAAGAAGGAACATCCAACGTTCCATATCGAAGAAGTCTATTGCGAAAGGAGCCGATCACACGTCTACGCTGCGCGGGCCACTAAATGAGGTAAAAGCTATATGACTCCACTCACGTAGCTTAAAAAACCGACCAAGCGCGAGTCGAACTCACACGAAGGGTTCCGTGCCATCACCTATAAAAAACGGCAGAAAATCACGTATAGGAGCCTCCTTAAATATTTATTTCATTTTTTTTAAAGTGATGATATAATTAAATATTCTGTGGATATTTCAAACGTGGTAGACGTTGTCGTTATTAAGATCGAGAAAAAATTGAATATTTATTTTATTCTGTTTTTAGTTTAAGTTATTATAGTGGCAACATAAGTACATCATTTGTGAAAATTTCAACTATCTTACTATTATGGTTCATACAGCCTGGCGACGGACAGATAGATAGACAAACAGACAGACGCACGGACAGACATCGGAGTCTTAGTAATAGGGTCCCGTTTTACACTTTGGGTATGGAACCCTAAAAAGTATAGTAAAGCCAGCACTTTCACAGTTCGGCTCTTCTCTGCAATGTTTGGTTCTCGTTAGGCGGCCAGATTATAAAATATATCCGCCGCGTACGCGCCGCGTCTCGTACAGCCTTTCGGTAAATACCTACTATTGTGGAATTATTTTCTTTTTACGTTTTCTCTTAAACCATCCAAATAACATGGTATAAAGGACAAAGGTTATCTTCCTAAGATTTTCTTGTTGATGAAGTACTTTTCGTTAGTAAGGATTAATATGCTTGCCTAATAATCCTACTGCTCAAAATTTACCTATTAATTTTCGTAAATTTTTCGATTCAAAATTCCTTATTGTGGCTTGTTTATTAGAGATACATATATAGTGTCGCGGACTTTTTTGTAGATCTACTAAAAACCAATACATTTGTAGCACATTGTACTTACGTATAATTAACCACTACGCCAGCGCACGCGGATACAGTAGTTCGATAGCACTTTTTCTTCTGACTTAGTTTACAAATATCGATATTTAAGCTAAACTAAGAATTGTAACCTAATGATTGATAGCCTATAACCTTCCTCATGAATGTAGCTATCATACATAAAAGGATTTTTTTAAATCGGACTTGTAGTTCCAGAGATTAGCACTCTTCAGCTTTATTATATTATATACTAGGTGTTGCCAACGACTTCGCCCGCGCGGACTTCCTTTACTCCGCACAGCTCCTCCCCCGTAGGTGATAGGGTGATAATATGTAGCCTATATGTTGACCCGACCTGTTAGTCATATTCATGCAAAATTTGAAGTAAATCCATGCAGTACTTTTTGAGTTTACCCCGGACATACATACAAACAGACAAACAGACAAAAATTCTAAAAACTATAGTTTTGGCTTCGATATCGATTGTAGATCACGCCCCAAGTATTCTTTTAAAAAATATTCAATGTACAGTTTTGACTTTCCTACGATTTTATCCCGGCGAAGCAAAAGGCAGTAATGATTTTAGGTCTTAGAACAAAAATTAAATATACCGCCAGCAAATACACTCTCCTATTCTGCTCCATCATTATGTTGTGATCACCGTCTATACAGAAACTAATCTCTATAATTACTGATCCTATTTTGAAAGCTACATCACTTTTAAGTGTCATATGCTACATTTTATTCCAATTTTCCCGCGGGATCCGTATTTATGTGAGTTATGGGCGGTAAGCGGCTAGTCTAACAATCTTAATATACACATATAAATTATGTGTCACGTTTTTTTGTCTGCGATGGATTCCTAACCTACTGAACTGATTTCAATGAAATTTTGTAGATATCTAATCTTTGGTCCAACTTAAACGATAGAATAGTTTTTATCACAACCTCCCTCCCCCTCCTCCTTTCAAGTACCCCAATTTGTATGGCATAAGAACGTTTACCGGGTCAGCTAGTATACGCATACTGTATTTTAGCTTGGAGAGTCTTTATTACACGAAAATCATTACATAGTATAAAACAAAGTCGCTTTCTCTGTCTGTCCCTATGTCCTTATGTCCCTATGTATGCTTAAATCTTTAAAACTACGCTATGGATTTTGATGCGGTATTTTTTAATAGATAGATTGATTCTTGGGGAAGGTTTAAGTGTATAAACCTTTCCGATATTCCCACGGGAACAAAAACTGCGCGGGTGGAACCGCGGGCAGGTCGTTAGTACTACATAAGTTTGCCCTCTTTACAAAGTTTTGCATTTACGTTATGAAAATAAGGTAAATGCCAAACTTTGTAACGCTATTTCTTTTTTAATACTTTATATAAGCCCTTGAAGTTTTCCGTTTACGAAGTACGTTTACCACCTGGCGAGGTCGTTCTATCACAACAAAGTAGTCGTAAGTAGGAACTTTGGTTAATAATTCAAATATAATAAAAAATGGTGTTTGCATTATTTTTTGTTATTTATTTGAAGGAATTTGAGATAGAACAATAGCTAGATTCTCATTTATTTTGGACTACTAATCTCATCAATATATAAGATGTTGATGATGCGTTACTATCTTTGCGGCTGGGTGTTATTGCTACTTCACCCTTCAAACCGGAACATGACTGTAACAAGCACTGACGCTATTAAGGCACGAACAGATAAGGCGCTGAAACTACGTAATAGCCATGATGTTAGTGACTCACTTAGGCTTCGCTTCTTACGTACTACCTGGCAGAACGGCAGATCGTTTATTCTTCAAAAGAGCCCGGACCAACACGGGGGAAATCCGTACAAATTAGTTTTGGAATGTATCGCACGGATTTGTTACCATCGCCTTATCTATTACTACTGCAATAGCGACGTAGCGGTGCTTAACGCTTTTGTTTTCCAGTTTGAAGTGTAAGATAACTGGCAAAATAATGCATGTGACAGCCCATCACCAATAGCAACGCACCAATAGCATATGTGGTGTATACATACGATAGTTATTTCTTTCCATCACGATGGGCATTACCTTCTTTATCATGCTATAAAATAATAATAAATATTTATTAAAAAAACTATTTAAAAACAAGCTTTTTGACTAAATTTACAATATTTACTTTTTTAACTTCCCGCAACGTATGTAGGTAAGGAACTTACTGATTTTGCTCCGATTTTCACCAGATGTTCACGTTTTGGGGTTCTAGGAAACTTTTCATCTCAATACTTTTGAACGGCTTGACCGATCGAAACGCGGTTAATGGCATTTGATTGGATTCCGCCCAACTTAGACTTCTTGAAAATTTGAACCAAATGGGACCAGGAGATTTTGAGAAATTTTGAAAAAACCCCAAAAAAAATTATGGCTGAACAGTATTTTTTTAATATAACTTCCAGATTCTTGTACCGATTGAGGACAAAAACTAATCAGCTCTATTCCACTAAAAACTACGTCTAATGCATAAATTGCATAAAAATCGGTTTATCCGTTTGGAAGTAATCGTTGACGAAAAATTTTGAAAAAAGTGTTTTTACGACATACCTTCGACATTTTTGAAGCAATCAGTTTTTGGTATTCTACGATATTTTATTACTAAAAAAAATTACGACAAATACCGTCTCAAAAATTAAAATCGAATTTAATTTTCAAAAGTTACAGCTTTTCAAATATTAAAATGATGTTGTTTTTAGCAAACTTACTTAATATTTTTGAAATAACTTTCAGGCTAATTAATACACCGACTGACTCCAAAATCATATTAGCTTCTTTTCTTTAAAAACTGTATCAAATACTGTTGATTGGACAAAAATCGGTCAATTTGTTTGGGATCTATAAATGACGAAAATTTTTGACATTACTTCGAAATTTTTCAACCTTTTTTTATAGAAGAGGGGGCAATTGAGCAGGAGGTGCACCTGATGGTGAATGATCACCGCCGCCCACGGACATCCGCAATAACAGATGTCTGCAGTTGCGTTGCCGGCCTTTTAACCACTTGACTCTCGAAGAGGCAAATATTAGACATTATGTATGATAATTGTTGCCCTGTCACACTCAAAGCAAAATTTTACCCCGCTTACATTTGAATTAAAACTTTAAATTTCTATTTATAAAGACTAATGTTGTATGAAAAAGCCTTTGACGTTTAATCTATGATAAAATATCTTTTTTTTTTATATAGAAGAGGGGGCCAGCGAGCAAGAGGTGCACCTGATGGTAAGTGATCATCGCCGCCCATGGACATCTGCAATACCAGAGGTCTTGCAGTTGCGTTACCGGCCTTTTAAGAATGAGTAAGCTCTTTTCTGTCATGTCAAATTCGTCAATTGAAGTCGTTGTTTTGAATTGTCATTGAATTGTCATTTATTTTGTACCAGTCACTTTAGTTCGTTCGACTCTTTTCGAAATGGCTATTACAGTTGACCTTACGGGTCGTTACTGCGTCACGCGGCTGTTTGGGCGAGCAGAGTGCTCAGCCAGAACTTAAAATATTAAAGTTGGGCCTATAAACGACCGCGCTAAGGGCTGTCTCCTGTGAGACCAGACCTCGGCTTAGTGCGACGTTCGGACTAGTGGTGGTGGGAGGAGTCGTGGCATTGCGCCCCGCGTTAAGCGCGGGGCGATAAAGAAGTCTTCGCCGTCGAGACCGGCGACGACGGTGTAGCGTTGTGTGTGTTACATCTGAGTTGGTGTTGTTATTTGTGATGGTAATAGGATCGTCGGGATAGGAAGGTACATGGCGTGGCCTCTTGAACCTGGGTAGGGTGGCCGCGTCGGGCTCGTAGTCCGCCGCGGCTTTTATGAGGGGATTTTTGTGATGTGTTATTTTTTCAAAATAACGTATCGATAATTCTTTCATATATTGCATAATGGTTGGGAGTTCTAGGTCCCGGTGAATGTCTACATTGCGCGTGTACTATGGTGCACCAGTGGCGATGCGAATGAATTTAATTTGAACGATCTGCAATTTATAGAGGTTACTAGGGGTGAGCAAACGCTATGCTTGCGTACGTCATTATGGGACGTATACATGTTTTATAAAGTGTCACTTTGTTTCTAAGTGACATTTTACTGTTTTTGTTTAGTAGAAAGTAAAGCTTACTTAATACCATTTTGGCTTTGTTTGTGACGTTCTTAATGTGAGGTAAGGTCATAGTTTTGTTTAGTGTGACTCCGAGGTATTTGGTTTGTTGTTCCCACGGGATCATTCTGTCCTACATGGTGATCTTGTCCAGTCTTCGACTGGGCTTGGTCGTCGTATCATCACGTATCACGTGAATCCGGTGAAAGTACACTGCCTTACTTTTTTCCGGATTCACCTCGATACGCCACTTTCTGAACCAGTCACCCAAGGCTGTGGCGGCTCGTTGTAATCTGGCTGTAAGGTGAGATCTATTGAAGTGCGACGTGTATAAAGCAGTGTCGTCCGCAAATAGTGCCAGCTGGACGTACGGTGTCCGTGGCGGGTCGTTGGTATATAGGGTGTATAGGAGAGGCGAGAGTACCGAGCCTTGTGGTACTCCCGCTTCCAATCATCTGACTGATGAGAGGGTTTCCTCCACTCTGAACCGGAAGCGACGGTTTGACAAATAGTCCCGTATGATGAGTACGAGTCTGTCTGGCACACTTATCTGGTAAAGCTTATAGATTAAGCCATTGTGCCAGACTTTGTCAAACGCCTTCGCCACGTCAAAGAAGAGGGCGCCCGTTCCTGCGGTTTTTCGTCTTTTATTTAACCCGTTAAGTATGTACTCCGTGATGCGGTGTACTTGGTGTGTACAGGAGTGGGCAGCTCTGAATCCGAACTGTTCATCTAGGATAAGGTTCTTGTCTTGGATAATTACCTTAAGGCGCGCAAGGATTATGCGTTCGTATATTTTTCCTATTGAGTTTAATAGGCTTATAGGTCGGTAGCTACTTGGACTATTTTTAGGTTTACCCGGTTTGTGTATTCCTATGACTATGGCTTCTTTGCATTCGTCAGGGAATGCACGACCTTGCTAGACGAGCAAGGCATTGAAGATGCTTACTAATAGCAGAATTATTGCAGAAGGGAAGGATTTAATTATTTTCTTTGTTATTTTATCCGGTCCCGGCGCCTTTTTGTTGTGCAGATTTTTGATGATAGATGTTACTTCATCAAAATCAGTATGAGTGAGGGGATCGCTTTGCGGTAGTTCGGAGGCCCTGCGTTGTACTTCATTGTCTACCATGTATACATGGTCGGAATCAGTAGGCTGGCGGGAAAGGGAGCATGGGGTTTGGAGACTGTCGGCCAGACATTCGGCTTTTTCAGCATCGTTATACGCGAGCGATAGGTCGTCTTTAATGAGGGGGGGGATGGTTTCCTTAGGAACAGATTTGAATGCTTGTGCCAATGGCCAGTAGCCACATGGGACGGGGAGACCTCGCTTAGAATTCGGTCTCGGCTCGGCGGTAGAACTCGGCTATGTGTCTTTTCACATCGCGTGGTAAAAATCGCAACGTGCAACGGTTTTCGTCTGTCCTGTATGTATCGTAGCGCCGCGTTGCGGCGTTTTTCCTTCTAATGAGATCCCTAATATTTTCAGGGAGTTCCCATCTGCCTCTATGGGTTTCAGGGATTTCACGTGAGGCACTGCTGACCGCAGCCTCTATGTGCTGGCTATGGCTGCAGTTTTGTTGCAGAGTTGGCATCTTTGACCGTATTGAAGGCACTTGGGATTTGGTCAAGAAGCTCCGATTGTAGCGATTGGATTATGTTATTAAATTTGTTCCAATCTACAATCTGTTTGACACTTGCGGAACTACTTCTGCAGAGCGCACTTCTAGGGTAACGCCTCGCTCGCATAAGAGCTATATCTAGTACGTTTGGCAGCGATAGGGATCTTCATCCAGAAATGGGTACCTGGTAGGTTCTAAGGGAGCTGCCAGGGTTATGTCAAGTCTGTCGATGAGGTTCACCAATATTCTACCGCGTTCATTGGTGGAGCTGCATCGCCAGTGAGTATGTTTGCTATTGAAGTCGCCTGATAGGAGGACCGAATCGCCCATATTGAATATCGAACATAAGTCGCTTTCTAATAAGGGTTTACTAGCTGATTGGTAGACTAATGCAATTATGATAGGTCGGTGACCTATCATCCCTACATGGCATACAATACAGATACTTCTAGGTTTACTAGAGGTGGTGGTTCTAGCGGGGTTATTTGCAATGATCTTTTATGATAAATAACTGTTCCACCTAGAGCACTAGTAGTTCTATCGTTCCTTATGATGGTATAATTGGCAATCCTGGGACTCCGCCTACTAGGTTTTAGAAAAGTTTCTTGTATTAATATAACATCTATATTATATTTAATAACAAATTCTCTAGTTAAGTCTATTTGACTAGTTAAGCCGTTAGCGTTGAATGACACGATAGTTAGGGCATGGGAAGGAATCCTCTCGCGTCTGTTAATCATTGCGAGGGTCAGGGGTGTAGCGCCTGATGGAAGTCAACAGGGCAGTATATTTAATCAATATAAATATGTGTTGCCCAGGCGGGCATTCTGAATACTCGCGGCTGAAAGCTGCTAGTTCTTCGAAGTCGATGGCGTGAGCTAGCTCAGTCACCGATCCTAAAACTGCGTTACTATTTTGTAACGATAGTGACGCAGTATTATTTGTATGTTTGTTCGTTCGACCGGACCGCGTGTGTGCTAGCGATTTTTTACTGGTATAAAATTGAATTTTGTGTTGTTTTACGGTGCATTTCTCTCATGTAAGTACTGTTTTTATTAGAAAGGCCATTTATTTGTTCTATTTGGATGATTTGTTGTAAGAAATATATCGTGATGGCCAAAAATAAAATTATTTAGAAATAATAAATTTCTAAATAATTTTATTTTTGGCCATCACGTGATTTTTGTTATATTTTTCAAGTGATTTTTGTTATATTTGTTTGTTACTTTATTACTTCATTTTGATCCCTAATAGACAGAAAACATATCAATTGATACACAGTCGTTTACAAAAGACGAGTGATGTGTCCTGGCGCTTAAATTCGCCCTTGCGTGTCATAGTTTCGAGAGGTTAAGAATGAGTAAGCTTTTTTCTTGAAGGTCGCCAAGTTGTATCCGTTTGGAAACACCCCTGCTGGTAATTGATTTCAAAATCTACCGATTATTTAGCTAAAGCAATATTTTAGTTCTCAAAAATTGAGTTGAATGCCAATCGAAGAATCAATATTGATCATCGTTTCCAAAATATACAGCTTTTCAAAAATAAGTATACTGCCATTTTTAACAAAATAGATGTTTAAACTGAAAAAAATCTATGCTTAGAATTTTTACTCTTTTGAGCTTAAAATACCTTAATCTACCGGGAAGTTTTAGGGATGGCCTCAAGGTCAACCCTTTACAGATTTTTTAAACATGGTAAAATTTACCGCGGAAACGAGCTGGACTGTCATGGTCAACAACAATATGGCGAATAACCACGGCGTGACGCGGCGTGGCTTAACGCTTTTAAAGCGTTTACTGTCTCGTGACAATGTCCATTTTTGCCTAACTCATATCCTTAAAATATTATTAATCCCTATATATTATAAAAAAAATATTTCATTTTTAGTTATCTTCATATCATAATTAATAATTTAAAACTAAATAATTCATTCTTAGTGAACACAAACCTATCGTATTGTCATCAGAAGTAAAAATGTATTTCAAATTTCACCTACACAAAAATTAATTAGCACGACGACTTAAATATAATATTATTATACTAAATTTGAATTACTTCGTTCATATAAAATGTTGTACAACTCTGGAGAGCTACTAATTAATGAAACAGGCTAGAATATTAATTGCTCATTTACTCTGCGATGTCATAAAAATTGAGGTAGGGTTTATCCATTACTTTCAATTTATTATTTGCTAATGAATAAATCGACGGGTCCTACATAAGTTGTCGTAACTTAAAAAATGCGATTTTTGTTTTATTGATGAAAATGACTCCACTTTTATAGATCTTTTAATAACACTAAGTAGGATTTTTCTAATAGAAATTTTATGTGTATTCTTTGTGTTATTAAAAGATCTATAAAATTGGAATCATTTTCATAAACAAAATAAAAATCGCAATTTTTAAGTTACGACAACTTACGTAGGACTCGTCGACATATTAGATTATTTAACAGTTTAACATATAAGTACTATTAAAGAAATAATTACTTAATTGTTACGACCATTTATTTTTTAAAACGAGCTCGTAATATTCGCAGGAATCAAGATCAATTCGAGATATATTCACAGCAAGATTTAATCATTTGTATTGTAAAAATGGTGAAGATATTCTGTGCCAGGTTCGGACACGAAAAAATTACAGATTAAAGATGAAAAAAAAACAGATATACAATGTAGAGACCGGATGAGAAAAAGACTGTCGCGTTATCATCAAATTGATCAGGTACTATCTGAGGGTGTGTTAACAGTCTCCAAAATTGTTGTGAATGGCCGACTAGCAGAAAACTCTCCTGATAGAGATGTTAAAGGTACGTTGCTATCGGAGTGGAAAAATTATGGCTTATCCATGTAGCATTACGGATAACTTAACAGGCTACCTTACCCTCCATACCGGAAAACAACAGTGACAACATTGATGCTATTACGGCTAGAATAGTTAAGGCGGTGGTATCTGGGCGACATGTTGTACAGGGGGAAAATAAGACTGCCATAATATGGTCAAAATAATCGAATACTAACTAAAAATACACGACCTTACCGGACCTAAGTTCTCCGAAATGGTGTGTTTATATAAGGAGCAATGTGTTATATGTTAGTGCGTGTAAAGGATGTATTGAAAGTTATATGCAAACCTCTTGTAATACATATATATAAAAATCAATTGCTGTTCGTTAGTCTCGCTAAAACTCAAAAGCGGCTGAATTGATTTGGCTAATTTTGGTTTTAATTAATTGATGAAGTCCAGGGAAGGTTTAAAAGGTGAGGAAATATAGAAAAAAATAAGGAGCAGTTAAAATGCAGAACAACGTTTGCCGGGTCAGCTAGTATGATATAAATTTTGATAAGTCCATATGCTTTTCACAAAATCAATTTTGTAACTGGTAACTAAAGCTAAGCTACTATAACTTATCAACTTTTTTAATTTCCCGCTACGTATGTAGATAAGGAAGTTACTGATTTTGCGCCGATTTTCGAAAATCGAGTTTTCATCAGATCTCCACGTTTTGAGGTCATAGGAACCTTTTCCGACTATTTTCAGGATGACGTCAGTGTGTCTGTATGTATGTGTATGTATGAACATCTCATAACTTTTGAACGTTTAAACCGATCGAAACGGAAATGGCATTTGATTGGATTCCGCTCAACTTAGACTTCTTGAAAATTTGAACTAAATCGGAAGAGGAGATTTTGAGAAATTTTGCAATAACCTCAAAAAAGGTCCTTTTTTAAAGAATAAATCATCATCCATTCTGCCAGGCAGTTCCGAAAAGGCTATATATGTCACTACCATCGTACCTATTAGGTGCTAGAGTTCTGCAACATCTCGCCTGAGTTTTCTTGTCACTGCCTTAACTATTCTTACCGGAATAGTGTCAGTGCTTGTTACTGTCGTATTTCAGTGTGAAAGGTAAGATCGTCGGTAAATTCATGCATGTGGCATTACCATCCCGCCACATGGATAGCAATGTGTTATTAATATCTTTAATGTCTACAAGTGATGATTGTCTATTTCCATGAGGAGACCTTGTTAGCTTTTTAATGATGAATAAGCCAAGGATTTAAAACATTATCAGATAACATAATTTATTTTATGATACATAACGTTACTACTGTAGCGATACCTCAGTAACAAAATTATTTCCAAACACAATATGTATCGCTACTCAAATAACACAACGAAATTGCTAACGCTAAATAACGTTATAGAATAGCGTTTCATGCTGTTTTGTGATTGATTCGCCGCGTTTAATGCTATTTGTGATTAGTTCGACAACTAGCGCTAGAAGACAACGTCATAATACCTTATACCATAATGTTAATTCGTAGTGTATAACAGAACCAATGAATAACGTTATTAAATAGTAACAAATTCTGTATCATTTTTGGATAGCGTTATGCTTGAAAATAACGTCATGTCATGTCACGAGCAATAACGTTACCACAAAATACTGGTATATAAATCCTTGGAATAAACCCATAACCTTCTTTAAACAGTTTACAAAACTATAAAAATGTCGATTAGACAAATGTAGTATTACTTCAGTTGTATTTCCTTTTCCAGGAACACTGAATGGGATGAACAAGAGGAAATGAACGCGCAACCTAGAAACACTTGTGTCTTCTGTAACACGCAATCAGGAATTGCTTTGTACTCGTTTATTGACAAACTTTTGCGAAGTTGCACTTCACAAGTAAAATGTACCGAGACGACAGAGCTTCGTTAGTTTACGGGAGTCACTTTAGATTTCCACCTAGGAACACAAAGACTGTATAAAAAATAATGCCCACTAAAATATTACTGTTGTCTTTTATAAAATCGTGTTCTTTTGAGAAACATACACATACATTTAGATTGTCGCATGCTCTAGGGGTTAGTCTATTCGATTCTGATCATGAAGTCCCGGGTTCGATCCCCGGATCGGGCTTACGTGTTATTAAGGTATTTCTCGAAAATTTAAAATCTCAATATTGAGTTGCTCAAAATGTGGCTGATGGTCACCGTGTGGTGGTTACACTATTTTCGTGCTTCGGACGAGCACGTAAAGCCCTCAGTCCCGGTTATCACCAGAAATAGTCAGTAATCGTTATCATGTCGATAAAAAGCGGCAATGGGGTTTACCACTCATCTCGCCAACGAACAACTCGGTGAATCTTGCTGAACTGGAAAGACTATAGACGTTTCGTTTACTCTGCCTACCTCACAAGAGAACCGGGCGTGATGATACTACTATATAATTAGATACGAACCACATACTGATTGATTATGAATACTACTAATCAAAACTAATATTATGCAGGACAGATTTGATGTTTTGTTTCTTTACTTCTGACGATTTAACTCAGGAACTACTTGACCGATTTCAAAAATTCTTTCACATTTAGAAAGCTACATTATACAAGAGTGACAAAGGCTATTTTTAACTTCCCGCTACGTATGTAAATAAAGAAGTTATTGAATTTGCCCCGATTTTCGAAAATCGAGTTTTCACGAGATTTCCTCGTTTTGAGGTCCTAGGAACTTTTCCCGACAATTTTCACGATAATATCAGTATATCTGTATTTGTGTATGTGTATGTAGATATGTGTGTATGTAAATATCTCATAGATTTGGAACAGCTTGACTGATCGAAACGCGGTTGATGGCATTCGACAAGAATTAGAACATTTACTTATTCCCCGTTCTTGAATAAATAATAGACACTAGGCATAACATCACAGAAACATACATACATCTATTACATCACAGCAGTTCGTAAAAAATACTTATTTTATTCGATATAGATTATATATTAGATATAGATTAAGATAGATTATTAATATTAACATAAACTGACAATAGTGGCATGCTAAACTAGCAAAGAACATAACATGTATATAATTCTTATATTACTTCTATTTAAAATCCTTCTGCCACAGACAACATATTATATGGGTACTTAAAGACTCACTGACACTCACACTCCTTTCCCCAATTGAAAACCATTTACACATTATAACTTTATTTACATAAAACTACACAACTACGACAATTTTCACAATGACGTTAGTATGTCTGTTTGTATGTATGTATGTGTGTGTATGTACACTGAACATCACATGACTTTAAATGGCTTGACCGATCGAAACGCGGTGATGGCATTCAATTAGATTCCGCTTAACTTAGACGTGCTGAAAATTTAAACCAATTCAGTCCATTAGGTTTTGGGAAATTTTTAAAAAACATCCAAAAAAATTTTTGCGACACAGTATTTTGTTGAAATAACTTCTAGATTAATATATCAATTAAGTACTAAATCTGCTTTTTTCCTCATAAAACTGTGTCCAATGCATAAATTGCATCTAAACCGGTCAATCCGTTCGGGAGCTACCGTTGTCGAAAATTGTTGAAAAAAAGGGTTTTTCAACATAACTTCGAGATTTTTTAACCGATCATTTTTTGACCTGATACAATATTTTAGGACGTAAAAAACTACGCCGAACACTGTTTAAAAATCAAAATCGAATCATTATTTCAAAAGTTACAGTTTTTCAAATTTTAATATTTTGTTGTTAATAGAAAACACTTCCTATTTTTGAAATAACTTTGAAGTAATTTACCGATTGATTTTAAAATCTAATCAGCTCTTATACTTAAAAAACTGTGTCAAATACTCTAAAATTTGATCGAAATCTGTTAACTCGTATGGGATTCATCAATGGCGATACATTTTTGTAAAAAGAGTTTTTCTGACGTTTCTTTGAGGTTTTCAAAAATAAAAATATTATAATTTTTACAAACTTTAGATTTGTGAACTCTTTGAGGTCAAAATCTAGCTTAGGTATTGTTTTTGCTACTTTGTGCTCAAAATATCTGAATTTAGCCTGAAGTTTCAGGGTCAACCGTTTTACAGATTTTTTTAATCTCTGGAATTACAGAATATAATTTGAAAATTCTTTTATTTTATTTATTTATTTATTTAAATACTTTATTGCACAAAAAATAGTACAAAAGGCGTAACTTAATGCTATTAAGCATTTTCTCACAGTTTACCTTTCTTGATGCTGAGAGAAAAAGCTTGGGTAGTGCATAAAAAACTAATTATGAGCTATCAATAAAACTAAATACTAGATTCTAAATTACCATAACTAATCTATTTTTGTGATATACTACAACAAAGGAAGTAAGCTACATAACAACATTAGTGTTAATAATACATATATTCTATAACTTATATTTATTTTACTATAAGAAAACTAAGTTATTCTTTAGGGAAATTAGGGATATAGACTTTCATTACAATTTTCCAGCAGAAATGGGACTTACTTAAGGTATATCGTGGCAAACAGCTAGTTTTATGTAATTTAGAGTAAAAGTGTAAAAAATATGAAATGTATGTTTTTGTCGAGTAAAATTGAGAATTTTTTATAGAAATAAAACTATGTAGACAATCTCTGATACGTCTAGGTAAAAAAAAACAAGTCTCACATCTCACGTAGTTACTAGGGGTTACTGAATACCTGAAATTTGAGACTTTAATTTTTTTATCGTCTACGCTTGCCTGCCTGCCTGTGCCGAAGATACTTAGTCCCACGATGTGATAGATGGCAAGTATCGCTAACCGGGTATTTATTGTTGTAAATGTTAATTATTGTTAAAATGTGTTTTTTTAGTTTTCTGATAAAAGCAACGTTGCCCGAGAATGGGGCAACGTTGTTTTTATCAGAAAACTAAAAAAACACATTTTTTTTAATTGCTTTACCCGGAAATCGAACCCGAGACCTCATTTGGTGTCTAGATTGACTGACACCCGAGGTCACAGAGATGACCCGGAATGATTTTATGACATAAAATAAATAAATAAATAAATAAATAAATAAATAGATAAAATAAATAAATAGATAAAATAAAATTTTCATAATCGCCTCTGTGGTCTAGTGGTCCAGTGTTGGCGTTGACCACATGAGGTCCCGGGTTCGATTCCCGGGTCGGGCACTTTAAAAAAAAGTGTTTTTTCAGTTTTCTGAGAAACACAAAGTTGCCCGGGATTGGAAAGTGCCCGGTTGGCGATAGGCTTGCCACCTATCACATTTGTGGGACCAAGTATCTTCGGCTAATCGTGGGTGCACTTGTTGTACCTCTGCCTACCCCTTCGGGGATATGGGCGTGAAGATACTTTTTTTTTTTTTTTTAAATTTTCAATTAAAAAACATAAAATAAAATAAATAAATAACATCAATCTGAAAGCTCAGCTAGCCTTCTAAAACCCATCCATCTAAAAGAGACATCTTGATATCAGAAAAACGAACAGATTATTTGCTATCATCTAGTCTAATCTATATTATATCCATACTAATATTATAAATGCGAAAGTAACTATGTCTGTCTGTCTGTCTGTCTGTCTGTCTGTCTGTTACGCTTTCACGGCCAAACCACTGAACCGATTTGGATAAAATTTGGTACAAATATAGTTTGAGACCCAAGAAAGGACATAGGATAGTTCTTATCCCGGAAATCCCACGGGAACGGGAACTATGCGGGTTTTTATTTTAGAATTTTTTCCACACGAACGAAGTCGCGGGCACAGTTAGTAATATTATAAATGCGAAAGTTTGGATGTTTGGATGGATGTTTGTTACTCAATCACGCAAAAACTACTGGACGGATTTGAATGAAATTTGGCACACAGGTAGATAATGACCTGAAATAGCACATAGGCTAGGTGATGGACAAACTTTCTTATAATGCTGGGGGCTGCACGCTGCAGCTAGTCTAATCTAATCTAACCCAACCTAATCTTATATATAAAATTCTCGTGTCACAATGTTAGTTACCATATTCCTCCGAAACGGCTTGACCGATTTTTATGAAATTTTATGTGCATATTTAGTAGGTCTGAGAATTGGCTACTACCTATTTTTCATACCCTTAAGTGATAAGGGTTGTCTACCCCTATTTTTTATTTTTTGGACAAAATTTTTATTTTTTAATTTTTTATAATGTGGCGTTAAAATACATATAACCCTAAATTTTCACCCTTCTATCACCAACCCCTATTTAATAATTTAATAATTTATATGGCAAAACAACGTTTACTGGGTTGGTTAGTAATTATAAAATTCTCGTGTCGCGGTGTTTGTTACCAACTCCTTCGAAGCGGCTCGACCGATTATTATGAAATGTTGTGTGCATAGCGGTTAAGTCTGAGAATTGGCCAACATCTATTTTTCGTATCCCTAAATTTTAAGGGTGATCCATCCCTAATTTTTTTTTATTTTTTGGAAAAAAAAATTTTTTTTTCATGATTGAACATGCAAATTTTCACCCTTCTACCCTCAATCTTTTAATTAAATAATTTATATGGCAAAATAACATTTACTGTGTCATCTAGTATGATATAAAAAAACGGCCAAGTGCGAGTCGGACTCGCACACAAAGGGTTCCATACCAACATTTATAAAGAAAATCGCCCTTGTTGTATGTATACTTAAATATTTATTTTATGAATTAGGTATTTATTTTTATAGTTAATATATTTCCAAATTTATACTTTTTTATTTATTAATATTTATTAAGATCGAGTAAAAAACTGTTTAAAAATTACGTTTGTCGTATGTGATTACGTTTATGAGATACAGCCTGGTGACAGACAGAAGTCCCATTTTACCTTTTAGGTACGGAACCCTAAAAAGTCGGCCTTCGTTTAAATACTATAAGAAAGTCTTGTATTTTAGCGGCAGGTAAAATTGTATCATATTTTAATTTTCATACTTAAAAAATGTAAAATATATGAAACGATATTTGACTAAAGTTCAGCAGAGCGACAACGTCGGATTAATTTTTTCATATCTTGGTCTCTTATCTCATTATACGATATATTTACATAAAGGTTTTATTAAGCTTTCATCTTTTATTTAAAGAAGGAAACGCAAAGGGATAAAATAAATAGCTTGGATTAACTTGATGAGTATTCCTTTTGTATAAAACATAATTGGTTTAATTTTGTGCCAGTTACTGAGACATAATGAGGCGATGAATCTTATTATGTTTAATCTAGTAGATATTTCTCATAGTGGGAAGAAATAACTACCATTTATAGACAACGATAGTGTTAGTGGTACTTTATAATACGTATGGCGGGATGTCTTGCATGAATGAAAGATCTCAAAGTCAAATATTTTTATTCAAAATAGGATTAGTTACAATCTCTTTTTTGAAAGTCATCTTAGAATAATTCCATGTAACACTGATTTATAATAAATATAATCCTTTATATGTCTAATTATTATAAATAATACCTTAGAATCTAATTAACATAGTATATAATTGTCAAAAAAATAATTAAACATAAAATGTCAATAAACAGAACAGTAGTCATTAAAAATAATATTAACAAATAAAATTAAAATTAATTAATTTATCGCGAGCATTATATACTCCAGTCGTCCTCCAAGAAATCCTGTATCTTATAATACGCTTTACTTATTAATTTTTCTTTAATATACTTTTTAAACTTATTATCAGGTTCTTAACTTATTATCATAATTCAATCATATTATTTGGAATTTTATTATTAAATTGTATACCATCTCCTAAAAATGATTTTTTTTTGCTTTTGTTAACCTAAACTGAGGAACATCAAGCTTATTTTTTTACGTGTATTATAATTATGTTTATCGAAATTCTTTGAAAATAAGTTCAGATTCTTACGTACATATATTATGTTCTCATAAATGTATTGACAATGCACAGTCAGTATATTTATGTTCTTAAATAAGTCTCTGAGAGTGTCTCTTGACTTTAAATTATATATTGCTCTAATGGCTCTTTTTTGTAATATAAAAATAGTTTCTAAATCTGAAGCCCTCCCCCAAATCATAATACCATAAGACATAATGCTGTGAAAATACGCAAAATACACTAGCCTAGCTATATCTATATTTGTTAATTGTCTTATTTTTTTAATTGCATATGCAGACGAACTCAATTTACTAGCCAGATTTTTAAATTTTACCCCATTGAAGTTTAAAATCAATTGTAATGCCCAAAAATAAAGTACTATCTACTATTTCTATTGGTTCTTTATCTATTGATATGTCAGTATGGACTTTAATGATATTTTGAAGAGAAAATACAACGCATTTTGTTTTTTGTGCATTCAAAACTAAACTATTTATAGTAAACCAATTTTTTAGTTCCATAAGGGTCTTGTTTATATCGTCGTCACATTGCTGATTCCGTTTAACTTTAAATATAAGTGACGTGTCATCAGCAAACATTACAATATTTGAGTGCTTAGGGATGATAAATGGAAGATCATTAACATAAATTAGAAACAAAAATGGTCCTAACACGGATCCCTGGGGAGGGGGGAAAATTGTTTTTTTCTAACGTTGCTAGCTCCCGTACTATACGTTTTATTTACTAAAATAATCCCACCACTACTATTAGCGTGAAATTTTAATTTAATAAAAAATTTTCATCACGCCCGGTTCTTTGCAGAGTAGGCAGAGCAAATTGAACGTAATATATAGCCTTTCCGGTTCATCACGATTCATCGTTTTGTCGGCTTGCGAGATGAGTAGTGATCCCCATCGACGCATTTTATCGGTCTGATAAAAAATATCGACTATTTCTAGCAGTAACCGGGACTGACGACTTTATATGCTTATACGAGGTACGTAAGTGGTAACATACACCCCCACTAGACTCCGAACTGCTACTGAGACTTTGAATTTAAGAAATAAACCTCAAAAACACTTTTGCCATTCTGAGCCGAATTGGCTATCCTCTAGACCACAATACAGCAACTTAAGAACTTAAACTTTATATTTTATTAAAAATTAACAAGATCACTTCGTAAGTAAATTTTTTCGAACAAAAATAGAGGAAATTCACAGTTAAAAATATAATTTAGTAGCTATACCCCGTGGCACGTTTTTGATTGTAATTCTTTTGTGAATCAACTTCAACATGTTATAAGATAGCAAATAACCTCTGCTTAATAAATGAGATAGTCATTGGTTATAGACACCAAAGATGTTAAAAATGCAGTGCTATTCAAGCGGAAAAGATGTTTTTTGGGTTCCTCATAAGGATAAAACGAAACCCTTATAGAATCACTTCGTTGTACGTCTGTCCATCTGTCGAGACGCTTTTTCTCAGAAGGCGTGAAGGAATCGAGTGGAAATTTATATAAAATACTTGGATTTATACTCGTAGTTCCTTTCGGCTGTGCAAAAATCAAACTTGTAAGTCAACACAATTAAAACATATGATCATTTATGTCTCATACTCAGCAATATCTTGCGATTTTACAACATATAGGGTACTTCCCGTTTGAAACAAGCAATGTCTTATAGCACCATGTAAAAGAAAAAAATCCGAAAAGCGTACATATTTAGTTAAATCATAAGAAAAACATGATAAAAAGATATGACCGTTTATGTCGCTTATTTTGCGATTTCAGAATAGAATCAAAAGGGGTCCCGTTGATCTAGAAACATGAAATTATGTGTTGCTAATGTTACCTTTATATTTGTAAGAACCCTCGGTATGCGCGTCCAAATCGCACTTGACTGGTTTTTTTATTTCACATTATAACAAATAATCAGATACTTCTGATGTGATGTGATGTAAAGAAGGTTTTCTTAAGCATCAGACAGGACTTTTCCTAGCTTGGGTCGTAATATCAACGTCCTTGATATCCAATTACAAATAGCTACCTTGTGTTGGTCTGGGCTCCCTTTGGAGAATAGATTATTTGCCATTCTGCTGGGTCGTTTGTAAGAGGCGGACGTTGCCAGCCAGTGAGGTAGAGTTTTGTATTGTCTCGCCCGAGTATAGTACTACCGCCTTGCCTATTACCGCTGCAATAGCGTCAGTGCTTGTTAGTAGTGTTTAAAGGTAGCCGGTAAACTAATGTATGTGGCATTAAGATCCTGCCACACGGATAGCAACACATTGTCAACATCTTTGGAGTTTATAGGCGAAAGTTCAAATTCAAATTCAAATTGTTTATTGACGTGACAACGTCTTATAATTCGATAGAGCTGGCTGCACGCACGAAAAAACATGACTCATGCGGCGTTACCTCGCTCTGAGGCGTTCCGTAAATGCTACCATTCCATTAGTATTTTCTTAAGACGTTGTCACGTTCAACTATCGTCTGTAAACCAACTTTACAGACAACCGATTTTTTTCACAAAATAAAGTTAGTCTAGTACAAGCTGTAATGGTGATACAAAATAATTATTAGTTGTGTTTATTACAAAGAAACTATAGAAAGTTATCTGACAATAATGATATGAACCAAAGACTAACTCATGAACGATTAACTTCAACCTTCGTACTAGTTTACACTGTGTGACGGTAGATTGAGATTCCTCGCCGAGCGCGGCCTTTCGTTTTTACATTTATAAATATTTGTTTACTTTGTCGTGAATTGAATAGGCACGTAAGTACAAAGATAAGACTGTAGTATAGTTACAATATTCAGATACATCACTTATTATACTTAAGTAACTTAAGGAAAGAAAAAGAAAAAAAAATGTAAGACTAATCTATCTTATCATATTAACATGCGTGTATGTGTGTTTGTGAGACTGTGTACGTGTGTGTAATTAACAATGTGCTCAAAGGATAATTAGTAATAAGAAGTATGTTTTATAGAGCGTCTTTTCTATATATTATACGTTACACATACACATATATGTATATACATATATACAGACTTGTTTGCTATCTTATTATATAAAAACCATTACATCTTAGATATACAGATACCTTTTACAATATCTGGTACTAACAGGAATAATCTATCTGATTTGTCCAAGTGACCAAGGGTTATTCAAACCATGAAGTAAATTCATAGTTTGAATAATTTTCAATAAAGTCCACAAACCGTGCTTACAACAACAAAATGTAATAAGAAACTCTTTCGGCTTATTGTCCTTTGTTGTTTCAATTTAATATCTCAACTTTTCAAGAGTATCATTTTTCGATAAGAGTACCGGTTATTTTGACAGTAATCTCCCTTATCGGATGTTATGTCAATAACCGATAAAATACTTTTATTATTGGTCAATCGACACTTAATACGATTCACATGATTCTTTGATGGAGTTACCACAAATTATTTTTATCTTTACAGTTTTATTACCGAAATTACATGGTAAGGTATTTTCATCAATGTTTAAGGCATTTACACACTTGCGGTGCTTTATGGAACTAGCTTTTGGTTTCAAACTGAATATTCTGGAATTTTTAATTATATTTCATCACTTGCACGAATGACAAATGGAAATGTCATTTGTTCATGTGTATACTACACACATATTGTTGCTGTCACTGAGTCTATTCATAATAAGAACAAAATTGTTATATACATAGTTAGATTATAGATAATTATAACAAAACTTGCAGATCGCAATGAAATATATATATATATATATATATATATATATATATATATATATATATATATATATATATATATATATATATATATATATATATATATTGTAATTGTAAGGAAAAGGTTCTTATAAAAGAAAATATTAAGAAAATTGCGCGGAAAATTAGAAAATTTAAGAATACTTAACCACCATTTACAGTTTAATGCCAGTTTGGCTGCGTAGAAGGACAATCCCGTAGTCTTATATAAATTATGTGTCACATTGTTTGTCCGCAATGGATTCCTAATATGTAAGGCACAACAACGTATGCCGGGTCAGCTAGTGTATATATATATATTTATATGTATATATAGTTATATATTCTGTGTGTAATTACAAGCTAAGACATTGACTTGAAAGGCGTATTCATGTTATGTAAGCTATGAACTTTTCCTCCACTTTAATAAAAAGACCCTTCTATAAAGAGGTGTAAGTGTATCTGTTATTTTTGGTACAACAAATTATTGTTGTTTAATATCTCATGATAGCAAAAAGTGGTGGAAAATTATACTCATCGCGTCTACACACCTAATTAAATATAACATTTTTTATATAACGTTTTTTACATTTTCGTTACAAGAAGTTATTGATTTCACGAGTTTTCATCGAGCTCTATGTTTTGAGGCTCTAGGAAGCTTTTCTGGTTAATTCTATCATAGCCAAATTTCGAAAAAAGGTGTTTTCGAGCAATCGATTTTAGACTAGATTTAAACAGTATCTAAAATACAATATAACTTTCAGACTAATGCATCTACTGATTTCAAAATCTAATCAATAATGTTCCTTGCAAAACTACATTGAATGCCGTAAATCGGATCAGAATCGGTTAAATTTTTCGGCAGTTATCGTTGATGAAATATTGAAAATGTACCTTTTCGTCTTCACATCGAGTTTTTTGATCAATCGTATTTATTCTTTCTTTAAAAACCCATTTGTAGAGCTTAATAAATTGCAAAGAATGCCATTTGAGATATAAAAATCAATCTTAGTGTTAAAAGTTGCAGATTTCAAAAATTAAAATAATCAAATTTTCAACAAATTTTATGGTTGAACTCTTCGAGATATAGATTTTACACTTTCAGCCGCCGGTACTTGGTGAAATTCTACTGTTATTAGTTGAAACTAGGTAAAAATACACTGGTACTTTAATTTTGCTATAAGTACCTATATACAAAATTATTTTAAATTAATTTAAAGCGATTTTAAAGCATTTTCAGGACATAACATTATTTACTAGAGATTCTTCTAGATATGGTTATGTATAGTCTATGGTTATGTATAGTTTTGACGGCTTTAAGCTTAAAATACGTTGCGACAACTAGCACAAAGTTGCAGGGATGGCCTGAAAGGTCAACCGGGTTTTATTGATGTATAGACATACACACTTATGTTTATATACAGTGTGTAAAAAATATCTGATCCTACTCGATAGGGGCACATCGGTATGTCGATGACTTTACAATGAATGATTCAATTTTTGAAAATAAAAATATTGAGATATTTTGAAATCTTATTTAACCTTAAATTTCGCTAAAATGTTGCAAATATTTCAAGATGTAACACTCCGTCGGGTAATTTTTGTCCAAAATTTTGTGTTGCCATAGTAATTTATGGAATATGGTTATCAATTGGCGAAAGTTTAATTACATGTATATGCAAAATAATAGCGTATATATGCTTGTTCGTATAAGTTTTTCTAAAACATTGTACTTATTTATATGTGTATTGTTTTCTGTAAAATAATTAGGTACACACCTAAATATTATGTAGTAGGGAATTATAATATAGTAGGGAAAGCCTCAAGAAAGTGTATTGAAAATTTGTCTTGAACATTTCAATAAAAAAATTCAATATACGTATTAAGTATTTTTACCGTAACTCTATTCCTTTGATACTTTGATAAATAATTTAGTCACGACGGGGGACGAACATCACTGCGCGGTGCTACCTCTCATGAAACTGCGGCTTATGAGGTATTCAGAAGATATTGGCTTTATCAGGCTTTGCGGGGATAAAAACTGAAGCCACGTTGTTATACACATGATAGCAGGAATCTAACCCGAGAAAATGCCTAAAAATACTAAAATTTATTAGAAATCTGAGATACATAAATCACCATACTTTTATCTCCTCGTAAAATATATGTGTATGATTCTTTACTAATATATGTGTTTTTATATCATAATACAGCAAAAAAGCAGATGGCTCACCTGATGGAAAGAGACAACCATCGTCTATAGATATCAAAGATGTTAATAATGCGTTACTGTCAGTGTGGCAGGTGTTAATGCCACATGTAAGTTCACCGGATATCTTACCCTCTAAACCCGAACACGATATTGACAAGCATTGTCTTTATTGTGGCCAGAATAGGTTAGACGGTTGCTCCAGACTGGGACGAGATTTTATAGTCGCGACTGTACCTGTAGAGCTAATTCACCTGATACTTGTAGAGATAATTCACAGATGATTTATTCTTCAAGGTTCGTGATAGCTATTCATTTCATTTATAACTGACTTAAATTTTACCACTTTGAAAATGTTTGTCTGTCTTAACAGCTTCACCGATCTTGATGAAAATTGGTATAACTGAGAACACATGACAGTAAGAATGATAGGTCATATATTTTTAACTTCCCGCTACGTATGTAAACAAGGATGTTATTGATTTTGCCCCGATTTTCGAAAATCGAATTTTCACCAGATCTCCGTTTTGAGATTCTAAGAACTTTTTCCGACAATTTTCACGATGACATCAGTATATCTGTATGTGTATGTGTGTGTGTGTGTGTACGTGTGTATGTAAACATCTCATCACTTTTGATCGGCTGGACCGATCGAAACGCGGTTAATGGCATTCGTTTGGATTCCGCTCGACTTAGATTTTCTAAAAATTTGAACTAATTCGGTTAAGAGGATATTGAGAAATTTTGGAAAAACCCCAAAAAATATTTTACGAAACAGTATTTTTTATTTATTTATTTAAACACTTTATTGCACAAATCAGTATTTTCTTTTTCTTATTTTCAAAAGTTACAGCTTTTCAAATGTTAAAATTACGTTGTTTTTAGCAAACTTACTTATTTTTGAAATAACTTTCAGGCTAATACACCGATTGACCTAAACATCTTATCAGCTTTTCTCCTATAAAAATTGCGTCAAATACCGTTAATTGGTTCAAAATCGGTCAATTTGTATGTGATTTATCAATGACAAAAATTTTTGAAAAAATTTTTTTTAATGTTTAAAACTTTCTGGGATCTGGATTCTGGGATGGGAAAAAGAATTGATTGCCATTCGAAACATCCAAATTGATCATAGTTTCTAAATAATATAGCTTTTCAAAAATCTTAAAACTGCCAATTTAAAAAAAAAATGGTTGAACTAAAAAAATATGCTTATAATTTTTTCTCCTTTGAGCTTAAAATACCTTAATTGAGCGGGAAGCTTCAGGGATGATGGCCTACAGCGTCAACTGTTTACACATTTTTTGCACTGACATTGTCAAATGTCAATGAATCAGCTCAGCTCAGCGTAACGAACCGCAGGTGTATCGCCTAATATTTGCAATCCGTCAGCGATCAGCGACGACTCTTAAACGTAATCAAAACAAATAATCAAAAACGTTGCCAATTGCTGGATGCACGTCTTGGGATTTTACAGTACTATAAAATATATTCAAGCAGCAACGATTGCCTCTAATATATCGAAATTCGACCATAATTATGTCACTCCGTTTGGCCACTGACTAAATAATAAAATCAGAACAGACTTTAACCATAAACAAAAATATGTATATTCGGGTGAATATTATGATGGGTGTCAAATGCATGGTAGTGTGGGTAATATTTATTTTTATAGATTTAATTTGTTTTTAATGCATATAATATAAAAATATTAGCTGTACGCAATTCTTTATCATGTTATCTGTGCTAAAGGAGAATCATCATCATCATCATACGGTCTCAAATGCAACAGATAATAATAGCTACTTACCGTATTGTAATATATTATTAATTTCTTCTGAAATGTAAATTGTATAAAGGACACTATTTATAATGCTAAAATTCACGAAAATTCTCAAACATTATTATAACTTGTATTAACAATTATTTCATTCTATTTTAAGCAATTCACGCTGCAATATATCGTCAACATAAGATACAATACGTTTTTCTATCTCTCATCGTGAAGATTATTTGATTTAAACCACTTAAAAAGACCACACACTTTTGTTTATATTAAAGTACTAGCTGTGGCCGTATTCTAAAATAAAAACCCGCATAGTTCCCGTTCCCGTGGGATTTCCGGGATAAGAACTATCCTATGTCCTTTCTTGGGTCTCAAACTATATTTGTACCAAATTTTATCCAAATCTATTCAGTGGTTTGGCCGTGAAAGCGTAACAGACAGACAGACAGACAGACAGACAGAGTTACTTTCGCATTTATAATATTAGTATGGAAGTATGGATAAGTATGGATTTGTTACTCGGTCACAGTTTAAATAGATGACATTTGTTTTTTTTTTGTTTCTTAGAATGATATTAAGAGAAGCTTGCTTCCACTGCCTTCTATTTTACCAGTTTCAGGTATACTAATAAATATTTTCTTTTTTGTTGCATTTTAAAACAATACTTTGTTTTAATTTTTGCGTATTACTTATCCGAAATTTTTATAATTTGTTTTGTTGGTCATAAGTAAAAGAAAGTATTAACTTAATGGCAGCAAAGAAAAATTTTCAAGAAAAAGTATCTTCACGCCCGTATCCCCGAAGGGGTAGGCAGAGGTACAATAAGTGCACCCACGATTAGCCGAAGATACTTGGTCCCACAAATGTGATAGGTGGCAAGCCTATCGCCTACCGGGCACTTTCCAATCCCGCAGAACTTTGTGTTATCAGAAAACTGAAAAAACATTGTTTTAAATGCCCGACTCGGGAATCGAACCCAGGACCTGGATGCCGACGCCAACGCTGGACCACTAGACCACAGAGAAGAAAAAAATTTTTGCTTTTTTTATATCATAAGAAAGCAAACAAGCAGATAAGTCTCCTGATGGAAAGAGTCAACCATTGCCTAAAGACACCAAAGATTTCAATGGTGCGTTGCCATCTTTTGGTGAGGTCTAATGCCACTGCATAAGTTTACCGGCTACCTTACGCTGCAAACCGGAACACGACAGTGACTAGCACTGACGCTATTGCGGCAGGAATTGGTAAGGCGGTGGTACTAGATCAATTACATAATTTCGGTTGACGCTATATTTTTGTAGCCCTTTTAGGCCAATATTATCAATCTCCTTTAATTCTCCGTTTGCGTATTTTTTCCTAAAAAGTGGTACAAAGGTTTTGCTTCAATTTTATACATAATACATAAGATTTGTTTGTTTGTAATGTATAAACACAATAACTGCTAGATTGGTTTTAAAAATTCTTTCACCAATACAAAAGCTACATTATGATTGAATAGTATTGACCTTTTTTTTTACCCGGCTGAGTAAAAGGGTATAAAGTGTATGCGTCGCGCGAACGAAGTCGCTGGGAACAGTTAGCAGTATACATTTCGCAGTGAAATTGTCAATAATCGTTAGATTATAATCTACTTAAGGAGTTTATAATTTGGTTAGGTTAGGTTAGCAGTTAAATTAAGATATCACCTAATAAGATTATAATTTAACAGTATTGACAATTTCGCTGCGACATATATATAAAATCGCACTATGTGAAATATCCGTAACGTTGATATAATATCTTTATTGCCATTTTCGGCAATAACTTGCACATTAATATCAGACGCACATCTGATAACTCGGTGCAAATTGTTGAAAAAGGTTAAAAATATTTTACTACCTAATCTTGCGGTGAGTCAGTTACAAATACACACAATCTATATAATAATACTTAAATAATACTTGTGTCCGCGACTACGTCCGCGTTGAAACGTTTCTAAATTAAAAATACTTAAGTTACTCCTTATTACCGTGGTTTAAAAGACAGTCCCGGGGTTTTACCTGCATACTTCCCGTTCCCGTGGGATTTCCGAAATAAAAACTATCCAATGTCTTTTCTCGGGTCTCAAACTATCTTCGTACCAAATTTCATCCAAATCGGTTCAGAGGCTTAAAGAGACAGAGTTACTTTAACATTTATAATATTACTAGCTGACCCTGACAAACGTTGTTCTGTCTTTTTAACTACTCTTATTTTTTTCTATATTTTCTCACCTTTTAAACTTTCCCTGGATTTCAACAATTAATAATTCAAAACCATAATTAGCCAAATCGGTTCAGCCGTTCTTGAGTTTTAGCGAGATTAACGAACAGCAATTGATTTATATATATATATATATATATATATATATATATATATATATATATATATATATATATATATATATGGGTGATTCCGTTCTGTGATATTCAATGTCCTGTATTGTTTGTTCTCACAGGTCGTTAATTAATAATTAATTTATGAAATTTTTGTACTTATTGGAAAATAATAAACATATTTCAACATTATTTTCATATAATATAACTTGCCACTTACAGAAAACTTACAATATATCACTTAAATGTCAATACCGTGTCATGTCCATTTCTAGAATTTATTTATTTATTTATAAATTCTAATGTTTACGACAAAAAAAACTAACAATTTATAAATAAATTCTAAAAATAGACATGACACGGTATTGACATTATATCACAGTTAGAACGGAATCACCCATATATATATATATATATATATATATATATATATATATATATATATATATATATATATATATATATATATATATAGATTATTATGGATGTGTTTGATACTATTATAAAAACAGTACGTGAGTATTGCTATTATAATTATAATAGTATTTTACCTCTTTTAACCCAGTGTTGTTCCGGGCCCTGTTTTGAAGAATATATGAATGTGCTTACTGCTAAGCATCTTGTAAACCTCAGAAAAGGGCTAGTAAGTGTATACGATTAATCATAAGCTATATGAGTCACAAACATCAAGGCTATTAGCTGGTAGAGTTCTGCATTATCTTGCTCGCGTCTGATACCTCTGCCTTATGTCATTATGTCATTATAAAAAAAATAGTCAAAAAAGACAAGCCCGCTGAGTGTTTCCACCGGATCTTCACAGTATGTGGCCGCGTTCTGATCCGATAGTAATTAAAAAAAATGTCGACTCGTCAAAAGTGCCTGTATTATGGTTTACTTCAAAGGTTCCCAAACTTTTTTTTTGATAGACCACTTTCAAAATTTTGCTGGTTCTGGTGGATCCCATGAATCTAAATTACTACCATACTCCTAAAGCTTTAGAAAAAAATATGAAGATTAGATCTAACTATGGTAATTTGCGTTGCAGCTGAGTTCCAACCGTGTATTAACAGTTTTCGAAAAAAAGTGAGAATTGGGTGGGTAATTAATTGACATTTTTTCATGTTATTAAAAAAGTCTATATTGATAGGTGAAGTCAAGACAATATTTCAGTTATTCTATATCAAAAGCACATAAATTTTCATGAACCTTCCCTAACAAATTGTGAACCCCCATGTTGGTTACGCCAATATAGACCTCCGTCGAGTCTCCCGTAGACGCCTGGGAGTCTACCTGGACCACTTTGGGAATCAACGGTTTACTTGAATTAAACATTTTTTTATTTTGATTCCTGTTCCTACCACAATAGCGTCAGTGTTTGTCACTGTCCAATTCCGTCTGGGAGGATAAGATAGCTGTTAAACTTATGTATGTGACATTACCATCCCGCGACATGGATAGCAACGCATCATTAACATCTCTGGTGTATCTTTCCATCAGGAGAGCCATCTGTTTGTTTGTTATCCTATGATTTACAAAAAGACTTTTAGTTGAAGCTAAAATTTGTGGATTAAGAAAAATACTTTTGCTATACGATCTCAATAAAGAACGAAGTAATACGTCTGCGATGGTAGACGTTGCGCTCTAAGTTAATTAACCTTTTAAGACCCACAGGAAATAAACCTGTTCTTTCCGTAGCTGTCCAATAAATAGTTATTTACTTCAATTAACGATTCAGTAAAACCGCTTTTATTTATTGTGTTAATTATAAATGAGAAGCTTTTACCCGCAGTTTCGCTCACGTACAAATATATTTTAGATTCGTTAAGAACAATCCTTTTTTCAACATAAAATGCACCCTTTGTTCTGCTCGGCACTGTGAATTGTGAATTTAAAGAAATATTCATTGGATGGTAGAGACAAATGTCGGTTTTATTAAGGGTACTTTTTAATATTTATAATTGCATTTTGATAAAAAAATAGAAGGCGTAACCGCTATTATAACAAATCATAAAAAAAGTAAAAAAATGAGCCCAAAAAGGGTTCTCAATCTCCTTAGAAGTAATCTAATTTAATATCGCTTAGCCCGTTTTTTCCATATATTATTTGTTTGGACATTCTCTGTCAGTCCAAGTCTTTGTGAAAAATAGACCAAACGCCTTAGTGTAAATAGCGAGAAAAATAAACAAAAACAAGTATTTCAGCTTTTCTGTAAAATATAACTTTTCCAGCACTATTTATTTATCTATTTATTAAAGCGGGATATAATTCACTCTGCCGCACTACGGGCTATTGCATGCAATAGTGGCTATTCTTGCCAAAATAGCTCAATCTGTAATGTGAAGGGATGCTCAAACAGCTGCCCATACATAAGTAAAATTTTTATAGAATTATAGCTCAATGAAACGACAATGTGTCACGATAACGAAGGAAATACATAAATGCATAGATACATGTAAAGGATTAAGCCGATGAGAGAGTGAGATAGAATACATTGTGTAATCGACATGTGCATATTTTATATTGAAAACATCATCATCTATTCAATAGTTTCAAAACCAGAAAGATACAAACAGCAACACCAAAAAGGTTTTATTGCAAATTTATATTTTTAAAATCTGAAAGAGTTTTTCTTCGACACCTTCAATTTATCCCTCTCTTTCTTTCTCTCTCTTTCCTACTTCAACAAAAGTTTTATTTCTACTGCGAGTGAGCTCTCACTTGATTTTTTTCTGCGCATCACTCTTACATATTTTATTGCCTCGGAATCAAACAGCACGTGGTGAGTAGTTTCATGATAGTTTAAGCACGCTCTATAGGCACCCTACCCCCAGAGGAGACTGTCCGTTAGCCATTTGGCGTGCATGTGTTTATTCATTTATTGTAGTATCCCGTTATCAGACCCTATATTTTCCTAAGTAGTCTGAATTCTTGGCTAATTTGTCGATAAGTTGACCACGTGATACATCATTGGATTTAAACGCGTAATCATGGGTGTACTGAGTTACATCTCTGACGATATGACGGTATTTATTCGGACCTCTATAATGATAAGCACAGCACAGATGTCTCACACATTAAAATAGTATTTTTGTAATATTAATTTTTTTTTAAAACATAGAAAAAATATGGTTCTCATAATAGAAAGAAACTACCATCATCTATATATATCAAATATTTAAAGATGCGTTGCTATCCATATAGCGAAGTGAGTATATCGCTTATTAATGCCACCTTACAATCAAAACCGGAATCATACTGACACCAACCAACCTGGTCGGTGCAGAAATCTACCCCTAGATAGTAGTTAAGGTGTTAGCGCCAGCTTTTGGCTTTGTTTATAAATTGTTATATCAAAATAAAGCCGATGTTGTATTATTTACTTATTATTAAAATAACTCTTATATTCTATGAAATGTTTAGAATTATTCATTATTAAACCTATTTTAAATTAATATTACCTTTGGCCTAAGGTAAAGTCAAGTGTTTAATTAATGTAATAATAAAGTCCATAAATGACTAGAAATAAACATTATATAAGGGTGTGACAAATATATTCTAGAGATATTCGTGCTTGTGAAATTGAGAATTGAAGTGTGATAATATACAACAAAGTGTAATCAGTTTTGTATTTAATATAAAATATAAATATGTATTTATCGGTTGCTGTTGCAGTTTAAATATCGCCTCTGTGGTCTAGTGGTCCAGCGTTGGCGTTGACCACATGAGGTCCCGGGTTCGATTCCCGGGTCGGGCACATTAAAAAAAAAGTGTTTTTTCAGTTTTCTGAGAAACACAAAGTTGCCCGGGATTGGAAAGTGCCCGGTTGGCGATAGGCTTGCCACTTCTCACATTTGTGGGACCAAGTATCTTCGGCTAATCGTCGGTGCACTTGTTGTACCTCTGCCTACTCCTTCGGGAATATGGGCGTGAAGATACTTTTTTTTATTCAATTAAATAAAGTCTATGCCTTTGACTAACTGGATTTAACAGCCCGGATCTATATGGGATCCCCATGATTCATGGTATATAACGTTAATACATTGTATATCAATTTAATAGTCATTGTTTGTTAATACCAGCTTAAAGCTCACCACTAAACAGCCCTCGCAATTTTTTCAGAAAAATACCTGCAAAAAAGAGAATAAAAATTATTAACATTAATATTTCATTAACAAGCACAACAGCATAAGTCAATCTTACTTCAAATGAAGGAAAGGTATTAACTTTTAAGAAAAATAAGTTTAATCTTTTTAAGCCCGGATTATTTTGCAAATAAGCAACGGTTATCTTTTAGGCCTTTTTTAAATTAGCGGTTTACGGTTTAAAAACATCTGCCCGAATTACTGAAACCTAATATTGTTTAGAAAGGTGACAAGAAATAAATATTCCAACTTTTTAATATTACTAATGCGAACGTTTGTATGTTTGGATGTAATTTAACTAACAATTAAGTTTTCTGGGCTTAACGCGGGTACAATTGTATCTCTATCAATCTTTTAGGAAACATGCGTGTGACGATGTTTATTTAGCTATTTACAAAACAATTTGACAAAGGGTTGAGACATTTTCATTATAAAGGTGAATCTTTTCCGAATTTCCGATGTCTATATTGTAATTCCATTCAATACGCAGCGTAAAAAAGAAAAGGAAAAGAACAACAGTATTTACATACATGCCGCGGAAAACCATTGTGTTTTCCCCGTGTTGGTTCCGGGCTCCTATGAAGAATAGACCAATTGCCGTTCTGCCAGGCAGGTCGTAAAAGGCGACCGATTGGCTATGCGAGCCACTACCATCGTGGCTACTAGATGGTAGAGTTCCACGTTGTCTTGACCGGGTCAGGTACCACCGCCTTACCTATTCCTGCCGCAATAGCGTCAGTGTTTGTCACTGTCGTGTTCTGGTTTGAAGGGTAAGGTAGCCGGTAAACTTATGCATGTGGCATTAGACCTCGCCACAAGATAGCAACGCTCCATTAACATCTTTGGTGTCTATTTGACTCTTTCCATCAGGAGACCCATCAGCTTGTTTGCTATCTTATATAAAAAATGTCCTAATTTGTAGTTTACCTGTATGAAATGTATAATAAATAATATTTAACCAACAAGTCACTTAATAAAAAAGAAGTTCTTAAATGTTTAAAAGTTGCAAAGCCGGAAAATTCCATTTCATTTGCCTAAAAAAAAGTATTTTCACGCCCATATCCCCGATGGGGTAGGCAGAGGTACAGCACCCACGATTAGCCGAAGATACTTGGTCCTACAAATGTGATAGGTGGCAAGCCAACCCGGCACTTTCCAATCTCGAACAACTTAGTGTTTCTCAGAAAACTGAAAAAACACTTTTTTATGTGCCCGACCCGGGAATCGAACCCGGGACCTCATGTGGTCAACGCCAACGCTGTATCACTAGATCACAGAGGCGACATTTGCCTAAATTTCTACTTTATATTTTAAGCCTCAAGTTGCTTCCTTGAAAAGAAGCAACAAATGTTAAAAGTTCCAAAATCAGAAAGTTAAAATTGTTTTACCTTCATTTTTAGTTTATAATAGTAACTATTAATCCACACTTACTTTTAACTATTGATTCACCAACCGCTTGGTAGAAAGATCCTTAATCGCGTAGGTCCAAGTTAATTTATATGATACGGCTGTTTATTTCTGAATTTTAAATCACACAAATAATGTCTAAGGATAATTATTTGAGGCCTTTTTGATTGCGAAATAAGTAGTCATCTTATTCGAGAAAAGTTAATGTTAGAAATCATCTGCAATATATCAGCGAGTCTTAAATAACAAACATGTGCTCGTATTATATTCATATATTTGACCGCCCCGTTGGTCTAGTGGTTAGCGACACTGACTACGCAATCGAAGGGGCTCGGGTTCGATCCCCGACGGGGACAAGCATTTGCGTGATGAGCATAAATGTTTGTATTTCCGAGTTTGGGTGTTTATTATATATATTCCAGTATTTATATATGTAATGACTAATGTACCTAAAGACCCATCCAGACTCACGGATAGAAGTCTCAGCGAGAATTTTCGCTGAGACTTCTCGCGAGAACAAGCAATTTATCCACACTCTCATGTTTTCACTCGTATTCTGGACGATGTGGACGACATTATAGACAATATTAAAACTGCAGCCGGTTTGGCTCTGTGTGCCATTGCATATTATAACTTTGTGAAAGTTATTTTTAAAAATTAAGTTAAAAAATAGAAAAGCTAGACGACGGTGGGTAACGCAAATTCATTGAAACAGAATAAGATTGGTGATTTTTTATATCATATTCTCATATACGGATGACGTCTACTCTCCGTCGCTCACTGATCGACACGGAGACAAAACGTGAGTGTGATAGTCTTCTCTCTTCTCGCCCGAGAAATCCTTTGAAGCGGCAAAATTTACCGACACCGATCGGAGAACAGGCGATCGCGAGAACGAGAAGGCGAGAAACTCCTCGCAATCACGCATCTCAAGTGTTCTCGGGGCTTCTTGCCATGAGTCTAGATGCGCCATCATATTTTTAAATGAAATGCATTAGAAAAACATTAAATTAATAAAAGTAAAAATTACGCACACTACATTCATGTGACCTACACGATACGATACTCACATGTATAAAATACTATTTTCTTTACGGTTAAATTCTGTTGTCAAATTTAAAAGAGACGTTATTGTTTAGTCTATAGTTGAATTTCGGCCACAGATGCTCGCTAGTATATTAAATTTATGTATATAAAGAAGTCTGTATGCAGAGTTTAGAATATGAAAAAGCATTTCCTGACTAGCTTTTTAAAGGAGAAAAGATTAGGAGCCTCTCTAATGGCGAATGGAAGAAAATTTCAATGTTTTATTGCTCGATAGTAAAGGAGTAATTATAAAATTTGGATAAATGAGAAGGGTACTTCAAAATAAGGTTTTTGTTAAAATGTTGTGCATTATCAGACAAAAATCCAAATTTGCCTTTCAAGTAGGATGCAGACCATGGATCGAATAAAATTTTGTATAATAGATGAAGGATATGACTATTACGACGATGTCGAATAGGTAGCCATTTAAGTTTATTACGGTATTCTAAAACATGGTTGTACTTGCGCAAGCCAAATATGAACCTAATGTAAAAATTTTGGCGGCATTCTAGCTTATACAATTAGGCGTCACTGAAATGAGGATAGCAAACATCGACATAATAAAGAATAAAAAGTAGCAAACTTTGAGTCACCACCAAAGACATCAGTCTACAGTCTAGTTTAGATTTTAAATTGGAACACGGCAGTGACAAGCATTGACGTTATTGCGACAGGAATAGGTAAGGCGGTGGTACCAAATACCCGGGTATTTGGTGCCACCGCCTTACTTATTCTGAGACGTTGCGGAACTCTACCACCTAGTAGTCACGATGATAGTGACACGTATAGCTAATCGGTTGCCTTTTACCAAATACCCGGGTATTTGGTACCACCGCCTTACTTATTCCGAGATGTTGCGGAACTCTACCACCTAGTAGTCACGATAATAGTGACAATATTTGCCAATATTTTATAAACTATTAATATTTAAGAAATTTCAAAAAAGATTCGGAAAGAAAAGGAAATTTCCAAGAAAACAATCCTAGATCCCGGAACTCTATCTCCATTATTTATAATTTTAATAGGTCTCCGCATGACATTTTTAGGTTGCGCGCATGGCCTCAAAAGCGAGTACGAAACATAAATTAATTTATTTAAGGTATTAAATATTCTTTTTTAAATTTGAAAAAATTATGATGTATTGTGAACACTATAAACAATTTATTTCCGTTGGAAATTTCATTCAAATTAATTTTTCAACAAGTTAAACGATTGTTAACTAACAAAATTTTCTCGTACTTCCGCCTTAATTATAAATGAAAAAAAAAAAAAGTTTAAACAACTATCGTAAATTTTTTCGCTTCGTGGAGCCTTTTATATATATATATATATATATATATATATATATACCCAACAATATCACGCGATAAAAGTTAAAAAAATATTCATACTTTCCCTAAATAATTATTGTACTTTAACAACATTACGCGGATTTTTCAGTTTTTGTTCAAGTACAATAATTACTATAGGTAAGCTAAGTATGAATATTTTTTTAACTTTTATGGCGTGATATTATATATATAAAATATATATAAAAAAGGCTCCACGAAGCGAAAAAGAATTACGATAATTATTTAAACATTTTGTTTAATTTACAATTAAGACGAAAATACGAGAAAATTTTGGTAGCAATCGTTTAACTTGTTGAAAAAATAACTTTAAGTAAAATTTCCAACGGAAATAAATTATTTATAGTATCCAAATACGTCATATTTTTTTCAAATTTAAAAAATAATATTTAGTACCTTAAATAAATTAATTTATGGGTCGTACTCGCTTTTGAGGCCGTGCGAGCAACCTAAAAATGTCGTGCGGAGACCTATTTTTAGCGTTAAATTAAAATTATAAATAATGGAGATAGAGTTCCGGGATTTACGAGTTTTTTTCTTGGAAATTTCCTCCTCTTTCCAAAATCTTTTTTGAAATTTCTTAAATATTAATAGTTTATGAAATATTGGTAAAAACCAAAATGCCATTTTTTTCATCTTTAATTGTTTATAACTTTTGCAGTTTTTTATGTGCTAATAATACACGCTTTAAATATATTTTTCTAGGCGTCATTCCGGATCCAATGAGCTATCGCACATAATTTTAAGAGCAGTATCTCTATTTTAGACGATTTTCAATTTGTCGAGCAGACTATTTAAATAATGCTTTTATAAACCTCCTAAATGACGTTTTTCTGACGTCTTGAGAGCTCTTATGACGTTGATTACTTTATTTTACTTTTTTAGTTTCGTACTTCCAAAAAACTCTTTCAGAAATACGAAACTAAAAATTAAATTAAAATATTTTGGTGCACATTACTTGCCTCTTCTCTTGCCTCGTTAATTGAAGTAGTGTAAATTGTACAGTTTGTAAGAGACGACACGAAATATAACACCAAAGATACTACATTAACATCTATATTTTTTTAAACAAAACAAAACAAGGAGATGGTAAAATTAACAATCCTCCACACGGTAGCAATGTACCATTAACATTTTTGTTGTCTCTAGGCAATAGTTGTCTCTTTCTATAAGGAGAGTCATGTGTTTATTTGCATTCTTATTGTATAAAAAATCTTTTTTGGCACGGAACTCTAAAAAGTGGCTAGATTAATTAATGGCCTATATGACTATAACACGACGCAATTCCGTAAGTGATATAAATGGGTACTTAATTGAAATTATTGACGAAAATATAAGAGTATACGACTGCCATAAAATTTTATTACATTTTCATCTAAACTTTGGGAACAAAACACAAATAGCAAGAGAAATTATATTAGTTTTATAACAAAAACCTCACGGCTCGAGTCGAATGAGGGGGTGATATGATCGATATAAAAGGAGGCATCAAAATTGTAAGTGGTCGTAAAATTTATCGATTTTAGTCAACATTTGTGATATGTTTTCCTGTGTTTTGGTCCGGGCTCCTTTGAAGGTTCAGACAGGTCGTAAGAGGCAACTGATTGGTTATATATGTCACGACCATCGTGACTACTAGGTGGTAGAATTCTGTAACGTCTCGCCCGGTTATTTGGCATCACTGTCTTACTTTTTCCTGTCGCAATATTGTCAGTCCTTGTTATTGACGTGTTCCGATTGGAAGGCGATAGTTTCTCAGTCCATCAGGAGAGCCATCTGCTTGTTTGCTATCTAATTATTAAAAATATTTTTAAAAACATTTTTTTAATAATATTATTAAAAAAAATGTTACAAAATTAATGAAGATATTCTGCAAAGTTCTGCAACCACATACCAGGTTTATCGCCTTTAAGACCATTATTTTACACGATACCAAACAAGAAAATGGCTCTCCTAATGTAAAGAGACTGCTATCGCCTATAAAATTGGCCCCGTTGGTCGAGTGGTTAGCGACCCTGACTACGCAATCAACGGGGCTCGGGCTCGATCCCCGAAGGGGACAAGCATTTGTGTGATGAACATAAATGTTTGTATTTCCGGGTTTGGGTGTTTATTATATATATTCTAGTATTTATACATGTATTTCTATGTATTAGTATCGTTGACTAACACCCATAACACAAGCAAATAATTTGCTTACTTTGGGGTTAGATCAGTAAGTGTAATTTGTCCCGTGAATATTTATAAAAAAAAAAAAAATACTGGTGCGTGTATCCGTGTAGCGAATGGCAATGCCACATGCCGGCTAACTT